>CM033343.1:15342444-15876046 GCA_019395295.1 Osmanthus fragrans | reverse complement strand
TTCAGTTTCGACAAATGGTTCTATAAGATGGAAAGCAGGCGATGGTGTTGTGCTGAGCAGCTGAGGGAATGAGAGAGAGAGAGAGAGAGAGAGAGAGAGAGAGAAGGTAAAGTAAGGGATTAGGGTAAGAGAGACGGTTTTGTGGGTTCTGAGACAGTTTTGTTTCATAAGATTTTTTTTTCTCATAGCGGGTCAGGTTGGCATTTTAATCGGGTTTCATGGGTCAACCTATTACCCGAACCCAACTTGAAAATTCTTAAGTATTTGGTCTGGGTCAAAAGATCCAAAACTCAAATGAAAAAAAGACCCACAATTAACAAAATTGGCCCAACCCAACTCGCTATATTTTTGCAACGTTTTTTAGACGTTGCAAAAAACCTTTTTGCAGCTTTTTGTAAACGTTGCGAAAAGTTTGTCTTTCACAACATCTAAAAAAAGCTGCAAAAGAAAATGAATTTTGCAGCGTTTTATAGTATAGCGAAAGACAAACTTTTCGCAACGTTTACAAAACGCTGTGAAAAGGGTCTTTCGCAACGTCTAAAAAACGTTGCAAAATAAAAAAATATTTAGCAACGTTTTATAAATGCTGCAAAAAAGTTAAAATTTTTCGCAACCCAAAATAAACGTTGCGAAAGACCCTCTTAACAACATAAATTTATAAAATGTTGTCAAAACTCAATTACGTTAACCAATGGCAACATTCACTTATTAAATTGTTGCGATCGACCTTTTTAGCAATACTTAACTACCAAATGTTGTCATTTATGTGTTGCAAATGATCATTTTTGGTGTAATGTTTCTACAATGTTTTGTGATAGTCAAAGTGCTATCTTTCCGACTAAGGATCAAATGTTTCACGAGAAGACTAAGCACATTGATGTGAGAACCATTTTGTGCATGAAGTGATTGCTCGTGGTGATATTGTAGTGAGCAAGGTTGACACTAAAGATAATCCTGCTGACATAATGACAAAACATTTCCTGTTGCTAAGTTTGAGCATTGCTTGAACTTGGTTGGTGTTTGTCATTTATCCAGTCCATTGTGACTTGTTTGGAAGAGGTGGAGTGATGTTTACTTGGAGTTCTTTGTAGTCGAATTTGGTTCAAGGTGGAGATTTGTTGAATTGTGACTCAAATTATGTTGAAGTTTGAAGTTGTATTTGGGTTGGAAAAGAAGAAATCAGTTTTATGAACTGGGACAAAACTTGTCGTCGCATTTTCGCTAGACTTTCGCTAGTTGGCCACTCGAGTGACACTTACAGAACCTTCTTCGCCTCGACCTTCGCTAGCCTGTCACTCACTCGACGCTCGCTCGAGCGACGTCGAGCGACAGTGTTATCTAGGTTTGCATGTTTTACACGCGCTTGGTCTCCTATTCATCTATAACTTGTTTTTAGGGTTTCATATAAATATAATTCGGCGTGTATTGTCTCCAGAATCACATTATTAGAGAGAACACCATATGTACAACATATTGGAGAGCTTTAGATCTTAGTTGAGTGCATTGAGATCTTGTAAACATTATTACTATTGATTATAGTGAATTATCGTCCTCTGAAAATGGTTTTTTCCCGTCTTGGATTTTCCACTTAAATCTTGGTGTTCATTGTTTGATTGTTTCATTATTGTCTTAATCTTCGATCCGTTTCATAACACTTTCTGTGACATGCACAACTCTGGATATGAACTTGCACGGTCAGCACTAGGCTTGAAATTCTCTGAAATAAATTTAGCCACGAAAAATATTCCAGAGATCACTAGTTATGTTCAGCTATATGATTCTTCCAACGCAATACCCAAGTTCCCGAAATCATTGCTCAAACGGCACAAACTACAAACATTTGTATGGTTATGTGGAAATGTAGATTCTTCGAGTCCTATCTATGATATTAGCCCAATATTTTCGAGTTTCCGGAGTTTACGTACTTTGGATTTAGTCTCGACTTGTTTTGAAGTGCTGCCTTGTACAATCGAGAGATTGAGGCATCTAAGGTACTTTCGTATCCATGCCAACAATGATATAAAAGGACTCCTAAGTTCAATCTGTAAACTCTACAATCTTCAGACATAGCCTGGCAGGGCTTGAGAAATTAGAAAAGTTGCCAAAACATATTTGGAAATTGATCAGTCTCAAGGCAAAATTCTTTTCCAGAGATGGGCATAGGATGATTGACGTCTCTTAGAAAATTGTCAATAAACTGTAAAATTTTGTTGTCCTTGCCAAACAGCTTCCAGGAACTCACTAACCTTGTAGATTTAAGGATTTGTGCTGTCCGGAGGTTAGTTTTAGATAAACGAATCTGCAAAACCTTTGGAATCTTCAACGATTAAGCATTTCTGATGTTCCAAAACTAAGGAAAATTCCGGTAGGACTTCAAGATGCTGCTCCTGCACTCAAATTCTTAAGCATTTCTGTTGGTCTCAAGATCGAAGATCACAAACAATTTACAGAAAAACATAACAAATTGCAGTAAACAAGATCAAGATTTTTCGCCCAAAGGGCCCAGATGTTCAACCAAAAAGCATAGTCACCCGTTGAGCATCTACCCAAGTAGAATAAGCTCAAATTCACTAAGAATCACAAAGAACAGATACAAATGTACGAAGCGACATCAGAGTTCTTCGCTCGGGTTTTCTCTCTGCCTTTCTTATTACATATAATCACACTCAGAGAATCATCTACTATACAATACACTAAGTACAACTACAAATCAGAAAGATTACAGAGATAATATCAAGAATCACGAAGAAGAAGAAAAGTCGAAGAGCACAAAGAGAAAGACGAGAGAAAACCCTAGAGAAAAAGGCACAATTTCAGTGTCTCGAAGGGTCCAAAAGACCTTTTATAGTCCAGTCAAAAGATCAGGATCCAACGGCCACAACGGTGCCAAGTGTTGGGCCATCAATAAATTCCAGCGTTAAGTAGAGTCGTGTTTTTACAAAACACGCAAAGGTGTAGTAACCCGGTGGCCCAACACCGCAAAGCCCACTTAACAAATAAGATGGGTCCAAACAAGAATAGAGAGGCAGCCAATTTAACAATTTCCATCTGTTCAGGTTTTACAGCATTGCAGAGTGCCTGGAGAATTTCGAATCACTTGAAGAAGTTCGCGTTGAGAAGTGCCCAAACTTGATATCTTTGCCCACAAGGTATGCGCCACCTCACCACTCTATGAGAACTTCACATTATTGAAGGAAGTCCTGAATTGATGAAAAGATGCCAGGAAGGAACAGGTGAGGATTGGCCCAAGATAGCTCATGTCCGGAAGATTTTTCTCGGTGGAAATCTCATCACAGCTCGGAGGATTAATAATCTTGTAGTGAAAAATAAATAGCTATTTTCGATATTTGAAAGTCTTTAGAAGAGGAAATTGGAAACCTTCCAAAATAAATATGATTCGTAAGCCTCCAATTGCGTGCATTCCGGCTGCGCTTACTTTGAATTCATGTTCCTATGAAATATGTACTTGAATTGTATTTACCTATTTTCATATAACTTCAAATTTTGCTCTACAAAATGTTAAACACTTTATATGGCTTCTTTTCCAGCAAAATATATCTTCTTTGAGTGCAAATTATCCATCAAGTTATGAGAATAAAGAATATCTGAGTTTAGGATCTAACATTTTTACAGGAAAAAATATATGTTCTTTTGACACATTTATACTAATTAAGTTACACCTTTCGGACAGCTTGGTCGGATGTGTTAGTCCATCAAGAAGTTTGACGGAGTTATATTTTTCTTGATTTTTTTATGATAACTAATCTTCTATATAGATATTTACCTAAAACATGAGTGTATAAAAGTATTATCCTTGTGATGGAAGTAAACCCATGAGATTCAATTTATAAAAACTATTTTTATTAAATACACTTTGCTTCTTGTTGAGAAATTTATACCACCAAGAGCTCCACAAACCACAATTTGCAAAATACGTCTTAATGAGCACAAAGGTTTAGGGCTCAATTTAAACCCACACTAGAATGTTACATCAGTGACAGGGTCAAACCCTAATATCCATTAAGTGTCCAAGATGAGTTGCTCGCAAAAGAGCCTTTTCAAAGCCACAAAGAGAGATATCTCACAAAGAAAATGAAGATGACTGCTTACAAAGAGGAGAAAGAAAGACACAACTGCCTCAATTTGTACATTTCATGTTTGCTTTGTAAAATAAAAAGACAATGCATATAAACATAAAGAGTTAAAACAACTAAAAAAAAATGGCCTGAAGACTCTTTAATAAATGGGCCTTAACTTATCGTGGACAATCAGTAACTAATTCAATGAATTGTGAATTCAAATGGTCCATTAAATTTTGTGTCGAGCTTTTAGTTTGCGTCTCATCTTGTGGTGTTAATTCAATCCTCGATTAAAGCCTATCAATATAACTTACATACTAAAACATCATTGCTCTGATTTATTGGGTATCAACAACAAAAATTCAATAAATTTCCACTTTGATACCTAATAAACCTGTAAGTAAACAACACCAAGTTAATACTTACCTAATCAAGGTATCCTATCACATACCTTGCCAATATCTTGAATTGAATATATACCAAACTACGCATTTTATACCTCACTAACAACTAATACAATTTTAAACAAAACAATATGTATTGCTAAATGCAATGCACACACATATTACATTCATTCAGAGTCAATCAAGAGCACATAATAAAACATAGTTATAGATAATACTATACATGCGATGAAAACACAACATATGATAATACACATAGATTTTTTCAACAAGTTCAACACACAAGAAGAAAAAAAAAAATTAACATCAAGTTATTCAAATAAATAGTCAACATATGCAACTAATGCAAAAATGACCCTTAAGAAAAGATCTCACCACAATTACTCTACCTCATTTTGTGTAGCTTGTATAAATAGAACATATCTCCCCACTCATCGCCAACAATACTTACTAAATTTCTCACTCCTCATGTCTAACTGATAATCCACTAAAAATTCTAAGTCGATAAGATGTTCCTTTATCACTTCCTCACCCTCTCTCATCTAACTAGGTAAATAATGGGTCTCCACCTTAATAGTGATTATAGGAGTGTCACTCTCTCACTCCACCCGATTAGAATTCTAGTAGAGTTTTGGAGAGTTGTAGAGTTTCATTATACACATATTCAAGCCAAAGTTTGGGGGATTCATTGTACACATATTATACAAGCCCGAAAGGAGAAAATAATCAAGAAATCAATTTAGAAGCTAGGGTTTCAAAGATTTCACAAGAAGAAAATTTTACCTAAAATCGGTGATGTACTTTAATTTTTTCTTGTTTGAGTCTTCTCTCATTATGTGTAATTAATTATTTAGTTAGGATGAATGATTGTAACATAGTTTTGAACCTTAATTTTAATTAAAATATTTTAGATCTTCAAATTGATTTTATGAATTGGTTTTACTTCCAATCTTAATGTTTAAATTAATTGGCCTTTGATTCATTGATTTTGAGAAAAATAATTATTTCAAGAGGCGAATTATTTGTTTAGACCATGTAGTAAAATTTGAAAACTAGTATAAAAGCATAGAGATACCTTTTTCTAGTTAATGTGGTTGTTACATAGATTCTTAGAGAATTAATGTGTTTAACTAAGCTGTATCCGGATTCACATATAAATATGGAATTGACTTAGTTAAATAGAATTAATTTGAATTTGAGAGACGTAAATTAAATATGTCTGAAGAATTCTGCTGGGTACATATTGGGATGGCAATTGGCTCGTGATGACTCAGCTCGAAAAAAGCCCGAGCTGGCAGTGTGTTGCTGCCTTAAAAAGGTAGCAAAATACTCCTTGCTTCCTTTTTAAGGCATCAAGCCTGCTGCCTTTTAAGGCGTTGATATTTTGGTCGAGCAAAAGCTCGGCTAGGAAAAAAGTACGCACAATTTTACTCGAACTGAGCCCGAGCCTTGAATTTTAGTTCGTGAGCTGATTCGACTTAGCTTGTTGACATCCCTAGATAGACATAATCAATTGTTATAAAATTTGGTGTGATTGAGATTAATGGAATAATTATGGTGAAGTTATGAATCCTAATACTAAAATCATCACATAAAAAATTCATGTTCTATTGTTTCACTACATTTAAAATAAAAAATTACAAAAAGAAAATAACTACTATTTGTTTTCAATTGAATTAAAGTTAAGAATAATTTAACAAATTATTAGATAGTAGCCCTCATGTAAATGATATCCAGACTCATATATTCACTTTATTAATTATTACGATCCGCACACTTGTTGAATATAAAATCGACAATATTTCTCTAATAAAGCTACTAAACACCCCTAACAGGTTTATATAACTGTAAACTATAATATGTACTTACTGGTCGCATGTTTTATTTATCGCAATGTTCTAAAAAGCGTAAAATGTGGAGCCAAAGCTTCAAGCTTTATGAGCTTAAGCGAGCCTAGGCGAGGTTTAGGCGGAAAAAAAACTAAAAAAAAATTTTTAATCGTTTTTCTAATTATTTATATATATTATATCTTTTAAAATTTTTAATCTATTTTTAAAAAAGTATTTAATAATTTTTAAATACTTAATATATATAAATATCTAGAAATTATAAAATGAATCAATATTTACTTGATAACACCAAAACTTATCTTATTTAATTAATTATACAATTTTGAAACTTGAAATTTTTGAAAATACAAAAATTAAATATTTCTCATAGGAAAAAATTTCATTTTTCGAAACTAGACAAGTCCTGTGAGCTTTTTAATAGATTTATAGGAATTTCATACATGTTTTTTCAAGTCCAATGTGTGCGAGTGGAAGATATTGAAAATGAATCTTAATATTATAAAATTACATAATGTATCTCAAACTATAACTTCCCTCAAAAACTTAAAATCTTATTTAATTAGTTAGTTAAAGTCATTTAGCAGAAAATAGTGTAAAATTTGTTGTATATAAAAAAAAGTTCCTTTAAAAATTTTGGCTTTGAAAATTAAAGTCAAATGAGTGTAAATAGTCTCTTTTTTTTTTTTTTTCAACCACGAACGAAAAATAAAAATCTTTGAAATAAACTAACGCATGTTAAATAATAAAAGTAGTTTTAGACAGTCTCACTACAAAATTGGTGCGTTTACGGAAGGCCAAAAAAATGAAAGAAAAAATTCAATCATTTAGGAATTGGAAAAAAAAAGTGTCTAGGCGCGAAGTAAGACGTTTTGCCCGAGCTTAGTATGTTATTTTTTTTTTTTTTGGAAGCTATAGGCTAGCACAGCATGCTGTAGGGATACCTATCTAATATAATCAAGAAAACTAGATGTGGATTTCTTGATATTTAAGGCATCTTTGGTTTGCTGCAATATTGCATGGTATAATACTGTTTTGTACTATCCATTACACCCTACCAAACATGCCACTAGCGTACTGTGAACACGTACAGTGGACTTATAAGTACATACTTTTCTGTGTCTTATAAGTCAACTTATAAGCCTCCCAAACAAGATATGTCTGTTTGTGAGTCGTCCTCAAGTGGCTCATTTCTTCGTATAGTGGAAACTTGTGGTGAGAGAAATGGAACACAAGTGCGAACAAAGTCCAACTCTTCAAAAATTAACCTTCAGTATAATCAGATGTTCAATTCAATAATAACCTGAATGCTCGAACAAATATACACATTAAAATTGATGCCTCCAAAGGCCAAAAGGGTCAACCAGCTATAGACAAGATCACATTTTGATTTGAGTAGACCTTCCGTTTTCCAAAGCCAAATCATTGCCTGCTCAATGTAATTGTGACTCGAGAAGAATGTTGGTGGCTGCATTAATGTCATTTCTGGCATGAATCAGTGCTTGCCTAGCTGCGTTCCTCTCAAACCCCATTGAAACCAGTGCGGCAATTGAGTCCTCTGGAGGCTCTATTGTAGACAACAAGGGTGCAGGATAGTTCCCCTGAAACCAAGAAAAAGTTAGATTTATTGAAAATGGTCTGAGCAATGGACACAGTTGATGGTGCTTCCATAGGAATGCAAAGACAGATAATTTGTGTATATACATTTCACAGAAAACTGGAAATATGTTTGTTTCATTACTGAATCTGGACTTCATTCAATTTACTAATGGGAAATTAGACCATTGGTCCCCTATTGTCCAAGTGGCAAAATAGTCCTCAACCTTTTATTATAGTTGTACAATCAACAGAAACTTGCAAATTTTTGTTAAATTGTCACGACCTTCGTCAAAATGTACCCACAAAATTTCTAAGCAGTGGCCCAAATTGAGAAAACAAAGAAAAATTGAATTCATGAAGTTGGACCTATAAGGGTCACGTGATGATTTAGCAAACGAATTGAGAGTTTTTGTCATTATAAGACTGATTCTGCAACAGTAATGAAAGGTTGAGGATTAACTTGCTACTCAGGTAATAGATTGGAAATCAATGGTGCAATTTTGCAATGGATTGGCCCGAAAACTTATCAGATGAAGAAAATGTTTTCCATGACTCTTTGAACTTCCATCATATAAACTGAAAGAAAGAAGAAGAAAAAAGAAGAAAAATACCAGCAGCATGGTGCAAGCAATTGAAACCTTTCCAAATTACCATTGTTCTAAAAAGCATAAAATGTGGCTAGACTTGATGGCCAAACTTCAAGCTTTAAGAGCAAAGGCGTAAAAAAGAGTTATTTATTTTTATTATTATCTTAAATACTTAATTATTCTAAAAATCATTTAATATTTAAATTAATACATATCAAACATTTAAAATTATAAAATACTATATTTTCTTAATATTTCCTACAATTAGTCAATTTTCCAATTTTCGAGTTTTTGAAATGCAAAAACTAAACTATTTTTCATAATTTCGACTTTCAATTAGACAAGTCATATTTAACATATTTATAGGAACTTCATACAAACTTTCGAAATTTTCATCAAAGCGATGAGTTTCAAAATCATAATTACATAATATAGATAGTACCATAACTTAAATCTTATCTAAATCTATATCGAATAAATTAATTTTTGACTTTTGTACTGATAAAGTCATTTAAAATCTTGAAACTAAAAAATTAAAAGCCTTTTAAAAATAAAAAAGTAATAAACTGAAGTCAAGTAAAAGGTTTTTAAAGAAAGGAAAAAAATTAATAAACCTCTCCTAGGCAGTCAAGTAACTGTTAGTTGACTGCTTAATTCATTCTTACTATAAAGGCAAAGCATTTTGCCCACACCTCGCTTACACTACTAATTCTTAAGTAAAAAAATCCTACATTAAATAAAGATGAAAATATAGATCAATTTATAAGGGATTGTGCTACTCTTAATAATGCTGACATTTTAAAACGGAACTCCAAGTTTTAACATAGTATCAGGTTTCATTAAACTCAAACGAGCAATTTGATTCGATTAAGAATAAAAAAAAAAAAAGCACGTTGATTTCAAGATGAGTCTGCTCCATCAAACCACCATCTTGCAAAAGCATGTTAAGGTATAAATATTACATCGAATAAAATGAAAATATAGACCAATTTATAAAGGTTTGAGCTACAATTCTTAATAAGTTAACATTTTAAAATGGAAACCAAGTCTTAACACGGTATCAGAGCTCATTAAGCTAGAACGAGTAAGTCGATCTGATTAAAACTAAAAAAATGAGCACGCAAATTTCAAAATTAGTTTGCTAAAATGAGTCACCATCTTGCATGGTATGTTAAGAGATAAAATTTCACATCGAATAAAGATAAATATATAGACTAACTTATAAGGATTTGAGTGAAATTTAATAAGGTTGACCTTTTAAAATGGAACTCAAAGTCTCAACTCTAACGAGCAATTCGATCTAATTTTCAGCACATGAATTTTAAGATTGATTTGCTCAAACAAGCTCCCATCTTGCAGGGACATATTAAAGGATAAAATCTACATCGATAAAAATATAGACCAATTTATAAAGAATTGACTACTCCTATTTATAAGGTTGACCTTTTGAGATAGAACTCCAAGTTTTAATACTAATTACATATGAATGCATATGACAATGCTAGAAATTAACTTTGTACTTGCCTCCAATTGGTGACCTGCATGGAATGGTGTACTTCCGAGGATATTCCTGGCTGGTGCAGTGGGTGATGTACTCCCCGTGAATGGCCAAGAAAGTCGAAAAAAGAATGAGGTAATAAATTCGGGAAACTGAAAGGAAAGAAGTGCATGAAAAGTAATGCATATATAGCAGCTTCAAGAACTAAAGTAACACTTCATGCAGTTTTGTCAATGGCAACGGCATATATAAAGTGGACAAAACTAAATAGAAAAATAAATGGTGAACCTTAATCCTCCGTAGGTGAAGAGCATTTAAGCGATACAGGGAACCTGCAAGAATACCACAGATCCCAGGTAACATAGATTTTTTCCAGGAAGACAGAAGAAGCTGCAAGATAAATATGTAAACAATATACATGGCATTAGATTATGATAAGTACCCAAAATTGGGAAAAGAAAAAGAAGAAAAAGGACAGTCATGCTCAGTATCCATTACCTGAAGACCAGCTAAATAAATAAAAGTCTTGTCGGAAAAGTGGAGGATAAACACTCGAAACCTTGTTGATACTGGAATGTCAAAATAGAAAGGTATAAACGAAGAAAATATAAGACCATAGGGTCCTAATGTGAGTACAGTCAAGTTGGGATCTGCCAGAAAAATAAGGATTATGGATCAGAATAAAAACTATCATCATTTGTATAAATGGAAATAGGTGAATATATATTTCAGATACGTTATTGTCCATCACTCCAGTGCACCAGAATCCAACTATCCCGTGAGCAAACAGTAAACAAACAATGAAATGGAGGGGATATGAGAAAAAACAAGAGAAAAGGCCATAAATTTTCCAATATTTTCTTTTCTTTTGTTCTTTTACCTTTACAGATGAGCCACATGATCAATGTGTCAAGAAAGTTAATGTTACAAGCTCTTTACATTGTCAAATCTACTAGGACATGACCCATTAGACCTTGTTAATCTAATAATAATAGTAATCCAATTTAGTGTCGATCAACAAGAGAGTATGTGTATAATTATTTCAAGGGAAAAAGGAAGAAGAATACTCAAGCCAGTTTCATATGTGGTGTCAAATGACTAAAAAGTTGTTATAACCCTTTGGGTAGAACTCACCCTCAAAAGCTAGCCATTAAGGGGAGAGTGCCCAAAGGGTTATAAACCCCACATTTTCAGCCCATACATCCAATGTGGGACAATGGAACCATGACATACTACCACGCTCCGCAGTCCTCGTGCCCATGACGGCAGGCTTTGCACTAGCCATTGCTAGTCCCGAACGAATTACAACCGGGAGACGTAGTGACCTGCTCTGATACCAATGTTATAACCCCTTGGGTAGAACTCACACATCGGATGTATGGGCTGAAAATGTGGGGTTTATAACCCTTTGGGCACCCTCCTCTTAATGACTAGCTTTTGAGGGTGAGTTCTACCCAAGGGGTTATAATATTGGTATCAGAGCAAGTCACCATGTCTCACGATTGCAATCGTGCGGCGGCGGAGGTGACACCGGCATGGCAGTGTTCGTTCGAGACTAGCAATGGCTACTGCAAAGCCTGCCGTCGTGGGCACCGAGACTGCGGAGCGTGGTGGTATGTCATGGTTCCATTGTCCCACATCGGATGTATAGGCTGAAAATGTGGAGTTTATAACCTTTTGGGCACCCTTCTCTTAATGGCTAGCTTTTGAGGGTGAGTTCTACCCAAAAGGTTATAACAAAAGTCTTGCGTTTCGCAAGCAAATTGCTAAGGATACTCTATATTTAACGTCATGACTGTAACTTCGAGCAGCAAGCCAATAAAAGTCACTAAAGGAAAGAAAAGATAAAGATAGTAACGCATACCTTTGAGTAGTTTTAGTGCAAGGACTTCAAGCAGTAAAGAGACGAAGACTGAAAACAAGATAAAAACCTGCTTGAAAGATATTGATATAGGAAGGTCAGGAACATGCTGGTAAATGCATAATGCTTCTTCCATCATTGTTCATTTTAACTAGTCAAACAAAAAAATAGGCTTAAAAAACTGTAGCAAATGATAATGGTGGCACTAGTAGTGCTGTTAGTTAGCATATTTCAAGCATAAATTTTACAAATATATTACATCAGCATTGTCCTGGGGAGCAATCTATAATTTCAGTATCAATAGTGCCAGAAGTTCTATCTATGTTGACCAGAAGTTCTATCTTATGACACTTGAAAAAGAATATAATAGTCAATTTTTCATTTGCATATGAAGGCATATATTCTCCGAAATGAATGGCAAGAATCAACTTGAATATATGCCTACAGATCGCAGCAAGTTGAAAGAAACCAATAAGATTTTCTCTCTCATTCCTTGCACAACATTTACAAGGACAAATTTCCGAGTGTTGGAAGTACTTTATACTCAAATTGTAACATATTCTTTCTCCAGTTGGTAATGTCTGATACAAACCAATATAGACTTCATGAATAACACCTAGATGACAAGTTTTAGGTTGAATAGCGACTTACAGAATATTTGTTTGAACCAATTTGCCTCTCAAATACACGAAAGTAATACAGCAGATAAATTCCAAAAACTAGTTCTGGTGTAGACAAAAAGGCGAAAACTGATACTATCAGCTTCCATATTTCAAGTTTCTTGAAAATATCCTGTCATGAACAAACCAATAAATTAATGCTCCTTTGTTACCTTAAATTAAAAGGGCACAAAATAAAATTCAGTGCTAAATGTGTCAACTCTATTTGGTTCCGCATTTGACTATAAGATTCTCATTTTAAACAGCAGAGCTTCTGTTACCTTATCTGTTCATTCGGGTCAATGACTAAATAACACGAAGATAACCCAAGTCCATACCAAGAAACTGATACTCAAAAAAAAAAAAAAAAAAAAAGATTACCTAAGATTACGATTCAACCTAAAAGTAATTTCCTATCCGGCATGAATAACTACACTATTGTGAACCGTATGAATGCTGCTTGTGAGAATAAGAAATCAAAACATATAGTAAAATCACAGCCAAACAAAAATATTGGAAACGGAATTTTAAAATGAGAAGGCTACAACTTAAAATATTAACCCACTGTCTAGAATTTGGGACACGTGCTGGGAAAGACTAAAAATGATTACAATTGGCTTCATCTAGTGCTAAGGAAGGTTGATCTACTTTATACTCGTCTGATAGAGTAATTACCGAACTAAAGATCCACATGCTTAAGAATCAGGATTCGGGGACATAAGCTCAATGAATGTCTAGGGAAAGGGTAAAGTTGTTTAAATCTTACTCATAATCTTTTAACTTTTCAGGCAGCAAGATTATGAAGTAATATTAGCAATAAGTTAAAATCTTCATATACTATTCTAGAAGATTATAGTATAAGCTCAGAGTCAACTGCAATCAATTACCAAAAACTAACATCAAAATACAATGATCAAGGGCAGAAAGGAAAGAAAACCATAAAGGCTTCAAGGTGAAAAATGAAAAGAGTAACAGAAATCACGAAATTCCCATCACAAATCAAAACCAAAAACAAATGGGAGAATGTCGATGAAACTAATTAAAATATATATATCTAACTTAAAATCTAGAGATATTTTAGCAAAATGAATAGCTGATAGGACCAACCGATGTTGCCTGGGCGACCTAGAATTCCAAAGAGGATCGTGAAAAGGGCACTAGCAATTATTACCGTCCTTGTCACCGGTGCGTTGTCTGTAAAGCAAAATAAACATTATTACAGTTTTTCTACATTTTCCCAATAAAAATCTTTTATCCGAAAAAAGTGAGTAAAAGATCATGTAATTAATTGAATTTTTTATGGGATAGAATTAAAACGCACTGAAACCAGATGGGCCGCCGTTCATTTTCCAGATGAACCAACTCTCTCTCTCTCTCTCTCTGTCTCTCCCCGAATATTGTTGTATCTTGTGTATATATATATAATAAACTTTCTTACTCGTGCGATGCATATAGCCTAACTCATATATATATACCCCTGCTATTGGTCCAAGCTGAAAAGGGAGCCAATTGGCGCCCCCATTGAGTCGGAGCCACTTGGCCTGGACCTTAAAGTTTTTCATATATATAATCGAATAATGCTATATATACATAATATTTTTACATACTCCTCTATTTATTAATCATGATAGGGGATTAAGACCATATTTGAAAAAAAATTCCAATAACTCTACTAGTACAGCAAATTCTACCTAAAGGGATCCATAATAAACAGCTGACGATAATTTGACTGAATTTTGACTAGCAAATTTCCTCCATTAAAAACGCAGATACACCAAAAGAACCAAAAAAATCTCCAAAATGAAATGAAAATCCTCATCTTCCACTCCCTTCTTCAACCATCGTCTTCCACTGTCGCCCTCTCTCAACCATAGCATTGTCCTCCCTCTACCGTAGCATTTCTCTTCCCCTATTCAAGCTTCACACGAGAAGCTGGCGGGTCGAGAGACAAGGCTTCCAACGAGATACGACCCAATTTTTTTGATTTGCGTGGATGAAGCCAGCGGGTCGAGAGCCAATTGAAACTGGAGGCAAGGGTTCCAACGAAGAACTAATGAAACCAGACCAAGTCTCCTAGTGAAATAAATTGTTTGGTTGATTTTTATCTTCTAGCTATTGTTGCATGTTTGGTTGATTTGGGTGCAAGGTTTTATAAATGAGGACTTGAAGGTGGATGATGCTTAAGAAGTGTGAATGGCAGAAGCATGTTGTTGCTGGATTTGTGCTAGTCTTGGCCTTCATCTCCTTCTTGATGGGTGTATATGCAGGATCACAAGTTTGAATAGGTCTACAATTTAAAGCTTTTTTGGGGAATAATAATGGAAGATGCAAGGACTGTAGCATGCATCTGAGATGCATTTATGTATTGCTATACGAGTTTTAAAATACACATCTGGAACTTGTCCTTAGTTCACTGATTTTGATTCATTTATAGGTTGAAGATGATTCATTTTCTTGTATCTTCTAAATGAAATTGGTCAAGTGACTAGTTGTAATTGAATTGGTGAAGTGCCAATTTCTGTAGAATAAGTCTGCTGATTTTGTATTTTGGTTCCATGTGAATGTTTCAAAGTAGAATAATGTTCGCTAATTTTGAAACAATGCCGCAAGTGCACGGGTCGGGAACAAGTAGTAATAGTGGACCTTTAAAATCCGAATGTCGATCACATGGAGAGTGTTGTTTTCAATTACAAGTATATTTGTTTCAAGTTAACGAAACAAACACACACATTTCAATTTAATTTTAAAAATTATAAGTTATGAAAACTCGATTTTTAATTTAAAACGATTAAATAATACTTTAAAAAGTGGGAGATTTGATTTGAAAAAATGTTGAAATTTATGATTTCATTTAACCGTTATTTCATTAATATCAATTCAATTATGTGTCGATGTAAATTACCAAAATAAATAATTAGACTCGATTCTCCAATCTTAAATTAATATCCTCTTTCGAGCGATATTAACTCTAATTGATTAAATTATACATATTTATATGTCGATACAAAATTAACAAATTGCATTAAATTGTTGTGAAAATACTCAACGGGTCACATAGGGTAGATGTCTATCTTTAGATCATCTAAACGCGTATAGTTGGAACCATACAAACCTATGGAATTAATTATTTCGGTCTAATATGTGCAATTATTTTTTAATAACTACACAAACACCTAACCACAATATCTATAGATATCAAATCAATATTGCAATTTTTAATATGATAATCAAAACACCAATATTTTGATAACAAATGTATTTAACAACATAAAACATGATATTAATGAAAATAAGTTAAACTAACACATAAATTCCAACATAAATAAATTAGTTCATCATTCTAACAAAATAAACAAGAGATTATCTATTACAAAACATTACAAATATTGGAAATTTGATTGAAGAACACAAAAATAAGGATACAACCCTTTTTAGAATGGATTTTGCACTTCTTCAACCCTTTTCTCCAAGTTATCTTTGTATAATCCCTTGTTATACACCACTTTACTCCCCAAAACAACCTACAAACAACAAAATATAATAAAACTAAAAAGAAAATGCAAAGAGAGAGAGAGAGAGAATTCGAGAGAGAGTGAGAGAAAATGGAGAGGGAAGTGTGTGCAAGTGTGTGTATGAAATGCACCAAATTAGTATATATATTAGATAAAATTAGAACAGTATACTAATATAAATAGATATTATGGGATATTTTCGTGAGACAACCAAAATATCTAACAATAAAATAAGCCAAAAATAATACAAACTTTGACCAAACAAATCGCAAGAAGAAAATTAAACCGTCACAAAAATTTAACTCTATGCGGCCACATGGTTAAAACCCATGTGGTCGCATGGAGTAAACAAAATAATAATTTGACGTCTCTGGACAATCCATGCGGTCGCATGGTTATGAGACATGCGACCGCATGGCTCAAACCATGAATCAAGTTGCAGCTCAGTTATCCATAATTGCACGTCAGGTCCCTCATCTTTAATCAAGTACAATTTGTTCCTCAGATTTTGATCTTCATTACATTTAAGCCCTTGATAAATTGTACTTCAAGTCCTTCATCTTTCTGACTTGTGCAACTTAGTTCCCATCTTCACAAATTTGTTCACTTTTAGTCATTTTCCTTCTCTTTTTGGTCGTTTCACTTCCATTCAAGGTTTTAGCCTATAAAAGTACAAATTACATAATTATGCATAGAAATTAACTCAATTTTATCAATAATAAATTAGAAAAAGTGTCAAATAAGTGTGTAAAAACACATTTATCTCACCCCCAAACTTGAGTTCTTGCTCGTCTCGAGCAAGATTGACTTCTAACATAATCATGCAAATGCAATAATGATCAACATATTAGCTACCTTGCCAAAAATATTCAGAGTTCAAAATTGTATATCAATTCACAGTCATGCATCCAAATAATGCTATCGAAAACAAATTAAGCTTATCCAACGTTCAATCTTTGTGTGTGTGTGTGTGTGTGTAGCCATTTTCAATCATCATCTAAACTCAGAAAAGACTGTCAAGACGGAAAAATATTTAAATTAGCACTAACCTGACCCTCAGTAGTCAAATATATTCTTTCCCGCTCGTAAGATTCACACTCAAATATAGATATTCCATTTCATTTCACAAGTGTAAATCTAAAGGTTGAACTCAATCACTGTTTTCTTTTAAAAGCTCAAATAAAATCAACTAGCAAGCATTTCAAATGAAAATAAAGTAACTGAACATGAAGAGTCTCACAGAATAATATAGTATGAACACTCTCTCTCAAGTGTATAAGATCAGGTACTGTTTCGCTCAATATCATTCCAATAAAAATGTTCTACATAAGCTTGCATATTTTCTCAATCGTCATCACTTAGATCACATGCATTACATAAATCATAACGACTTTTAGGGTTGAAATGTGGCTTAAGGTTAAGGTGTGGAAATATTTGGATAAGTGACTATGAAACTTCAAATTAGTCTGTGGAGTAAAGGATATTCAACTCAACATAGATAGGATCTATACACAATCCTACCACTCCCAATAATAACTTCTCACTCATCATCACTTCAGAACATTCACCTTTTTCTTTTGAATATCGGGAGGAATCATACATATAGACATACAAATCAGTCTCCTCCACACACTTCTACAACCCAATCATCATTTTTTTAACAACATAACACCAAACAGAGTACCTCAATAATATTGATACCCCCAAACTTCTTTTCTATCGCCACCCAACATTCAGATGTCCAACAATACTCCACTAGCTTCGAAGGCTGGTTAAGACTATTGTTTTTTTAGTATATGAAAGCTTGTAATGAAGGTAATCAAAGAAAAGGCTAATAACCTCAATAGGGTTATCAAAAGGAAAGATTAACTTCAGGGTAAGCTATTTGGATAATGTGGTAAGTCAAAGATGGCATTAATCATGTTCATGCATACATGTGTCAATGTGATCTTGACGAGAATCAACTCAAGTTCTAGAGAAACAAAATCATGGAACAATGTCACACAAGAAAGAAATGAGACTGTATATATACATATGTCAGTCCATAGGCTCAAAGTCTCACCAGTTTTTGTATTCACACTATTCAGTTACTACCTCTTCAATAAAAATAACAAACTAGCTCATTCAAAATTTCCTCTCAGTAAATGGTAAAGTGAAAGAGAATAAGACAAAGGCTGATGTAATGTTTCGAGTCAACTCACAACCTAAGTCTTACCAATTCAAAAACTTTCCATAGCTAACACCTATTTCCACATCTAAATGATAATCAATCATGACTATGTGCTCAATGTAACTCCGAATCTCACATAGAATAAACAATTTTCGAAAATTTTTACACTTAATAGCATAATTGGCATGCATGTATAGCTTATGAATTCATAACAATTTCAACATTACGCAAGCATTTCAAAGCCGGTAAGGCTTAACTAATATGTCACTATAACATATGAAATATGTACAAATGAAAAAATGGCCGGCAAGGCTAAACATCAAGCAAATAACAATAGCCGGCAAGGCTAATACCCCCAAACTTAATTCACACATTGTCCTCAATGTGCAAATTATAAGCGAAAGTAAAGAAGAATAAAGAAACTTCCCTGAGTAGTCCTTTGTGAAGTGGAACGAATGCGTGGACTGGACTTGTGATTCAATTGAGTAGTTTAGCAATAGACCAGTGTGCAATTCATTTCTTCCAGAACCTGAGAAATCAACTAGTGACGGGGATTACAAAAATTTCCTACAAAAAATAATTATATTAGTACAACAATATAATACTAAAAGCAGTAAACATACATAATAACAAATACATAAAAGTAAATAAAGAAAACAAAAGTTAAAACAGTTGGGTTGCCTCCCAACAAGTGCTTGGTTATAGTCCTTAGCTCAACTATAGGGCATCTTTATTCCGGATCGGCAAGATGAACAAATGACTTTTCTTTCACAAACTCACCTCCCAAATATGGTTTCAATCTACGGCCATTAACTTTGAAATTCCCTGTTTTGTAATAAAGCTCAACCGTTCCATGTGGAAAAACTTTTGTAATGGTATAGGGACTAGACCATCTGGAGCGGAGTTTACCAGGGAATAACCGGAGTCGAGAATTGTACAAAAGAACTTGTTGCCCAACCGAGAACTCCCGCTTCACAATGTTCTGATCATGCCATCTCTTTGTCTTTTCTTTATAGAGACGAGCACTTTCATAAGCATCAAGGTGGAGTTCATCAAGTTCATTCAGTTGGAGCAATCTCTTCTCACCGGCCAACTTTTCATCAAAATTCAGAGCTTTGATAGCCCAATAGGCCCGATTTTCGAGTTCGACTGGTAAATGACATGCTTTTCCAAATAGAAGCCGATATGGAGACATTTCAATGGGCTTTTTAAAAGCAGTCCTATAAGCCCACAATGCATCCTCCAATTTCTTGGACCAATCTTTTCTTGATGCATTGACCGTCAACTCGAGAATTCTCTTTAACTCTCAATTAGATATTTCAACTTGGCCACTTGTTTGGGGATGATAGGGAGTGGCTACACGGTGAGTAACTCCATATTTAGTCATAAGTGAGTCGAAGAGGGGATTGCAGAAATGTTTACTACCATCATTAATGATGGCTCGGGGGGCGCCATAACGTGAGAAAATGTTTTTCTTTAAAAAGTTTACCACCACCCGAACATCATTAGTAGGTAAAGCTATCGCTTCTACCCACTTTGACACATAGTCAACAGCCACTAGTATGTATTGATTTGAAAATGAGGATGGAAATGGCCCCATAAAATTGATACCCCAAACATCAACTATCTCCAATAAGGTGAGCCAATAAAAATCAGATTGAAGGACCTTCAATGCAGTTTTCACAGCACCAAAGTGACCACCATACGGAGAAGAATGACATCGTTCAAGTATTTTCTCCATCTCTTCCTCCGGAACAAATCTTCGAATAATTTAATCCAGACCTCGTTTGAATAACAAAGGATCTTCCCAAAAGTAATGCTTCACATCAGCGAAGAACCTCTTCCTTTGTTGATAAGACATATCAGGGGTGTGATGTCGCTTACAAGATAGTTCACATGGTCAGCATACCACGGTGTATGATTGATTTGCAATAAATAGATGATCTTCAACAGCTGTTCGTTAGGGAACACCTCATTGATTTCCCTTTCCAAAATGTCTTGAGGTTGCTCGAGACGAGATAAATGATCAACAACGACATTTTTAGTACCATTCTTATCTCTGATCTCGAGGTCAAACTTCTGCAAGAGGAGTACCTATCTGATCAACCTTGACTTGACATCTTTCTTTGCCAACAAATATTTGATGGCCGAGTGATCAGTGTAAACAATTACTTTGGAGCCAATGAGGTATGACCGAAATTTATCAAATGCAAATACTACTGCTAGGATCTCCTTTTCAGTAGTAGCATAATTTAGTTGTGCATCGATCAAAATTTGACTGGCGTAGTAGATAACATGCAAGACCTTGTCTCTCCTCTGCCCCAGAACTGCTCCAACAGCATAATCACTAGCATCGCTCATTAGCTCGAATGGAAGACTCTAATCTGGAGCTGCGATGATAGGAGCTGTGATAAGTTTCCCTTTAAGCGCATTGAAAGCATTAAGGCATTCTTGAGAGAAATTGAAAGTATTATTCTTCTCAAGTAAGGAGCAGAGAGGTTTTGTGTTTTTTGAAAAATCTTTTATAAACCTCCTGTAAAAACCCGCATGTCCCAGAAAACTTATAATCCCTTTCACAGTCGTTGGTGGAGGCAATTTTTCAATTACTTGAATCTTTGCCTTACCTTGTCTACCTTTATGCCTTTCAACGAAATCCTATGGCCAAGAACTATTCATTCTTGGACCATGAAATGACATTTTTCCCAATTTAGAACCAAATTGGTCTCTTCACAGCGTTGAAGTACCATCTCTAAATTATTAAGGCATCTATCAAACGAGGCACCAAAAACTGAAAAATCATCCATAAAAATTTCAATGCATTTCTCCACCATGTCAGAGAAAATCGCCATCATATACCTTTGAAAAGTAGCAGGTGTATTACACAGGCCAAAGGGCATTCTCCTGTATGCAAAAGTACCGTAGAGAAAATGGAGAGGAAAGTGTGTGCAAGTGTGTGTATGAAATGCACCAAGGTAGTATATATATATTAGATAGAATTAGAACAGTATACTAATATAAATAGATATTATGGGATATTTTCGCGAGACAACCAAAATATCTAACAATAAAATAAGTCAAAAATAATACAAACTTTGACCAAACAAATCGCAAGAAGAAAATTAAACCGTCACAAAAATTTAACTCTATACGGCCACATGGTTAAAACCCATGTCGTCGCATGGAGTAAACAAAATAATAATTTGATGTCTCTGGACAATCCATGCGGTCGCATGGTTATGAGACATGCGACCGCATGGCTCAAACCATGAATCAAGTTGCAGCTCAGTTATCCATAATTGCACGTCAGGTCCCTCATCTTTAATCAAGTACAATTTGTTCCTCAGATTTTGATCTTCATTACATTTAAGCCCTTGATAAATTGCACTTCAAGTCCTTCATCTTTCTGACTTGTGCAACTTAGTCCCCATCTTCACCAATTTGTTCACTTTTAGTCATTTTCCTTCTGTTTTTGGTCGTTTCATTTCCATTCAGGGTTTTAGCAAATAAAAAGTACAAATTACATAATTATGTATAGAAATTAACTCAATTTTATCAATAATAAATTAGAAAAAGTGTCAAATAAGTGTGTAAAAACACACTTATCAAATAAAGTCTGCCAATTTCTCTAGAATAATTGTATTTTGGTTCCATGCAGAATAAGTGCCAATTCTAATAAATTAGTGTGATGTTTCAAAGTTATGTAAACTGTGAATGTGCTTCTAAG
Organism: Osmanthus fragrans; assembly: GCA_019395295.1. Lineage (NCBI taxonomy): Eukaryota > Viridiplantae > Streptophyta > Magnoliopsida > Lamiales > Oleaceae > Osmanthus > Osmanthus fragrans. The sequence goes on along the minus strand of CM033343.1, from coordinate 15,854,106 downwards.
TGCAAGAGACGGGCCTGTTAAGTATTACACCTCTTCAAAATCAAGTTGTTGATATCCACAATCAAGTATTTTGTGTAACAGCCTTTAGAAATTTCATTGCATGAACAGTGGAATACTACCAGGTCAATAAAACTCTACCTCAAAAGTTCTCAAGGTCATATAAAAGACTAGCTACATAAACTGATAAGCACCAACACCATCACAGTTTACCTTCATTAAACCAAAAGACATAACATTTACATTGCAAGTGAAAAAGACACTGGCACTTCACCAATTACTCTACAAAAAGAATATGGTCATTCTTGTTCAATTACATCAACAAGGTCGGTCATTACAAAACCAAAATTATACTCCTAGTTCAATTACAAAACCAAAATAAGTCTCCTAAAACCAAAAGTCAACTATACTTGATGGTTTATTGCAAACTTGTTCTACTTCCACGCTATCTTGTGTCCCAGTCGATTGAGGTGGTTGAGGAGATGTCCCAATCGATTGAGGTGGTTGAGAAGATGATATGTTCATCACTTGACGCACCTACAAGTGTTACAATATACGAACGTTAAAAATGTAACAAATGAATAATGTAATTTGCGATAATTGAATTACGAAGTGGAAAACAAACCTTATTGCGACCCCTTGATGTTTTCTTTATCATCTCAAGAGAACTTTTTATACGTAGTTTCTTTGGAGCACCTTTACGTTTTGTACACTTTGGATCGAAAATGTTGGAGCTTTCTACATTGCCTCCGCCAACTCCAAGCGAGCCCAATCGATTACATTTTGATTCTAGAAAATTGTTCGTTTGCAAGTCAATCTAGGCCATTAATTGCTTTGACCGTTCCTTATTAGATGCAACCAAATCTGCCATCTTGGTTAAAGCAGCACACAATTGCTCATATCTCAACTGCTCAGGAGTACTCGCCAAACCATCATATGTTGTTATCACCTGCGTGTACGATCTACTCACATCTCTCTTCCACCTCCTCAAAATTTACTTTTTCGGGAAGTAACGACACCTCGTTCCGAATTGAAATAGAGATAGCGTACTTGCAAATGATACCTCGAAACTCAAACAAATGACAGTTACACACAATCTCACAATTCTCTCTACCAAAATAAACTGTAAATATTTTTTTCTTCCTTCTTCATCAAGGATGATATCTTCACGGACCTCGTACTTCGTTACCTCGCAAAACTCCTCCACAGATAGTACATCACAGTAAATCTTTCCAGTAAATTTTGCTTGTTGAAACTCCCGGAATTTTGAGACTGTGTAAACTTCGTGAAACTGCTTCTCCATCTCATACTTAGTAACACAAGGAGCCATTTGTGAGAATGATCTAAAGTCATCTTGGAATTCCTTCTCAACTTTCCTTCTCAAAGCCCACTCGTATTGCTTTACGAATAGTTTTAAAGAAGTCTTCGAGTGCACATAGCTATTAAAGAATGCATTCATACTCTCACTCCACTATGTAGTTGACATACCCGCCCAAAATGTAGTTTTCAAATAGTATGGTACCCAACGACTTCGGTTGTCATAAAGTCGTTCAACCAAACATTATCTTGCAACTGAAATTGTTCAAGCGTGTTCGCCCAGCCTTCGTCAAATTCTTCACAAACCAATGTATCGTACACTAAACCATGTATGGCATACATTTTGCACCTTTTTGGCGATGACCGCCGAACTTTTTGTGAATAGCATTTTGCATAGCACGAACTTGATCCGTAATTATTCTACTAGGAGCTTGACCGTGCATACACTCAAGCCACGTCCTAAATAACCAAACAAATGTATTCGTATCCTTGTTCAAAACTAATCCACAACCAAATAAAGTTGATTGCCTGTGGTGATTCACCCCAACGAAAGGAGCGAAGGGCATATTGTACTTTTTAGTCACGTAAGTGGTGTCAAAAGTAACAACACCACCAAATTCCTTATATGCTTGTCTACATTTGTTGTCCGCCCAAAATACATTCCTCAACCGAGACTCCTCATCCAAATCCATACTGAAATAAAAACCTGGACTGAGTGTTTACATTTTCAAAAAATAAGTCTGTAATGCAACAGCATCTCCTTCACCTAGTTTTAAACGTCGCACTTTATCAATGAAATTTCTACAGTCTTTCTCAACACAAGTCATGTTCTCAAATCCGCCTACCTCCACTACAGTTGAGTTAAAGCTTTTATGCAATGGGATTCCTGCTATATCATTCACGTCAAGCCATCTTTTAACATGTGCACTAAGTTCCCTATTGCATCGATACAACCTAGATTTCGATGGGCTAGTCTTATGGTTATGCTTCAACTGCACAACATTTATTTGCCATATTCCATGAGCATCAGTACAAGCTGTCAACCTGGCTTTGCAGCCTGTTTTTATCGTTGGTGGAGGCTTCAAAGAAGTACTTTTATTACTCTTTCGCCGACCTTCTCGACTACAAGTAAAACTCACACATTGAACAACCCCATTAGCACCTTTTTTAGAGTTTCTTTTTCTAACGAGAAACTCTCTTTATAAGCATAGTTCTTATAGAATTCAAATATCTCCTTCTCGCTGTCAAATTTCATACCAAACTTCAGAACGAAAATCTCATTTTCTATTCCTAACATATCATCACCCACACAATCATCAACTACAACATCGGATGAGTGGACCTCCATTCCTGCATGTAAGAAGTCAAATAGGTCAGATTTTTTTCCCATGACTAATAAGCTTAAGGAAAGATGGAAAAATGCAGCTCATTTTCACACATTTAATTAAGTGAAATTTCATTTCAATTCAGAGTATTGCATTCTAACTAAAAAATCACTAAGTTACCACTGTTCACATCGCCGTCTACCATGTCGCCAGCGAACTGAACAATGTCTAAGTTACTCTGGGTCTGCTTATCTGTAGGAGAAGAAGGAGGTGAAGAAAAGGTATAAAAGGGTGTTACTTGGCTTCAATATATAGGCTGAAAAATGAAAAGATCACATAAAAAGGAAATAAATTTATATTGTTCAAAATGATTTCACCATTGTTGCTGCAGGACCCATCTTTGTCGAAGTCCATATCGGAAAACCTCCACAAATCTCAGTGTTACTGGGTCGTATCTCGTTGGACATTGAATCTCGACCCGGAAAAGCATCCACAAATCTCGACTCGACTCTTGACCTCCCTTCCACTCCTCGACCCAGCTTCGGTACGGGGTCATACCTCGTTGAATCTTGTCAGACGGCCTCCTCTTTTTCAAGTTTCAATGGTCTCTCTTCTCTTTTGAGCAAAAGAGAAAATAGGGGAAAATATTGGGGGGGGCAACAGGGGAAACGGGGGAAGTTTTTTCCAATTTTATCTAGGTTTTTTTTTCCGTCAAAATCTCGCCAGCGCATTATTATGGATCCTTTTAGGTAGAATTGACTATACCAGTAGACTTATTGAAATTTTTTATATTCATGTGAAACTCGTGTGCACTGCGAGAGGGGGACAACTTTCGATACCCCAAATCGATACAAATAGAATTATTCTAACTGGGTATATGTGTGTCATCTTGATCGCTTCTCTTGGATGTTTTATCCTTTATAATTCTCTCTCTCTCTCTCTCTGACTTTTTGTCTATAACTATCTGTCTGGTAAACGGACTCGGAGCCAATCCTCTTTTGCGTTTGGACCCTACATGACTGTAAATTTGTTTTCTTTGTTAATCAAAAGATTCACTTTTTTGTTTTTCTCCCAGACTAAAGAATTAATTAGACTTTTTTTATACTCAAAAGAGAGTATACATTTTCTTCTAATAACTAATTATCAAGTGTATAAATGCATAATCTGTATTTTATTTGAGAAAAAGGTTAGAGAATGTTTGATCATGATTAAAACTGAGTTAATTTATTTTCAAACTACTTATTTATATAATATAATATTCAAAATTACATAATACTAATTTTTAAACATATGTGATGTACAAATTGTAAACTAGTTTAAATATGAAAAGGTCTTGGAGAAAAATTAATATTTGCTCGAGAATAAAAAATAATTTTTTGAACATTTGCTATTATACAACAAAAGTCGAATCTCTTATCTTTGGTTAAAAATTGTTTTATCCAAAACCTAATATTAAATGTCTTAGTTGTAATTTTTCTTATCAAACTTTCTATTTTAGCTATAATTATAAGTGTTCTAAAAAACGGATAGTGTGATTAGGCGCGGAGGCAAAAATTCAAATTGTATGAGACTAGGAGTAAAAAATCGTTAATTTTTTATTTTTATTTTTTCAAATACTTAATCATTTTAAAAATTATTTAATAATTAAAATAGTGCATAACAAACATCTAAAATTGTAAAATATTATATATATATATATATATATACACACTTAATAATTCCTAGAGTAGTCAATCTCAATTATACATTTTTCAATCTTTTGAAATATAAAATGAATAATGCTCATTGTACATTCTATAGATGACATAAAATTTGACATCATTTACATTCCTTTGCAAATTCAAAATGTTGTGTGGCGAGAAAGTGTGTTGAATTCAAAAAATGACCAATCACGTGTGCCGACATGTGGTACAATATCAAATTTGATATCAAATACAATATACAAGTAGCATGATTGATATAAAATATACACTATTTTTCATAATTTCAAATTTCAACTAGACAAATCATACTTAGCATATTTATAGGGATTTCACACATACTTTCAAAGTTTTTAATAAAACCACAAGTCTCAAAATCATGATTATATATTATAGATAGCATTGTAGTTTAATTATTATCTAAATCTTTATCGAATAAAATCATTTTTGACTTTCTTCAGATAAAACCATTTAAAAAATTGAAACAAAAGTCAAATAAAAATTATTTATTAAAAAAAATAAATAAATTAAAGTTAAAATAAATATTTTTAAAAAATGAAAAAAATTAATAGAACACGCCTAGGCGTGTTTAATTCACACTCACTATCATGGTGAAGTGTTTTGCCCACATCTCGCGTCTAAATACATTTTTTAGAATACTGATCATTAAGCATGTGTGCCGAATAGATAAGTTCAAATATTTAATACCCGAAATCATACATTACGCTTTGACTAATTTATAAATAAAATCATTCTGGTGTACTAGAATCGTCGGATCTAGTTCGATTTTGGTTCTATTCATAACATTTTTCTTAGAAAATAAAAATAAAAATAAAAATTGTAAGCTAATATCACAAATTACCTTTTCAATATCTACCAAAATAAATGAAATAAAATAGACCATCAAATATATATTTCAACACTTTCTTAATTCACTACAAATATGCCACCAAATAATATCACATATCTAGTATTATTAAGTTTGTGCATGGTTTGGTTTGGGTCAATTTTGACTCCAACCCGAAATCAGAATCAAATTAATTGGTTTGGGTGAATTTCAACTTAAACCAACCCATTATAGCTCTTAAAGCACTAAACTCGGTTCGGTTAGTGAGTTTGGACTTTTAGTCCAAATTGATCTTTCCAAAAAAAAAAATCTCCGAATTTTGGGCCCACTTATATTACAAGAAATAAAATAATTAAACAACTTTATATTATAAGAACTATTTGCTAACAAATAAAATCAAGTTAACAAACATAGATCAACAGAAAACTTTAGAATTTTGTTAAATTTTTTATGCATTACGTAGCATGACGAGTTTGAGTAGGGAAAAATGCTAAGTATAACATAATGAACTTGTGAAAAGAAATTCTCAGTGCTATTACTTAATAGCAACATCATAAATGGAAGGGAATAAATATATAGTTATGAGATTATGACTCATCTTTTGATTTTTAATTAGTGTGTTCGATTTTTCGATTTTTTTGCCCAGACCTAAGTATAATAGCATCAAATTTCGTCTACGGCTCTACATGTAGCACCTCAAAAAGAATTTATGGGATGGACAATGCGTCATTGTTCGGTCAAGAGTAACTATAAACAAAAGTGATACGATTCAATTATTTAAATAAATTAACTTGATCAATTAAGGTACTTACTACTTAAACCTTGCAAACTTGCCACTTTTTACTCATGTCATTGGGCTAGAGTGAATAACTGTAAAATAAATAAATAAATAAAAACTTACAGAAAAGGATAAATTGATCAATTCCAGAGTCAAAGTTCCATGGCTCCGATTCAAGAACCAAGAACCATTCGGACCTAGTCGCTTCTCAATTCAAATTCCTTATTTATTTATTTATTTTTCATTTTGGAAACGGAACTAGAATCGATTCCAATTCCGTTTCGCTGTACTTTTTTTTTAAAAAATAATTTCGAGTCAAGATTTCGCCATTCAAGTGGTAATATTGCGTTTGTTTGACCAGTCTAGGAGTGGCAATTAAACCAAACAGCTTGTCTAGGCTTGGTCCATAGACTGCTCGAGCTCGTTTGAGGATGATCTCAAGTTCGAGTTGAGCCCAAAGTGGGCAAGGCGAGTCGAGTAGGGTCATGGGCACTAAAAAAGGACCGTTTGGTCGCTTTTCTTATTATTTTTTTTCAAACTCTATAAATAAAGTTTGGAAAAAAAAAGGATCATAACCGTTAGGGTTATGTCACAAGAAAAGTGACCACACGGTCACTTTTTCCCAAAAAAAAAAAAAAAAGTAACTGTTTGGTCACATAATTCAATTCCTCACGAGCTTGGCTCGTGTTCGTGCTCGTGAGTCCCGTTCATGAGCCGTTCGACTTGCCACTTTTAATTTTTGGCTCAGCTGGGGCTCATCCCCAGACAAGTCCCATCAAGCCATAGGCCAATCCTAGATGAGTCGCTTGATCCAATTGCCACCCTTACATAAACTTCATATGTATGAAATTTTAAACTTCATGATTGCAGTATCATATTTACTTTAAATTAATTTTTACATTCATTCAGTCGAGTTTCATGATTGCAGTATCATCATTTACTTTCAGGGACGGAAATTTAATTTTACAAACATTTCAAGCCGGGCTATTGCGCAAAAAAAAAATTTACACATGAAAAAACAGTTTTTTCAAACAAAGAATATAAAAAACCTTTAAAAAAAAAAAAATAAGTTCGGGGGGGCTACATGTAATTGTATCCGTCCTTGGTCTATGTAATTCGGAATGCTCCTATTGTATAACGTGATCGTTGTGTTTTGGGAGACGAATGTCGAAAAATCATTAGTACCCGTGTGGGACATTAGCGTCTTAATGACAAAGAATCAAATTTTTGCCTAGATCGAATTAATATTCATTCATGTCTCTTTTCTACTACTTTAAGTACTATATGCACGTAAAATATTAGTTATTTGAATGTAATTTATGCACATTAATTTTTCCCAACGTGTAGCTAATAAAAAGTGCTTGTAATCCCGTTAACATGGGGATTTAGATCATCCTTCGCCATTTCAATCTTCATATAGTATTGATCATATTGCTCGAAGCTCCAGGGTTTTCCGCACACAACAGCCTGAATTTTTATAGTGAAAACTTGTCGAAGCACAAGCATTAAGTTGAACAAAGAATCTAGCATACAACTAATAATGTTCGGGTGTAATGGGAATTATTATCTAATTTTCTTTCAAGAAATCCAAGATGGCCTTATGTTTCAGAAATGTTCTAAAAAGCGCAGGTGAAACACCACGTTTTGACAGTGAGTTGCAACTTGACACTCCTAGTCACGCTTTATTAATTTTTATTTTTTTAAAAGTCTTTTATTTGACTTTAGCTTTTAATTTTTAAATGACTTTATCTACACAAATGTCGAAAATAAAAATATATTAGAAAATTAAAAAATTAAAAAAACAGTGGCCAATGGAGTGATTAACAAGGCAAAATCCTCCACTATTTTCATCTATGCGCATCACAAGACTTTGGCATTAATGAGGAAGTTCACAAAAAAAGAAATGAGCCGGGAGTCACTAGATTTGCAACATCTTTCTTAACATTGCAAAAATTGTTTAATAAAAAAGAAGAGCTGAGAATTTTGCTAACTAGCAATGAATGGGATAACACGAAATGGTAGGTGTAAAAAGGGAAAAGATGCATTTGATATTGTGATTCCAAACAATTTTTGGAACTTTATAGAGTTGTGTTTAAGGGAATTCACTCCAATAATGAAAGTGTCTAGACTACGAAGTTCCTATAAATCTATTAAGAATGACTTGTCTAATTGAAAATTGAAACTATAAAAAATAATATAATTTTTGCATTTCAAAAATTTAAAAATTGTATAATTAATTAATTATAACAATTATTAAGTAAATATAGAATTTGTATTTTAGATGTTTGGTATGTATTAATTTAATTATTGAATGATTTTTAGAATTATTAAAAATTTAAAATAATATTAAAAATAAGAAAATCTTTTTGTATGCTAGGCTCGTAAAACTTGAAAAGTTGGTCTCTACTTCTTTTTATACTTTATAGTTTTTAGAACACTATATTTCAATGATAATGATGCGGGGCCAATTGCAAAGAGTTTTGCTAAGGGTACCGCATGGTGCATAACACTCCCTATTGGGGGTGCTGTGCACCGTGCAATACAATAAGCAAAACTCAATTGCAAAACCTCAGACACTTGTCTTTGACTTTCCCTGTAAAATGTTTTTCAAATATCGGGATAGCCTTGTAGGTCTATATCCAAAAAATCATAATACGTAGAACCAAAATGAATCGGAGTAGAAGCTTAATCCCTTTAAAATAAAATAAAGCAGTAAACGACGAACAAGAATCCGCCAGTGCAAATCCAGAAGTGTATAATTGTATGGCATCCTAGTTCTCTACAAAGTTCGTCAGCATTCTCACTCCAATTCCTTCCCGTTATAAAGGACCAAAGAAGGTGGTGGTACTTGCGGCCCCCATGGGCATTCGTTAATTATTTCTTCATTATCAGCCAAGTCCTTCATCATCTAGTTAATGGTTGGTATTTTTGGGAGTCGAAACTATAGAATGTAGACAAACGACATATCTTGTTTGCTGTTGCTTTACATTTGTTGAAGGCTACCACCAATTCTTTGATTTTCACAACCTTTCGCTTACTAAATTAATCCTTGTTCATCATGTGTGCCCTTCGTAGGCGCCATACTTCCTCACCCTAGTAGAGAACCACACTACAAGCCTGTGATTAAGACAAACTCTTCCACGCCAAATCTACCCAAATAACCATCGAACATAAACTATCCCCTTTTTTGGCTTGTTGCACCTAGTCATCCTCATATCGTGAATTAGCTACTAGGAATTGCTACTTTGTCATCTTAACAAAATCGCGAAAAAAGATTTATCAAATTTTTTCAGTCCTCGCCATTGAGTGTATACCTTGCCTTATGAATTGTTTTGACATTGGAGCGCTGCAGGGACGGAGCTAGACGTTTGAGGTTGTGGGGTCAAAAATTGAAATATAATTTTTTTTTTAAAAAAACAACATATCATTGATGAAGATAAGTCAGTACACAACTACAATTGCAACCTACGTGTTTTCATACTCTGAAAAATGCCGTATAATTACATCATTATTAATATTGTCGAATACATCGTTCTTAGCCAATACAGATTACTGTACAAGAATTAGAGAAATAAATTCTTTTATTTGCTGCCTATTCGATTTCCATCTTAATCACTACAGACTACTGTACAAGAATTTTCGTTTTAAAAAGAAAACATATTTACTCTACCTTTTTATGTGAACAAATATTCAAAAGGTTGTGAAGACTTCTGCTTGACACTATTGTATACTAATAGAATAACACTTTAAACTTAAACTAGAATTTTGACTTTGAATTTTGATTAAAATTTGAATATAATCCAAATATAAATTATCATTGTCAAATGTGAAAAATCAAAGAAAATGAACAAACCCACAAAAGTGCTCCTTAAAAAAAAAAAAAAAATAAAAAAAAAATAAAAAAAAATTGTGGTGTCAACTGACACCACATGACACCATGTGCATCCGTCCGTGGAGCGCTGTATGATAGACTGAAACGACGTTTCTTGTCAACCCAATATTTTAGTTCCATCTTCATGCAAATGGACACAACACGCAATTAATTTGATATCAACTATGTTTACCGATATTGTTCATGATATATCAATATATGATCATGCAATGAGAATGACTAGAAATAGAGTAAATGTATAAAATAAACACATGTTACATTAGGATTTGTAAGATTTGTGAAGCCAATCCTAGCTGATCTAATGGCGAACGCTTTTCATCACAATTGTGCTCCTCAGTACAGAAGTTCATCGAATGCACGTAATTTTTTTTTCAACCACATCGAAAATAGACGATCCAATGAACCTCCGACAATGGTACCTATTTCGAACCATTAGTATGCAAAGTATGAATTTTAACAGGCCTTTGCCTTGCTTTCAATTGTTGAATTTCGTAATAGGATGCAAACCATCATCGCTGTTAACTATTGCGATTGCCAACGTCAGATCACCACAAAATTACAATACAATTACAATAATCATAAACAAGTGATAACCACTGTTGACCCCAAAAAAGCGTGCCAACAGATGTTGAGGCCCACTCATGTACATGTGAACAAATTCCGACACGTTTTGACCGAAGATTTGGTCGGTGAGTTGTGGGACAATGGATGTGAGAGATGCTCTTTAACACGAGACGTAAATGTTCGAACACCGATGCAGATGAAATATGATTGTAAATAAACAAAAAACCACAAATGATTCCACTAATGTAGAAATAATCCAAACCCAAGTAATTTTAGTATCAAATGAATAAAGGATGAAGTTAAGTTTTATGTTGAACATATAAAGTTTGAATATCTATTTTTTCAATCCTTTACAATGTTACAAGAGCTGTAATTTATAGCATTCGGGCCGATATGATACCGTTGGATCAAATCCACGTGCCTTCATCTAATTTGCCAAACTCTCGTATCACTCTGTCATACATTAATTACATTGACAAATGGTCAGCCACCCTACATTCCTAGGCTGACCTGACACTTATTAATCCAAATGTTACATCGATCATTCATAAAGATACTTTTCAAATTCGCTTCAAAGACAATGAGCTCTTCAGCTGTTGAAGAATAGACCTTGGATGTATAGAGGTAAGGGGACTTTGGATGAAGCGCTTCGGCCAAAGGACCTTGGGCACAGGGGTTCAAACAAAAGATGAGGTGATTTGGCAAAAAGACCCTAGATGGAGATAGTGCATTGGTTGTAGAGCAACTCTTTACTTTGACTTGGTTGAACACCATATGTCTGCATGTAGTGCTTCCACGTGACTTTTACTATGAGTTTTATATACGAGTAACAACCACCACTTTCTACTACAGTAGCCCATGAGTGCCATATTTACAATATTGTTAACATAGTGCCGTCAAACGTATAGATTCGTGTTTTAACCACAATATAATGAATAAAATACAAAATTCTGAAGAAATTTTATAAGGAAGTGAACAACATTCATGTATAAGTTCCTTAATGGCTAACTGGGACAACTCTCATTAACTGAATATACGCGTTAATTCCTTCCTCCCAGCTTGCATGCTATTCCTATATCCTTTATATTCTTCTTAATCTTCTACGATTAATTGCGGGAGAAATAAACAGAAGAAATAACATACATCTTCCATGCAATGCCATCCAAATTTGTATTTCACGTATACGTCAAAATTATGAACAGTAAATTGACAAGATAATAGCGTCGAGCTTAGGGTCAAATCTTCGATGGTAGACAATGTAGTCAGAAAAAAGCGGATGAAGACCAATTTTTGTGCAACATTGACAATTTTCATAGGAAAAAGCTTCTTTGCCATGGGGGTTGACTGTGGGGCTTCAGTCATGGGGGTGGTCAACCCCCATGGCAAAGTAGCAAGACCCTAGGAAAAATCTCGCCTATAGACTGGATATATAGAAATAACGTTTCTAGATCACAATGGTGGGGTTAATGTCTCTTCACTCGTTTAACGTGGAAACCGTATAGCGAGTCACATCAGAAGGATTATGGGAATTGTCAAAAAATTTCATGGGCATTCTAATCATGTACCCTGCTATTCAAACAGGGTGAGGGACAGATCCAAAAACAGGGTGCTGAGGTGGTACATCCTCAATCCTTGATCCGAAATTCAAAAATTCATATCAAGGGCCGAGGTGGTGCCACCTCGACCCCCTGTTTTTGGGTCTTCGCCCACCCTGGACAAAAAAGCATTTTCCTTCTAAGCATTTATAGGAACAAACATGCTATAGAGACATGCTCAAAAATAGGATTAAAAAAAAAAAAAAAAAGGATGGACACGTGTCGAAACATGATTGGACACTTTGAAAAAAAAAATAGCCAACTAATTTCTGCCAAATCAGTTTGTCCTCTGGCTCCCTGTTTTCTAGCATGTCTGACTGGCTTCATTCTTAAGGGAAAATTTTAGACATTCCTCATTTAACTATGAATCGTATAATTCTGCCACAATTTCCTCTTTTAGTTTTACGACAAATTTGTAATAATAATAATTACATCAACAATGCAAATAATTTTTATTTGTTGAGAAACTCCAACCCGTAAAAGTGAAAAAATGGAAATTACATAAATTATAATGGAAAGTGTGTTTATGAAATTGTTCCACGACTAAATTGTTTCTCTCTGGTTAAAATCGGCAGATAGTTTTGGATATTAGCAGCAACAAATATTGACAGTGGAGAAAATAAGGGGAGTGTTGAGAGAATAAATCAAGGGATGATTATGGATAACTTGCATTATGAAGATTTGCACAAAAATATATGATGGAGGAAATCAAGGAATCATTGAAACAAATTGATCAAGATGATTGATGACGATATGCTTAATTTTAGTAATTGTTATTTATCTTCTCATATTTAGTTGCTTAATTTTAGGAATTGTTATTTATCTTTTCATATTTAGTTTATTGAGTTTGTACTATAAATATGTGATTCCTCAATGAATAAAATTACAACTCTTATTTCTATCATCTTCAGAATTTCTTCTTGGTATCAGAGCAGGCTCCAAGCTTCCGCTTGCCAACTTTTTCATCTTCATTTTTCATCTAGTTTTTTTAAAAATAAATGCTCGTCCATCAATGTTTTTTTTCCTTGTCTTCATGATCTCATTTTCCTACTCATAACAATTTGATTCTCACTTCTCTCAAGTTATCTTCCACCATATATAACATTGAAGATCCAGACAATACAAATCAATATCCTACCCACACCAAATTCAAACAACGCAGCAACAACAAAAATTCATACCACAAATCAACGTATGAATTCATTGCCTATCAAAAGTCCGAATCATCGGAGCATTCTCTGAACAAACTCTCAGAGACACAACCCATGCAATATGGGATACACAAGATTCGCAAAAAAAAAAAAAAAAAAAAAAAGCGAATTCACACCACCACAACATGTCCAAAACAGCTTTCATTTTTTGCAACAAACTTTGCCTCCAACCCCGGTAAAGTTTGAGGGAGGGTATTAGTAGCAACAAATATTGACAGTGGAGAAAAATAAGGAAGGGGAGTATTAAGAGAATAAATTAAGGGATGATTATGGATAACTTGCATTATGAAGATTTGCACAAAAATATATGATGGAGGAAATCAAGGAATCATTAAGACAAATTGATCAAGATGATTGATGACGATATGCTTAATTTTAGTAATTGTTATTTATCTTCTCATATTTAGTTGCTTAATTTTAGGAATTGTTATTTATCTTTTTATATTTAGTTTATTGAGTTGTACTATAAATATGTAATTTCTCAATGAATAAAATTACAACTCCTATTTCTATCATCTTAAGAATTTCTTCTTTGGACCACTAGTCCAGGTCTCCTATTCTATTAAGACTTTAGGATTAGTTAAAATCCCTAATCTCTTTTTATGTATGATGGGTAGTTTGTTAGGTATATATATTTTTATATGCTCTGTTATAACTCATTTTTATACTTTATTAAAACTCATTTTTCTCCAAACTTATTTTTAATTACAAATTCTGTGAATAAAATGATGATGTCCATTAGTTTGAGAAGGAGGCAAATCACGGGCTCCAATAGCTAATGTTGATGATGCCATTTATGATGTAGAGAGTTTACATATTGAAATATTTAGGGCAGGAAACAAGAGAAGAATGAGATAGAAAGAGAGCCGATGAAGCAGGGAGAGAGAATAGAGAATCGTGTAGTTTTTAATTTGATTTATTTTTAATTTCAATAAATTTAGTAACATAACAAATTGTAGGTAATATTTTAGATTTAAATAAAATTTAATTTGAATAATATTACCAACAGATTCTCAACTCAATTAATTTTTTGTTAATTTACTATCAATGGTTAGCAGTCGCAATTTTTGTTGCTAAAATTTTATATTTTTATTTTATTAAAAATTTATCAACGGATCAACGACGAAATTTCAATGATAGCTATATGTCGTTGCTAATTCCGTTGCTAAGACATTTACTTTATAATTATAAATTTTTGAATAGAAATCGTTGCAAAATTGTTGATAATCCGTTACTAATAGCAACAAATTGAGTTCGTTGGAAAAAATCCATTACTAAAGCCTCCCTTTCTAGTAGTGTTAACCATACATTTTTTTTTAAAAATAATAATTTATTACAAAATTTATTTGGAAAAAATTTACCAAATATGGACTAAGTAATATTAACCCTTCCAAACGAATAGTTTGCTAGGGATGACAACGGTTCGGTTCGGTGTCGATTTGGCCAAAATCATCACCGAACCACTAATTTTTTGGCTATGTCATAATTGCACCATAATCATGTAAGTTGGTTCGGTTCAGTTCGTGAGGTTAATAATCGCGAAAATAAATTATTTTTTATAGATATGGTGTCAATTTGAAAAAAAAATAATTTATGAAAAAAAGTCAATGAAAACAAAAATTTGAATACTAAGCCAATTTAACAAATAATATCCCTAATGAAAATGTAAACAATATCTCAATTCTCAAATGCAAAATTCGAATTTAACAAACAATATTATCAATATAACAATACTAAACAATATTTTGGATGGCTTAGGTTAGTAATGTTAGTTGGACTTATGTGGGCCTGGTCTAGAAATGAATTTTGGGCTGAACATAATAATACAAAGAATAATGAAATGCTCAATTGTTCAAATAAATTTTTTTAACGGTTAATCGGTTCATGTGTGCGCGATAGCGTAAATACCATATCCTCCCTACCTTGAACTGGTCCATTAAAATCAAATATCATATCCATCACATTGCGCCATCGATTCGATTTTTTTTTTCGCCCCATTTGGTTCACCGCGATTTTCGATTTGACAGTTTGAATTGTCATCCCTATGCTTGCCACGTACATAGGCATGGAGCTGAATAATCTATGTGTAAATTAGTACTCAAACAAATAAAAGGACCAAATTCATATGATCATTACTTTATTTGATTGATTAGTAATCGTGAATTAATACTAGAAATCAAACATATTAATTAAGTTGGTTCATATATAATTCGAAATTGTGCAATATGTGCGAAATTCTACAAAATAAACTCTAAAATAAAACTCTACACAATAGACTTCCTTGTACATAGATTCTTACTTTAGTAAAATTTCTTTAATAATAATTAACATTACATATTTTCAACCTCAACGGCTACATCTTCCATCCAATCAGTACTTTCACGTCGGAAAAAAAAATTAAAATTAAAATTACCAAAAACATATTTCAATTAGCTTGATATTTAGGTAACCTGACCTTAAGGATTAGCCATTCTTTGTAATGCTAATATTGAAGTCATTCTCTTTGTGTGACGTGAGAGGTAGGTTTTTTACTTTCAAATTGTTTAAAAATGAAAAAGTGAAATATTAAAGGGTAAGCAAAATCAAAGCCGTAAACTTGGTCACATATAAATTGTCTAATTTCCAAATATTTAATTCTCCTTTTCTTGTTACATAGAGTGGATTTTCACATTTTAATAAGGTTTATGTATAATAAAAGACCATGTATTATACCAAAACATATATTACGAGTATGAAAATTTATTTTGGGTTCATGTTATTATACTTGAAACAAATCAAACTTAGATCAAACACGATTTTCAAATTTACTGTTATCTAACAAAACGTACTTTTTTTAAAAAAGAAATGAGTGTCACATGTAAATGGTTTTCTATAAATCTTGCATCAATGTACCTTATTGAGAGAATTGTACATGTGCACGAACTAGAAAAAAGGAAAAAGAAAATCCGACTGAAAAATTCTAAGCCTGGGCACCAAGCTCCAGCATTAGCGTTTGATTGATGTCATTTGATGTTGGGCCAATAAACTGAACAGGACCTGTTAAAAAATTTTACACAAAATAAAGCAAATCAGTTAAAACTTTCACAACATGTAATTGATCTGCCCGAGCAGTTTTCCAAATTTATTTTTGGGAAAGAATGTATTACTTTGGAAATGGTTAAGTTAGGATGTCGAACCCACAGTGATTGAAATTTTAATTCTCACCGAGTGCTATAATGAGATAGCCCTTATCTTGTCTAGACAATTGAATTTATAATCAATGTTTTGATCTAAATCTATTTGAATGTTTTGACGAATTCAACGATTTTATGTAAGTTTTATGGATTAATCAATATAAGAAAAGTTTAGGGTTATGTTTCATTTTTAACTATAGACTATGTTTCAAGTTTATAAGCAAGAAAATGTAATTTTACTCATCCTCGCGAGTGCCAAGTAAAAGTTATTCTTAGAATTCAATCCCAATATCTCTATTCCGAATTAAAAGTCTAAGAATTATCAAGTTTTTTTAGTTTTTATGTGAAATTGTTTCAAATGATTCGTACTTTACTCTTGAAACCTATAAAACCGAGGTTGTGTTATTTAATGATCACATTTAAGGTTCTCTCTCAAGTGTTGAAACTTAAACAATCAAATCATTCAATCAATGACTGGTTAATTGAAAACCTTAAACTCAAATAACACAAATAAACTAATTGAAAAATCTCAAAGAAACAATTAAATATCAAAACATAATCTCAAGTTAGATTACTTCAAACCCGAGATAAGAAATTTAGTTCATGATAGATGAAAAAGATATAATCAAATTTATTATCAAACACATATGGAAGAAAAGAGAAAAACTATTTTTGGTAGTGCTTCGATCTTCTTTGTGATGTTGCGCTTACTTTCTTGCTTGATCTCCCATTTCTTGCCTCATCAAAAATTCTTAGAAAGTGACCTCTATGGTGGTATTTATGCCTTATTGAAGCCCTTCCATGAGTTGTAGTGGAATTGGGCTTTTAAAAGATGAATTAAAATTCAAACCCTAGCCGAAAACGACGACCGGCACCTAGGCGCCCAGATTGGACGCCTCAACGTCGAGATTCTGGGTCAAGCTAGCGCCCATTTTCAAGGGAAAAAAATCAGCAATGCAGCACCTAGACGCTCGCCCAACTTCGTTTGCACTACACAACATTCAATATTTTTTTATGATAAATTCATCTTACGCTATCCGATTGAGGCTTTTCAAAATACGTTGGAAAGATAACTTAAAGAGCTACAATTTTATTGGAAGTTGCTTTTATCCAATTCGAACGTTTACTATGTCAAAAATGCATTTCAATCTTCAAGTAAAAATATGGATCATACGTGTGCAGTTGAAATTTGATTTGTGAAAATATTTTAATCATATTTCACTCATTTTTAACTTCTAATTGTATCTGATTGACTAATAGCAATCTTCAATTATCGTTATTTGGTCTGAATCAACTATTAACAAGTTGCAGTTGAGTCTTCAAACTTTAGATTTGACCTTTTTTTTTTTGTAATTCATATCTTTCTTTTAATTTAACTCTCATCTTCAAATTTCACCAAATTAACATCAGTTTCTTCCTGATTCATGCTAACACATCACTACTTTCTTCAAGTTTTGTACCATTTACACTGTTGGGTTTTGATACCCAATAATCCCGAGCTATGATGTAAACGTGGGATTGTAATTTCCTAGGTTTTGGACGATGAATGAAATATTACCAACAACCAAGTCCAAGAGCTCTTCCGGCCCAATTATATTACCTTTTGGATGGCTTGAATCTTGGCCCGACGTTTAGCCTCTTGTATCGGTCCAACTAAAGCCCTAACTTAACCTATATATATGGTGTCTTTAACCCTAGCCACCAGTGTATGATTTGTATGAATTAAGGAGCAAAAACGTGGCCCCCTTTGTGAGTGAAAACCAGCAGCCCTTGAGTGAAGAAAATAGTTTCTTTGTGGTGCAAAACTTGGTCCCTTCCTTGGTGGATTGTTTGGTCTTTTCTTTGCCATACTTTGTAGTGTTTTCTCCTTGCCTTTGTGGCTACAAATCATCACCATAATCTCTTCCTTTGTGGGTGAGATTGTAAAGCAACCGAGGTGAATATATTGGTTGCGGATCGGAGCCGGATTGGATTGGTTGTTGGTAGAGAAAGGTACGTTGAACTGAGCCCGGAAAACACCGTTTTGACGACCCTTGAAGCAAGCTTCCACTACATACACCAATTCATCAACTTATAAAACAACACGAAAACATAAATCAAAACATTCTTAAGCTCTAAGAATCAAACGAAATGTTAAGATTAAGTAGTATTAATATGATGAGTAAAACACATTCACATGTATCCATAATGTTTACTCGAAGACGAGGCTCTCACTTTACCCATATACTAGCTTGAGCCCCCGGTAATAAGATTTCCTTGGGATCGTTGCATACTTTTCAATTTTGTTATAGTGAAATCGTGGCTAGGTCTTATGATCCTCCCGTTCTCCATTAGAGCATTTTCCTTTTTCACTTCCTGCCATAACTCCACTGTTGATCCTCCATTTCCTGCTCTCTCCATCCTCTTAAAAGACGAATTCAACTTTTCCTTGCCAATTAAAAACTCTCACAAGTCTACGTTTCTTCCCTCACTTGCATTAGGAGAACTTGTTTTCCCTTCATGGTGGTTCAATAGACGGGTCAGTTGCCTGGTGAGAGTAGCGGTGCGCTGAATTTATGATAAGCCCTCGATTCTACTTCCGCTCCCATCTTTTCTAGAAAGCAAAAATGCATGACTATGGTGTATCTAGAATTGTCTCATGGTGACATTTTCATCTTCAACACATTATAGATCGATATGTTGGGCATCGTTTGAGTGAATTTTGCCATTCTCCTGATGACCTCCAATTTCGTCTCTTCTGACCATTCCTTTCCATTGGGATAGCTGGATTCTCATTCTCATATTTTTTTTTTTTTTGGGTTTTTATTCTTATCTGACCCGCTTACGCTCATACTTTCTAGCTTTTTTTATGTTCCATACAATGTGTTCTTTACATGGTTTTGTAAGTAATTTTAACAGACGTAGTAAAATTGCTGAACTAAAAAAATAGAATTATCTTCCAAAGCCAATGATATAGTTTTCTTCTGGTATTTTGGCAAGGTTTTTCCCTTTTTGGGGGGTTTGACTGTGATTTTGAGCAAGTTGTCTGTAGACAAAAAAAGAAAAAAAAAAATTTGAGGAAGAAGAAGAAGAAAGATGAAGTTTTTCGACATTATTTTGGTTGAAAAGCTTCCTTGATTGAAGAATGTTAAAAGTTTTCAAGAGTACCTACCCTTAATTTTGCCTTGATCTGTCTTTTTTGGAAAGTGTAAATTTGGATATTAGATTTTCAAACATTTTTAGCTGTTCAAGTGGCCATACTTATAGACCATTTATGGGCCTTTTGATTATTTTATGAGTAGACATTCTCTAATTATTATGTTATAAGTCATGATTAAGTCCAATTCGTTCGCACTTAAATCGTGTCTGTGTTTGAGACCGAATCGAGACCTTTGATTTCATTGCTGGAAGAGGCTTTCAATTATTTTTTAGCCAAGTAATTGAAGTTCTGCATTCATTTGATAACGAGGGCCTCGATGCCGAGGCACACTTTTGATTGGACACGTTTCGAAGGTCGAGGTGAATACATTTATTTCGTGACACTTGGCTTGCAATTGGCTCTGATATAGAGTCCCAGTGAACAATAATTATTTTTACGTGTAATCAATCGCTTTCTTTTGAACATTTTCCGAGTAATATGTCATTCCAATATTTTTTTTTCTTTTCAGTCAAACCTTGAAATTAGTTGAATGCTAAATTAAAAACCATAATTAATGTTAAATGCTAAGTTAATACGACTTTCTCACTCATAACTTTATAGTGTTAGGTAACGGTGGGGTTGGGGAGTGTGGGTTGGGAAAGATGATTTTTTTTTTTTTTTAATTGTCTTTTAATTATTTTAATTAAGTAAATATTAAAAGATCTATTTGTCCCTTTTAAAATTGATCAAATTAAGATTAGATGTTTGACTTTTGATCAATCGATAAATTTTTATATGGGACTTGTTCGAGATCCTTTCAGTGCTCATTTATTGAAAAAATTCAAGATGTAGTTGCGACAATTTAAAGATTTAGGACTACATTGCATATTTTTAAATGTTTAGAATTTCTGTTGCAAATTTCCCTTGTTTTTATTAAGAGCTTGTTTGATCCCCTTTTTACTGCCCAAAACGTATTTTGGAATTTTGATGGAGAATGCATGATTAAAAAATAAGAACAATTTTTGAGTTGCGTTTAATATTATTTTATTGAAAAATGTGATTGAAAATAAGAAAGATAAAATGTATTTTAAAAATAATGGAGACCAAACAAGGGAGAGTGTGGGTTGAAAGACTATTTTGTCCTTTAAAAATTAGTCAAATTAAGGTTAGATGTTTGACTTTTGGTCAGTTGACAAATTTTGGAATGGAATTAGTACCGCTTTTTATTTTTTAGAGGGAAGTCAAACAAAATAAATTATGAGCGAATCATCCGTGGGCGACCAGCTCCTATAGCATCTCCAAAAAGAAGATGACTTGCGCTTGATGGGGGACCATCGTGCCTCATGAAGCGATCTATCTGATCAGAAGCCAAGTTGGCCATATGATCAGCAATAGAATTAGCCTCCCTGTAAACATGAAGAATTTGAACTTGCCAATCTTGATGAAGAAGCATTCGGACCCGAGATACGAGATCCCCATTATGAATAGACATCAAAGAACTTGAGTTGAAGATCAAAGCGACGGCTGAGTTGTCAACTTGGACTTGTACCTTGCGCCACCCGTTCCTCCGTGCTTCCTGCAGACCAGTGTAAATACCCCAAAGTTCAGCTCTAAAAGCATTACAATGGTCCAACTTGACTGAAAATCCTCCCAACCAAAACCCATTCTGACTGCGAAAGACACCTTCTGCAGTAGCTGAAACAGAATTTCTGCGAAAAGCTCCATCAGTATTCAAGACCACAAAGCCATCAGGCGGTCTAGTCCAGCTGATATGGGTCTCTCTGCGCACTGTGTTCACCTCCCCAACTACAGCAAGAATTACCGACCTTTTCAACGCACGTATATTGGAAAGTTTACAGTGGAATTGCTATGATTTAATAATAATGAGGAAATTACAATGGATAGCACTTTGGCTAGTGACATTTATAAAAATATCACAACTTTAAAACATGTGCAAGAATGTCACTTTTTGACATTTTTACCCTTGTAGATAAATTAATTCCCCAATAGGTACATCATTAAATGAGGCTGATGTGGACTTAAAAATTGTACAAAAATGTTGTACGTGTCAGACAAAATTGATGTACGATTGTCAGAGAATGTCCGTCACTACAGTAAATCTCGATAGATGAAATATCGTTCCCAACAGATTAAATGTCGTTCCCGACAGTTCACTTCAATAATTCTAGATAGATGAATGCATAAAATTAGATAAAATTTAACTTGTCAACCAGATGGGTGCATAAAATCAATCAACATTACAATTAAATAATAATTTAATTGTTTATATATATTATTTGTTTAATTGTTTATTTAAATAATTATTTAAAAAGTAAAGAAACACTTAAATTAAATATGAAATAAGTAATTAAAATAAATAAATGAAATAACTAATTAAATATTAAGTATACATAAACAATTAAAATAATTGATAACATATTTAAATAAAAACGAAATTAAATATTAGATAAATAATTAAAATAAGTAATTTAAACAAATAATTAAATAAAGTAATGAAATATTAAGGAAATAATATACGTAAACAATTAAAATATTTAATGAAATATTTAAAGAAATTAAATTAAATATTGAATAAACAATTAAAATAAATAAAATAAATAACTAATTAAATGTGAAGTAAATCATATACGTAAATAATAAAAAATTTAAATTAATAAAAATTAATTAATTAAACAGTAAATAAATAATATATGTAAACAATTAAAATAATTAATGATATATTTAAATAAACAAGTGAATTAAATAATAAATAAACAATTAAAATAAGTAATTAGTAGAGTTAACATTCCAACTTCTTTTATATATATTTTTGTATTAACAAAATTCAAATTAGACAATATAATATAAAATATTGAAATTAAATCATCAAATCAACCAATTAATTACATTCCAATCATGCATTAAATGCTCCTAAAATGTGTTTGTGAGGATAATTTGGACCTTTCACAAAACAAAGTTGACATTTTTGAACAATTTTAGTGCACATTTGAATTTTTGGTGGATTTATCGATTTGGTGACATTTATGAAAATTCCCCTTTAATAATTCGAAACAACACTGTATATTTGTATTAATTTTGGATCTCCATTGCAAATTTACTTTCCTTTTAAACTCCTTCCTTCCCGAAAGGGAAATTCTTAGCTCTCTTTTATCTTTTAATAATGTAATATCCCACAAAAAGATTTTTAGTATTATGTATTTAATTTTGTTCTAAGGAATGGTTCTAACAATCAATATTAGTTTCAGATCCTATAAGAACAAATGTTGTTAGTTTATTTTAACATTTGAAGAAATTTTAAACAGTGTTATATTTAATGTCGAATGCAACCCATGGCATTAATATAATATAAAAATTTTGAAAAATGTTTTATGCTTCATACTGAGTATATGATAAAAGCATGTCTTAACTTCAAGTTTTTGAAGCTGTTTTAAAACAAATCCTGAGTGACCTCCCAGAAAGCGTAAATGCCCAGTGGAGTGGCTAAGAAGCGCTAATAGAGGAGAGAAATGGATACTGTTTAGTAATAGATGAAGAAGAAGAAGAATTTAATGATTTAGGATTAGAAACATATTATGAACAGATTAAGGAAGAAGAAGATTTATGCTTAGAATTTGTGGAAATAGAAAGGATATATGATTTATTAGTAACAGAACAAGATATTGAGAATATGATAAGTAAGTTAGAAAAATTAGAAATTTTAGGAGAAAATGTTTTAAAACATTGGGATAAGGAAAAGATTTTTTGTGAGTTAAAAATAAAAAATTCAGAATATATAATTAAGACCAAAAATATAGAAGCTACTAATCAAGACATTGAAGACTTTAAAATGCATATTAAAGAATTTGTGGAAATAGAAAGGATATATGATTTATTAGTAACAGAACAAGATATTGAGAATATGATAAGTTATTTTTTAAGGAATTGTCTGAAAAGTCCTGTCCTTATTAAATAGAAGTTAGGCTAAAGTTCATATATCTCAGATGGCATATTTTTATCATTTCAAAGAAAATATTTTTAAAATGGTTTTTGAACGTGTTTAAAAAAAAAGAAAAAAAGAGAGGATATTATGTTATGAAAAAGATGAGAGTTTACAGTTAAGAAGAGTACTGAGTAGTTCAAACGGAAACTGGTAAAGACTTATCAAATCCGTTGATGGCTATGAACTTGCCAAAAGTTCAACAGACTCAGGAGACTGTTGATTCTCCAACCAGACAGACTCAACAGGCTGAAAATCCGGTTACAAATAAAAAAGATTTTCAAGACCAGACTCAGCAGACTGGAACTTCTGCTACTAAACTTATAAGCCCATTGGACTTAAAGCAGAAAAATCCAGTAATTCTAGATTCAGATCCATACCAAGATGCTCAAGATCCTAATCAGATTTCCCAATCAGATATCCAGAGACTCAGAAAAATGTTTGACAAGATTGAAGAATTCAAGCAAAAAGTTAAACAAAGAAATACAAGAAAGAAGAAAAAGTTGCTTGTAAAAAGGAAAAATCGAGGTACAAAAATAATAATAAGATCAAGCAATAATTCAGAAGATGAAGAAGACAATAATCCAGATACCTTTCAGAAGGTGGAGATTCACTGGATACTATTGGAGAATATAATTATGCAACAAGATAATTGAGACAAAGACTTTGGCAGACAAGATCAGATAAGATTTTCAAAGAAGAAGACACTTGGATAGCAATTAGATAAGATTTTGTACGAAAGGATTTTTTGATTCCTTTCTTTTAGAAAAGTAGTTTGTATGTATTAGAAAAGAAAAGATGCTCTTACTTTATTAAAGTAAGAATAGATAGAAGTCATTATTTTCTTTAGACTTTTTGTAAAAGTTAGGACAGATTTTACTATTTTCTTTTTGACAAATTGTAAAAGCAAAGATACCTTTGCTTTATTCACGCGGTTTCTCCCTCTATTTAAGGAGAACCCAATTCATTTGTAAAGATATAGAAAAACTCTCAACAATAATAGTATACAAGTTTTCTCCCAAAATGTTCTAAACTCCTTCCTTCCCGAAAGGGAAATTCTTAGCTCTCTTTTATCTTTTAATAATGTAATATCCCACAAAAAGATTTTTAGTTTTATGTATTTAATTTTGTTCTAAGGAATGGTTCAAATAATCAAGATTAGTTCCAGATCCTATAAGAACAAATGTTTTTAGTTTATTTTAACATTTGAAGAAATTTTAAACAGTGTTATATTTAATACCGAATGCAACCCATGGCAGTAATATAATATAAAAATTTTGGAAAATGTTTTTGTAAATGTATTGTAAATGTTTTATGCTTCATACTGAGTATTTGATAAAAGCATGTCTTAACTTCAAGTTTTTGAAGCTGTTTTAAAACAAGTCCTGAGTGACTTCCCAGAAAGCGTAAATGCCCAGTGGAGTGGCTAAGAAGCGCTAATAGAGGAGAGAAAGGGATACTGTTTTAAAATTATTTTTTAAGGAATTGTCTGAAAAGTCCTGTCATTATTAAATAGAAGTTAAGCCAAAGTACATATATCTCAGATGGCATATTTTTGTCATTTCAGAGAAAATATTTTTGAAATGGTTTTTGAAAGTGTTTAAAAAAAAAAAAGTAGTAAAGAAAAAGAATGTCAGTTAAATCAATTAGTAATAGATGAAGAAGAAGAAGAATTTAATGATTTAGGATTAGAAACATATTATGAACAGATTAAGGAAGAAGAAGATTTATGCTTAGAATTTCTTAAAATAGAAAGGATATATGATTTATTAGTAACAGAACAAGATATTGAGAATATGATAAGTAAGTTATTTTTTAAGGAATTGTCTGAAAAGTCCTGCCCTTATTAAATAGAAGTTAGGCCAAAGTTCATATATCTCAGATGGCATATTTTTATCATTTCAAAGAAAATATTTTTGAAATGATTTTTGAAAGTGTTTAAAAAAAAAAAAAAAAAAAGGATATTATGTTATGAAAAAGATGAGAGTTTACAGTTAAGAGGAGTACTGAGTAGTTCAAACGGAAACTGGTAAAGACTTATCAAATTCGTTGATGGCTATGAACTTGCCAAAAGTTCAACAGACTCAGGAGACTGTTGATTCTCCAACCAGACAGACTCAACAGGCTGAAAATCCTGTTACAAATAAAAAAGATTTTCAAGACCAGACTCAGCAGACTGGAACTTCTGCTACTAAACTTATAAGCCCATTGGACTTAAAGCAGAAAAATCCAGTAATTCTAGATTCAGATCCATACCAAGATGCTCAAGATCCTAATCAGATTTCCCAATTAGATATCCAGAGACTCAGAAAAATGTTTGACAAGATTGAAGAATTCAAGCAACAAGTTAAACAAAGAAATACAAGAAAGAAGAAAAAGTTGCTTGTAAAAAAGAAAAATCGAGGTACAAACATAATAATAAGATCAAGCAATAATTCAGAAGATGAAGAAGACAATAATTCAGATAACCTTTCAGAAGGTGGAGACTCACTGGATACTATTGGAGAATATAATTATGCAACAAGATAATTGAGACAAAGACTTTGGCAGACAAGATCAGATAAGATTTTCAAAGAAGAAGACACTTGGATAGCAATTAGATAAGATTTTGTACGAAAGGATTTTTTGATTCCTTTCTTTTAGAAAAGTAGTTTGTATGTATTAGAAAAGAAAAGATGCTCTTACTTTATTAAAGTAAGAATAGATAGAAGTCATTATTTTCTTCAGACTTTTTGTAAAAGTTAGGACAGATTTTACTATTTTCTTTTTGACAAATTGTAAAAGCAAAGATTCATTTGCTTTATTCACGCCGTTTCTCCCTCTATTTAAGGAGAACCCAATTCATTTGTAAAGATATAGAAAAACTCTCATAAATAATAGTATACAGGTTTTCTTCCAAAATGTTCTAAACTCCTTCCTCCCCGAAAGGGAAATTCTTAGCTCTCTTTTATCTTTTAATAATGTAATATCCCACAAAAAGATTTTTAGTTTTATGTATTTAATTTTGTTCTAAGGAATGGTTCTAATAATCAAGATTAGTTCCAGATCCTATAAGAACAAATGTTTTTAGTTTATTTTAACATTTGAAGAAATTTTAAACAGTGTTATATTTAATGCCGAATGCAACTCATGACATTAATATAATATAAAAATTTTGGAAAATGTTTTTGTAAATGTATTGTAAATGTTTTATGCTTCATACGGAGTATATGATAAAAGCATGTCTTAACTTCAAGTTTTTGAAGCTGTTTTAAAACAAGTCCTGAGTGACCTCCCAGAAAGCGTAAATGCACAGTGGAGTGGCTAAGAAGCGCTAATAGAGGAGAGAAAGGGATACTGTTTTAAAATTATTTTTTAAGGAATTGTCTGAAAAGTCCTGTCATTATTAAATAGAAGTTAGGCCAAAGGACATATATCTCAGATGGCATATTTTTATCATTTCAAAGAAAATATTTTTGAAATGGTTTTTGAAAGTGTTTAAAAAAAAAAAAGTAGTAAAGAAAAATAATGTCAGTTAAATCAATTAGTAATAGATGAAGAAGAAGAAGAATTTAATGATTTAGGATTAGAAACATATTATGAACAGATTAAGGAAGAAGAAGATTTATGCTTAGAATTTGTGGAAATAGAAAGGATATATGATTTATTAGTAACAGAACAAGATATTGAGAATATGATAAGTTATTTTTTAAGGAATTGTCTGAAAAGTCCTGTCCTTATTAAATAGAAGTTAGGCCAAAGTTCATATATCTCAGATGGCATATTTTTATCATTTCAAAGAAAATATTTTTAAAATGGTTTTTGAACGTGTTTAAAAAAAAAGAAAAAAAGAGAGGATATTATGTTATGAAAAAGATGAGAGTTTACAGTTAAGAAGAGTACTGAGTAGTTCAAACGGAAACTGGTAAAGACTTATCAAATCCGTTGATGGCTATGAACTTGCCAAAAGTTCAACAGACTCAGGAGACTGTTGATTCTCCAACCAGACAGACTCAACAGGCTGAAAATCCGGTTACAAATAAAAAAGATTTTCAAGACCAGACTCAGCAGACTGGAACTTCTGCTACTAAACTTATAAGCCCATTGGACTTAAAGCAGAAAAATCCAGTAATTCTAGATTCAGATCCATACCAAGATGCTCAAGATCCTAATCAGATTTCCCAATCAGATATCCAGAGACTCAGAAAAATGTTTGACAAGATTGAAGAATTCAAGCAAAAAGTTAAACAAAGAAATACAAGAAAGAAGAAAAAGTTGCTTGTAAAAAGGAAAAATCGAGGTACAAAAATAATAATAAGATCAAGCAATAATTCAGAAGATGAAGAAGACAATAATCCAGATACCTTTCAGAAGGTGGAGATTCACTGGATACTATTGGAGAATATAATTATGCAACAAGATAATTGAGACAAAGACTTTGGCAGACAAGATCAGATAAGATTTTCAAAGAAGAAGACACTTGGATAGCAATTAGATAAGATTTTGTACGAAAGGATTTTTTGATTCCTTTCTTTTAGAAAAGTAGTTTGTATGTATTAGAAAAAGAAAAGATGCTCTTACTTTATTAAAGTAAGAATAGATAGAAGTCATTATTTTCTTTAGACTTTTTGTAAAAGTTAGGACAGATTTTACTATTTTCTTTTTGACAAATTGTAAAAGCAAAGATACCTTTGCTTTATTCACGCGGTTTCTCCCTCTATTTAAGGAGAACCCAATTCATTTGTAAAGATATAGAAAAACTCTCAACAATAATAGTATACAAGTTTTCTCCCAAAATGTTCTAAACTCCTTCCTTCCCGAAAGGGAAATTCTTAGCTCTCTTTTATCTTTTAATAATGTAATATCCCACAAAAAGATTTTTAGTTTTATGTATTTAATTTTGTTCTAAGGAATGGTTCAAATAATCAAGATTAGTTCCAGATCCTATAAGAACAAATGTTTTTAGTTTATTTTAACATTTGAAGAAATTTTAAACAGTGTTATATTTAATACCGAATGCAACCCATGGCAGTAATATAATATAAAAATTTTGGAAAATGTTTTTGTAAATGTATTGTAAATGTTTTATGCTTCATACTGAGTATTTGATAAAAGCATGTCTTAACTTCAAGTTTTTGAAGCTGTTTTAAAACAAGTCCTGAGTGACTTCCCAGAAAGCGTAAATGCCCAGTGGAGTGGCTAAGAAGCGCTAATAGAGGAGAGAAAGGGATACTGTTTTAAAATTATTTTTTAAGGAATTGTCTGAAAAGTCCTGTCATTATTAAATAGAAGTTAAGCCAAAGTACATATATCTCAGATGGCATATTTTTGTCATTTCAGAGAAAATATTTTAGAAATGGTTTTTGAAAGTGTTTAAAAAAAAAAGTAGTAAAGAAAAATAATGTCAGTTAAATCAATTAGTAATAGATGAAGAAGAAGAAGAATTTAATGATTTAGGATTAGATACATATTATGAACAGATTAAGGAAGAAGAAGATTTATGCTTAGAATTTGTTAAAATAGAAAGGATATATGATTTATTAGTAACAGAACAAGATATTGAGAATATGATAAGTAAGTTATTTTTTAAGGAATTGTCTGAAAAGTCCTGCCCTTATTAAATAGAAGTTAGGCCAAAGTTCATATATCTCAGATGGCATATTTTTATCATTTCAAAGAAAATATTTTTGAAATGATTTTTGAAAGTGTTTAAAAAAAAAAAAAAAAAAGGATATTATGTTATGAAAAAGATGAGAGTTTACAGTTAAGAGGAGTACTGAGTAGTTCAAACGGAAACTGGTAAAGACTTATCAAATTCGTTGATGGCTATGAACTTGCCAAAAGTTCAACAGACTCAGGAGACTGTTGATTCTCCTACCAGACAGACTCAACAGGCTGAAAATCCTGTTACAAATAAAAAAGATTTTCAAGACCAGACTCAGCAGACTGGAACTTCTGCTACTAAACTTATAAGCCCATTGGACTTAAAGCAGAAAAATCCAGTAATTCTAGATTCAGATCCATACCAAGATGCTCAAGATCCTAATCAGATTTCCCAATTAGATATCCAGAGACTCAGAAAAATGTTTGACAAGATTGATGAATTCAAGCAACAAGTTAAACAAAGAAATACAAGAAAGAAGAAAAAGTTGCTTGTAAAAAAGAAAAATCGAGGTACAAACATAATAATAAGATCAAGCAATAATTCAGAAGATGAAGAAGACAATAATTCAGATAACCTTTCAGAAGGTGGAGACTCACTGGATACTATTGGAGAATATAATTATGCAACAAGATAATTGAGACAAAGACTTTGGCAGACAAGATCAGATAAGATTTTCAAAGAAGAAGACACTTGGATAGCAATTAGATAAGATTTTGTACGAAAGGATTTTTTGATTCCTTTCTTTTAGAAAAGTAGTTTGTATGTATTAGAAAAGAAAAGATGCTCTTACTTTATTAAAGTAAGAATAGATAGAAGTCATTATTTTCTTCAGACTTTTTGTAAAAGTTAGGACAGATTTTACTATTTTCTTTTTGACAAATTGTAAAAGCAAAGATTCCTTTGCTTTATTCACGCGGTTTCTCCCTCTATTTAAGGAGAACCCAATTCATTTGTAAAGATATAGAAAAACTCTCATCAATAATAGTATACAGGTTTTCTTCCAAAATGTTCTAAACTCCTTCCTTCCCCCGAAGGGAAATTCTTAGCTCTCTTTTATCTTTTAATAATGTAATATCCCACAAAAAGATTTTTAGTTTTATGTATTTAATTTTGTTCTAAGGAATGGTTCTAATAATCAAGATTAGTTCCAGATCCTATAAGAACAAATGTTTTTAGTTTATTTTAACATTTGAAGAAATTTTAAACAGTGTTATATTTAATGCCGAATGCAACTCGTGACATTAATATAATATAAAAATTTTGGAAAATGTTTTTGTAAATGTATTGTAAATGTTTTATGCTTCATACTGAGTATATGATAAAAGCATGTCTTAACTTCAAGTTTTTGAAGCTGTTTTAAAACAAGTCCTGAGTGACCTCCCAGAAAGCGTAAATGCCCAGTGGAGTGGCGAAGAAGCGCTAATAGAGGAGAGAAAGGGATACTGTTTTAAAATTATTTTTTAAGGAATTGTCTGAAAAGTCCTGTCATTATTAAATAGAAGTTAGGCCAAAGTACATATATCTCAGATGGCATATTTTTATCATTTCAAAGAAAATATTTTTGAAATGATTTTTGAAAGTGTTTAAAAAAAAAAAAAAGTAGTAAAGAAAAATAATGTCAGTTAAATCAATTAGTAATAGATGAAGAAGAAGAAGAATTTAATGATTTAGGATTAGAAACTTATTATGAACAGATTAAGGAAGAAGAAGATTTATGCTTAGAATTTGTGAAAATAGAAAGGATATATGATTTATTAGTAACAGAACAAGATATTGAGAATATGATAAGTAAGTTATTTTTTAAGAAATTGTCTGAAAAGTCCTGTCATTATTAAATAGAAGTTAGGCCAAAGCTCATATATCTCAGATGACATATTTTTATCATTTCAAAGAAAATATTTTTGAAATGATTTTTGAACGTGTTTAAAAAAAGAGAGGATATTATGTTGTGAAAAAGATGAGAGTTTACAGTTAAGAGGAGTACTGAGTAGTTCAAACGGAAACTGGTAAAGACTTATCAAATCCGTTGATGGCTATGAACTTGCCAAAAGTTCAACAGACTCAGGAGACTGTTGATTCTCCTACCAGACAGACTCAACAGGCTGAAAATCCTGTTACAAATAAAAAAGATTTTCAAGACCAGACTCAGCAGACTGGAACTTCTGCTACTAAACTTATAAGCCCATTGGACTTAAAGCAGAAAAATCCAGTAATTCTAGATTCAGATCCATACCGAGATGCTCAAGATCCTAATCAAATATCCAGAGACTCAGAAAAATGTTTGACAAGATTGAGGAATTCAAGCAACAAGTTAAACAAAGACATACAAGAAAGAAGAAAAAGTTGCTTGTAAAAAAGAAAAATCGAGGTACAAACATAATAATAAGATCAAGCAATAATTCAGAAGATGAAGAAGACAATAATTCAGATAACCTTTCAGAAGGTGGAGACTCACTGGATACTATTGGAGAATATAATTATGCAACAAGATAATTGAGACAAAGACTTTGGCAGACAAGATCAGATAAGATTTTCAAAGAAGAAGACACTTGGATAGCAATTAGATAAGATTTTGTACGAAAGGATTTTTTGATTCCTTTCTTTTAGAAAAGTAGTTTGTATGTATTAGAAAAGAAAAGATGCTCTTACTTTATTAAAGTAAGAATAGATAGAAGTCATTATTTTCTTTAGACTTTTTGTAAACGTTAGGACAGATTTTACTATTTTATTTTTGACAAATTGTAAAAGCAAAGATACCTTTGCTTTATTCTCGCGGTTTCTCCCTCTATTTAAGGAGAACCCAATTCATTTGTAAAGATATAGAAAAACTCTCATCAATAATAGTATACTAGTTTTCTCCCAAAATGTTCTAAACTCATTCCTTCCCGAAAGGAAAATTCTTAGCTCTCTTTTATCTTTTAATAATGTAATATCCCACAAAAAGATTTTTAGTTTTATGTATTTAATTTTGTTCTAAGGAATGGTTCTAATAATCAAGATTAGTTCCAGATCCTATAAGAACAAATGTTTTTAGTTTATTTTAACATTTGAAGAAATTTTAAACAGTGTTATATTTAATACCGAATGCAACTCATGACATTAATATAATATAAAAATTTTGGAAAATGTTTTTGTAAATGTATTGTAAATGTTTTATGCTTCATACTGAGTATATGATAAAAGCATGTCTTAACTTCAAGTTTTTGAAGCTGTTTTAAAACAAGTCCTGAGTGACCTCCCAGAAAGCGTAAATGCCCAGTGGAGTGGCTAAGAAGCGCTAATAGAGGAGAGAAATGGATACTGTTTTAAAATTATTTTTTGAGGAATTGTCTGAAAAGTCCTGTCATTATTAAATAGAAGTTAGGCCAAAGTACATATATCTCAGATGGCATATTTTTATCATTTCAAAGAAAATATTTTTGAAATGGTTTTTGAAAGTGTTTAAAAAAAAAAAAAGTAGTAAAGAAAAATAATGTCAGTTAAATCAATTAGTAATAGATGAAGAAGAAGAAGAATTTAATGATTTAGGATTAGAAACATATTATGAACAGATTAAGGAAGAAGATTTATGCTTAGAATTTGTGAAAATAGAAAGGATATATGATTTATTAGTAACAGAACAAGATATTGAGAATATGATAAGTAAGTTATTTTTTAAGAAATTGTCTGAAAAGTCCTGTCATTATTAAATAGAAGTTAGGCCAAAGCTCATATATCTCAGATGGCATATTTTTATCATTTCAAAGAAAATATTTTTGAAATGGTTTTTGAACGTGTTTAAAAAAAAAAAAGAGGATATTATGTTATGAAAAAGATGAGAGTTTACAGTTAAGAGGAGTACTGAGTGGTTCAAACGGAAACTGGTAAAGACTTATCAAATCCGTTGATAGCTATGAACTTGCCAAAAGTTCAAAAGATTCAGGAGACTGTTGATTCTCCTACCAGACAGACTCAACAGGCTGAAAATCCTGTTACAAATAAAAAAGATTTTCAAGACCAGACTCAGCAGACTGGAACTTCTGCTACTAAACTTATAAGCCCATTGGACTTAAAGCAGAAAAATCCAGTAATTCTAGATTCAGATCCATACCAAGATGCTCAAGATCCTAATCAGATTTCCCAATCAGATATCCAGAGACTCAGAAAAATGTTTGACAAGATTGAAGAATTCAAGCAACAAGTTAAACAAAGAAATACAAGAAAGAAGAAAAAGTTGCTTGTAAAAAAGAAAAATCGAGGTACAAACATAATAATAAGATCAAGCAATAATTCAGAAGATGAAGAAGACAATAATCCAGATAACCTTTCAGAAGGTGGAGACTCACTGGATACTATTGGAGAATATAATTATGCAACAAGATAATTGAGACAAAGACTTTGGCAGACAAGATCAGATAAGATTTTCAAAGAAGAAGACACTTGGATAGCAATTAGATAAGATTTTGTACGAAATGATTTTTTGATTCCTTTCTTTTAGAAAAGTAGTTTGTATGTATTAGAAAAGAAAAGATGCTCTTACTTTATTAAAGTAAGAATAGATAGAAGTCATTATTTTCTTTAGACTTTTTGTAAAAGTTAGGACAGATTTTACTATTTTCTTTTTGACAAATTGTAAAAGCAAAGATACCTTTGCTTTATTCACGCGGTTTCTCCTTCTATTTAAGGAGAACCCAATTCATTTGTAAAGATATAGAAAAACTCTCATCAATAATAGTATACAAGTTTTCTCCCAAAATGTTCTAAACTCCTTCCTTCCCGAAAGGGAAATTCTTAGCTCTCTTTTATCTTTTAATAATGTAATATCCAACAAAAAGATTTTTAGTTTTATGTATTTAATTTTGTTCTAAGGAATGGTTCTAATAATCAAGATTAGTTCCAGATCCTATAAGAACAAATGTTTTTAGTTTATTTTAACATTTGAAGAAATTTTAAACAGTGTTATATTTAATTCCGAATGCAACCCATGGCATTAATATAATATAAAAATTTTGGAAAATGTATTGTAAATGTTTTATGCTTCATACTGAGTATATGATAAAAGCATGTCTTAACTTCAAGTTTTTGAAGCTGTTTTAAAACAAGTCCTGAGTGACCTCCCAGAAAGCGTAAATGCTCAGTGGAGTGGCTAAGAAGCGCTAATAGAGGAGAGAAAGGGATACTGTTTTAAAATTATTTTTTAAGGAATTGTCTGAAAAGTCCTGTCCTTATTAAATAGAAGTTAGGCCAAAGTTCATATATCTCAGATTACATATTTTTATCATTTCAAAGAAAATATTTTTGAAATGGTTTTTGAAAGTGTTTAAAAAAAAAAATAGTAAATAAAAAGAATGTCAGTTAAATCAATTAGTAATAGATGAAGAAGAAGAAGAATTTATGATTTAGGATTAGAAACATATTATGAACAGATTAAGGAAGAATAAGATTTATGCTTAGAATTTGTGAAAATAGAAAGGATATATGATTTATTAGTAACAGAACAAGATATTGAGAATATGATAAGTAAGTTATTTTTTAAGGAATTGTCTGAAAAGTCCTGTCCTTATTAAATAGAAGTTAGGCCAAAGTTCATATATCTCAGATGGCATATTTTTATCATTTCAAAGAGAATATTTTTGAAATGGTTTTTGAAAGTGTTTAAAAAAAAAGAAAAAAAGAGAGGATATTATGTTATGAAAAAGATGAGAGTTTACAGTTAAGAGGAGTACTGAGTAGTTCAAACGAAAACTGGTAAAGACTTATCAAATCCGTTAATGGCTATGAACTTGCTAAAAGTTCAACAGACTCAGGAGACTGTTGATTCTCCTACCAGACAGACTCAACAGGCTGAAAATCCTGTTACAAATAAAAATGATTTTCAAGACCAGACTCAGCAGACTGGAACTTCTGCTACTAAACTTATAAGCCCATTGGACTTAAAGCAGAAAAATCCAGTAATTCTAGATTCAGATCCATACCAAGATGCTCAAGAT
Source organism: Osmanthus fragrans (assembly GCA_019395295.1). Taxonomy (NCBI): domain Eukaryota; kingdom Viridiplantae; phylum Streptophyta; class Magnoliopsida; order Lamiales; family Oleaceae; genus Osmanthus; species Osmanthus fragrans. Next base: position 15,818,979 of record CM033343.1, on the reverse strand, counting down.
CCTAATCAGATTTCCCAATCAGATATCCAGAGACTCAGAAAATTGTTTGACAAGATTGAAGAATTCAAGCAACAAGTTAAACAAAGAAATACAAGAAAGAAGAAAAAGTTGCTTGTAAAAAAGAAAAATCGAGGTACAAACATAATAATAAGATCAAGCAATAATTCAGAAGATGAAGAAGACAATAATCTAGATAACCTTTCAGAAGGTGGAAACTCACTGGATACTATTGGAGAATATAATTATGCAACAAGATAATTGAGACAAAGACTTTGGCAGACAAGATCAGATAAGATTTTCAAAGAAGAAGACACTTGGATAGCAATTAGATAAGATTTTGTACGAAATGATTTTTTGATTCCTTTCTTTTAGAAAAGTAGTTTGTATGTATTAGAAAAGAAAAGATGCTCTTACTTTATTAAAGTAAGAATAGATAGAAGTCATTATTTTCTTTAGACTTTTTGTAAAAGTTAGGACAGATTTTACTATTTTCTTTTTGACAAATTGTAAAAGCAAAGATTCCTTTGCTTTATTCACGCGGTTTCTCCCTCTATTTAAGGAGAACCCAATTCATTTGTAAAGATATAGAAAAACTCTCATCAATAATAGTATACAGGTTTTCTTCCAAAATGTTCTAAACTCCTTCCTTCCCGAAAGGGAAATTCTTAGCTCTCTTTTATCTTTTAATAATGTAATATCCCACAAAAAGATTTTTAGTTTTATGTATTTAATTTTGTTCTAAGGAATGGTTCTAATAATCAAGATTAGTTCCAGATCCTATAAGAACAAATGTTTTTAGTTTATTTTAACATTTGAAGAAATTTTAAACAGTGTTATATTTAATGCCGAATGCAACTCGTGACATTAATATAATATAAAAATTTTGGAAAATGTTTTTGTAAATGTATTGTAAATGTTTTATACTTCATACTGAGTATATGATAAAAACATGTCTTAACTTCAAGTTTTTGAAGCTGTTTTAAAACAAGTCCCGAGTGACCTCCCAGAAAGCGTAAATGCCCAGTGGAATGGCTAAGAAGCGCTAATAGAGGAGAGAAATGGATACTGTTTTAAAATTATTTTTTAAGGAATTGTCTGAAAAGTCCTGTCCTTATTAAATAGAAGTTAGGCCAAAGTTCATATATCTCAGATGGCATATTTTTATTATTTCAAAGAAAATATTTTTGAAATGGTTTTTGAAAGTGTTTAAAAAAAAAAAAAGTAGTAAAGAAAAAGAATGTCAGTTAAATCAATTAGTAATAGATGAAGAAGAAGAAGAATTTAATGATTTAGGATTAGAAACATATTATGAACAGATTAAGGAAGAAGAAGATTTATGCTTAGAATTTGTGGAAATAGAAAGGATATTTGATTTATTAGTAACAGAACAAGATATTGAGAATATGATAAGTAAGTTAGAAAAATTAGAAATTTTAGGAGAAAATGTTTTAAAACATTGGGATAAGGACAAGATTTTTTGTGAGTTAAAAATAAAAAATCCAGAATATATAATTAAGACCAAAAATATAGAAGCAACTAATCAAGACATTGAAGACTTTAAAATGCATATTACAGAATTTGTGGAAATAGAAAGGATATATGATTTATTAGTAACAGAACAAGATATTGAGAATATGATAAGTAAGTTAGAAAAATTAGAAATTTTAGGAGAAAATGTTTTAAAACATTGGGATAAGGACAAGATTTTTTGTGAGTTAAAAATAAAAAATCCAGTACTAATAATGAAATTTTTAACTCACAAAAAATCTTGTCCTTATCCCAATGTTTTAAAACATTTTCTCCTAAAATTTCTAATTTTTCTAACTTACTTATCATATTCTCAATATCTTGTTATGTTACTAATAAATCATTTATCCTTTCTATTTCCACAAATTCTAAGCATAAATCTTCTTCTTCCTTAATCTGTTCATAATATGTTTCTAATCCTAAATCATTAAATTCTTCTTCTTCTTCATCTATTACTAATTGATTTAATTGACATTCTTTTTCTTTACTACACTCAGAGAAAATTTAGATTTTATAAAAGAACAAAATAAAAATATTTAAGATAAAATCATTAAGATAGAAAATTTAGGAAAATTTCCAGATCTTAGAATTACTGAAGCAGTTGAAAATATAAATAAGAAATTAAATATGAAATAAGTAATTAAAATAAATAAATGAAATAACTAATTAAATATTAAGTATACATAAACAATTAAAATAATTGATAACATATTTAAATAAAAACGAAATTAAATATTAGATAAATAATTAAAATAAGTAATTTAAACAAATAATTAAATAAAGTAATGAAATATTAAGAAAATAATATACGTAAACAATTAAAATAATTAATGAAATATTTAAAGAAATTAAATTAAATATTGAATAAACAATTAAAATAAATAACTAATTAAATGTGAAGTAAATCATATACGTAAATAATAAAAAATTAAAATTAATAAAAAATTAATTAATTAAATAGTAAATAAATAATATATGTAAACAATTAAAATAATTAATGATATATTTAAATAAACAAGTGAATTAAATAATAAATAAACAATTAAAATAAGTAATTAGTAGAGTTAACATTCCAACTTCTTTTATATATTTTTTTGTATTAATAACAAAATTCAAATGAGACAATATAATATACATATATCTAATTTAAAACATATTAAATGCGAATATAATATATATATATATATATATATATATATATATATATATATATACAAGTATAAAATATTGAAATTAAATCATCAAATCAACCAATTAATTACATTCCAATCATGCATTAAATGCTCCTAAAATGTGTTTGTGAGGATAATTTGGACATTTCACAAAACAAAGTTGACATTTTTGAACAATTTTAGTGCACATTTGAATTTTTGGTGGATTTATCAATTTGGTGACATTTATGAAAATTCCCCTTTAATAATTCGAAACAACACTGTATATTTGTATTAATTTTGGATCTCCATTGCAAATTTACTTTCCTTTTAAGCCCAAAAAACCAACTAGTCCATTTTTGTATGTGTTTTTTTCCCGTGTTCTAAAAGCACGTTTAGACACGATACAAGATGGAAATGTCAAACCAAGCGACTTGACATCTTATTTAGCCGTCAACAGCAATTATTGACCGCTAAAGCGCGTCTAGATGAGTATAATTATCTTTTTTGAATTTTAAATATTTTTTTTTACAATTCTTTTAAGTTAAAACTTAAAAACTGATTTATTCACTTCGTCTGTCATATATTCATAACTGTCACTTGAAGTCTTGATCAAAGGAAAACTCACAAAAAATTTCATTTATTTATTGTTTAGTATTTACATTTGGAACTTATTTTTTTTATTGAAAACTTTGAAAAAATATATATACATTTGGAACTTATTTTTTTATTGAAAACTTTGAAAAAATATAAAGATATTATTTTTAATTATTAAATGATTTTTTGATGGATTAAAAATTAAAATAATATTAAAATTAAAAATGCATTTTTACCCTTTTGTATGCCTACACCTCGCCGAAGATCGTCTAACCATATCTTAATCTCTGCGCATCACTAGTCACTACACATTATACCTTTTATAACACTGGCTTTTTCCACCAACAAATATACTTTCGCCCAGGAATGGTTAGAGTAGCAAAACCCGTAGAATAATCCTTTTTCTTTTATCAATAAAACCGGTCCTCAAGAAAAACGATGCAAATAATTAATTTTGAGAGTAAATCAGCCTCAGCCTGAAACCAGTGGGAAGTCCAAGAAATGGTAAATCACTTGATCGTCGGCCGCCGGAGCAGCCCCTTTTCTTCAAGGTAAAGTCTACCGCGAAACCCGATCTACTCTATTTACGCCACTGTCCACCTTAGTTTCTGATTATTGGGTCATATTCGTATATGATTGCTTTGAATTATTTGTAAATTTGATTCGCATGATAACAGAGTCTGTGTATAAAGAGAGTCAATGGAATGAAAATTGTTCTGACGTGATTATTTTTCCTTTGCAACCAGGTGAAATTATTGATAGGTGAAATAAAGTACAAAAGCACCAGTAAAAGAAGTTTTTAGCCCTCGTACAATTTTTTTTCTCTTTTCCAGTGATTGGGTAATAGCCGTATGCAGTTTACATAGGGAGAAAATGTTGATCCGGTCAAAGAACTGAAGAAGAATATGTTCATTTATGAAATAGGATGATCATATTTGGCCTACCATTATTTTCTTGTATGTTTGAACAAATATGAATTCTATATTAACTAGAGAAAACATGATATTTCATGAAGAAGAAGAATTTCTGTGAAGTGGGGTAATCATATGTCATAGCTTGAACCTCACTTGAAGTTCTTCTTTCATCGTAACTAGACTTGCAGATGAATCAGCTGAATTCAGCTCAATATGGAACCAAATTAAAGATTAAAAGAACTGGGGAGGGATAAATGATGAAAGATAAGAATTAGTTGAGGAGGAATTGAATTTAATTTCTTCAATTAACAACCAAATCATAGATGAAAATTCAGATGCCTCTCGCACATGGGTTGGTTGGATATATAACCAACCAAACGAAAGTTGTGTTTTCAAAAAGAAAGAAGAAAAACGTTTTCTTAATTCATTACTATTTACTTGAGTAAAACGACACCGTATGCTATAAATAAAATGATGCCATCTAGCTCTTCAAAAAGCCGTTAATTTCTGTTGGTCGTCTTCTTCCTCTTCTTCTGGTTTCTTCTTGATCTGATCCCTCTCTTTCCCCACTTACTCCCCACATAACATTGTATTTTGAATACTTTTACCGTGTGCAAGTAAGAAAATTATGTAGTGAATACAAATGATGAACTTTTACTGGAGTAAATCATCGAGTAAGGGCTTGAAGTCTTTAGCCTGATTAACTGTTTTTTCATCCAGCAGCACAAAGGCTGATTGGTCGAAGCTTCCATATGACCTCGTTGTATCAATTGCGAATCAATTGTTTGAAGTTGTGGATTTTCTTTCGTTTTCTGCTGTTTGTCGCTGTTGGCGACTGGTTTATCTCAAGAAACATTGGATTCCAAGTCATCATATTCCTTGGCTCATGCTTGGTGAGTACACTGAAGGTGATGTCTCCGTAAGACAATTCTTAAGTTTGACCCGATTTAAGATCTACAAATTTCCTCTACCAGAAGCTAATGGTTGCCGTTGCTGGGGAACCTCTCATGGGTGGGTTGTGACTCTCAGTCAAAATTTTGCAATTCGTCTCGTGAACCCCCTCACTCGGGCTTGCCTCGATCTTCCTCACCATTCCATGTTGAGGAGCCAAGGTCATACTGAAGTTGATTGGTTTGCAGCCATACAAAAAGCCGTTGTCTTAAAAGTTCGAGATGAGCTTGTGACAATGGTTATATATAGCCACAATCGCTGTTTGTCTTTTGCTAAATATGGAGATGGTGCATGGACTGTTGTTCCATTCTCCATTCCAGTTTACCTTGTAAATATTGTGTGTTTTAAAGATAAAGTTTTGGCACTTACAATGGTTGGGACGCTAATACTTGTTGAAATGGAGGGGGCTGATGGTCCAAGAGCACGCTACATTGCTTCACCACCAGGGGATGAAAAGGGTTGGGAGAACATATATTTGGTAGAATCATCAGAAAATCTTCTGCTCGTACTGTGCTATAATCATCACTTGACGCACAGGTTTAAAGTTTACAAGTTTGATATATTCAAAAGGAAGTGGATGGCAGCAATGGACTTGGGGAACAACGTATTATTGGTCGATGATTATGGTTGTACTTCAGTTTCTGCTTGTGGCTCCATCATACCTAATTGCATCTACTTTGCACAAGATGACTTGGGATCTTCAGTGGTACCTCAGCAAGAACAGAAAATGATTGTGTGCAACATCAAGGATAACAGAACTGATGTTCATCGACTTAATGCTTCTAGTTTTTATGACTGTCCAGTGTGGACAACGCCTGCCTTTGGGTAGAAAGTTTTTTTCTTTTCGGTTTATGTGTATGTTTGATGGTGTCTAAAAACTGATTGTATAAAGAGCCGAAAAAATCTGAAATCTTCTCTTGTGACTGCATCTTAATCATATTTATATACTACGAGTTTATTTATTACGTTGAAACTGTTCATTGTTTATTGCAATCTGTTAGGGCTTAATGGCAAGAAAATTTGTAGAAATGTATGATGATTTATGTTTTGCTAATGGCTCTACAGGTTTGGCTATGCTGACTATGGTATCTATTTTAAGTTAAAAACGCTGTTAGGACAGTTTCACTTTTGTCATCGAAGCTTTTCTGCGCTAGTTTCTCTGTCTTGCATGACATTCTTGTTCTAATTTAGGCATTTCATCCAGGGATTGTAATGGGGTGGGACGGGGGAATTTTCCTGTCCCTTACCAGTTTTAGATAAAGTTGTTGACGATATTGCTCAAGACTTTAAAAATCTTAATATAGCTCAAAATGAGTAGAATTTGAGTTGTAATGACGAAATTATAGTTAAGTAGGTGCCAACCTAGTAGGGATGTACTTTAACTATAAATTTATAAATAGTTAAAAATTGTTTAATTTGTCAAGTTAGGCAAAATATTGTTTAAAAAATTGTAATATTATTGTTATTGATGTAAAATTTATTGAAAATTAAATCAATGTTATGTAATTTTTATCAATTTTTAGTTTTTACTATAATTAAAAATAAAATTATTTTTTAAGTGATAATTTTGGTAAAAAAAATTGGAAAAAAAACAAACGGGCCAACCTGCCAACCTTGACCGTCAACTCGGTCCGCGTGTCTTAGCGGGCGTTCCGTGTCGGCTACATTTTTTAGCAGTCCAGGCCGATCCGGTCCGGAAAGCCAGCATGGTGCGGGCTTTTTCGTGAGCGGATCGGTCCGGGCCGAAAGGTGTGCGGGCCGAACTGGCCCAGACTGTCCGTTTTGACACCACTACGTCCTTCGGAAACAAGTCTACGAATTTCTGCAACAAAGACTCAACCAAACTAGGGAGGGGTGTTAGATTCCTCAAAATTGAGGAGTGACTTCTTGTATACCAACAACACTTGTTTTTTTTTTATCAACTATAGCCTTTTTCAATTCACTCCCCCTTGCAAAGAAGTTCGCTTTCGATTTTTCTCTCCTTTCAACTGACTCTTTTTCTCTCCTCTCATATGGTCTCTCTTTCTTTCTTTTCCCCGCTCTCGACCACTGCACCATTTTCTCTCTTACTCACTAGCTCACTGTTTTATCTCATTTTTTCAAAACTATACCGATTTCTGTACCCATCGTGGGTAACTTTTCTATCATACTGTCATGATCTTCCCAATAAGATATAGTTCGCTTGCATAGGCACCACATCGCATACAACTTTATCACTATAATCCCCAATCGAGAAAGTAATCATCACTTATTTATTCACCCTAATTTCTCCACTTTCATTTAACCATTATAATTTATAAGGTCTAGGGTGTTTAAATAATATCAACCCCAATTTCTCAACTATGGTCGTGCTAGCTACATTTGTATAACTACGTCCATCAATTATCATACTACATACTTTATCGTTGATGTGGCATCGTGTATGGAATATGTTCTTCCGCTGCTGCTCCGTGTCATCCACCTTGACTTGAGTGTTAAGAGCTCTCACTGTGACCAGCAGCTCCCCAACAATAAATTTCACTATGTCTCCATGATCACTAACCTCTTCCAACACCGACATGCCTTCAAATTCATCCTCATTGTCAGTCTCCACCTCTCCATTGTGCAAAATCATTGTCCTTTTGTTTGGCATTGAGAAAAGATATGTCATTTCCTTAAGCACCTAAAGAACTGGATATCCCGATTTCTGGCTGGCTGTGATTCTACCTTTGGTGCCATCCTGATAGCATTTTCATCCCTTACTTTTTAGCACTTTAGTTCTCTCTTTCGAATCAGCTCCATCTCCCTTGTTATCGCACCTCGATTTCCAATTTGAGTTAGAACCCAAATTACCCAATAGTTGCCTAGTTGTTCCATTTCTCTTCAACTATTTCTCAACCTTCATGGCCACATGCAATATATTTTCCAACTCCACATAATGCTGCAATTCCACCACATTAGTGATCTCCTTGTTCAACCTATTCAAGAATCTAACCATGGTAGCTTCTCGATCTTCCTCTACATTTGCCCCAATCATCAAAATCTTAATCTCCATATGGTAGTCTTCTACACTCTTCGACCCTTGATACAAACTCTGCAGTTTGTGATGGAGTTTCTTGTAGTAATGACTAGGTACAAACTGTTTTCTCATCCCTGCCTTTAATTCATCCCAAGTATTGATTCCACCAAGTGATGGCGTAATTAGTGAATTCCAACACCGCAATCTTCACCTTCTTATCCTCCGAATAGTTATAGCAATCATAAATCAACTCCAACTTCTTCTCCCATTCTAAATATGCCTCGGGATCACTTCTACCCTTAAATTGTCGAATTGTCATTTTTAAATTACCCAAATTACCATCAACTTCACCTCTATGATTATTTCTACCCCGTTGTTCAAACCTGTCTCCTTTATGCCTCATCCGTTCAATCTCGACCCCTTCATACTCATCTTCGCACCCATTCACTATCGATCTCATGCTCATCCATCCTAGAAACTCGTCTACCCGTCCTACCATCGTGAGGTACATCTACCGGTTGTCCCCCACTGATATTTGTCATCGAAGTACTCAATTCTCCATATTTTCTCTCATATTCATCAATAACCGCTCAAATCGATCCATCCTATCATTCTGCCTGTTGGTCTGATTACCGTACCTACAGGAATTTGAGCCTTCTATATCGAACATTCTCTCAATTTCCGTCTCACCAAGTTTGCTCAGAATCACTCAATTTTCTTTTACCCTCTAATAATCTCACCTTCTGCCTTTTACCACTCAATACTATCATCAAGTGCTTCCAAAGACAACAATGAATTTACCGGATCAAACTTGTGAATTCAAAAACCGAATATGATAAGGAATGTGACTCAAGAGGATTATAGAAATTGGAACGACAAATTTAAGGAACCCAATAGAAATTTCAACTTTGAGTTTTGACACAACTTGGATGACAAAATTTAAATGGTGAACCAAAGTTTGTAGGAGTGCTGGTAGCAAATAAAAAAAAACTCAATTTTTTTATTGTACGGATGAACAGTACCGCACGTGAATAGTAATTTTTTTCTTTTTTTTTTAAAAAAAAGATTGTACTACCAACAAGGAAAATACGGATCTAGGAACTCAAAATGAAGAACGACTCAAGAATCACAAAGAAACTAAGAAAAAAAAAAGAAATTAAAGACTCGACAATGAAAATAAGGGATATAACTTGATTAAATTGGAGCCAAAACTCTGATACCAATTGATGTGAATCTCATAGCAACGACGACTATGAAACCCACAACGAGTTTGATGCGGAACACAAGAACGTCAATCAGTAACCCGATTTTGAATTTAAACCCAACGAAATGAACCAAAAAAGCCAATGATAACGAAGATGCGTTGAACCCCTTGATTACACAATGAAGAACCCACAATCCGATATTTGAACACCACAAGAATTAGATCTTGATAAGTTCATTTGTTGTTCAAGAAAGAACAAAAAAAAAAACAATAACCTTTCAATTCAATTAATGTCAAAAGTTTTTAATGTAATGAAAGAGATAAGTATTTATACTAGACCCCTAAACCTAGTAAAAAATGAGCACAATGAAATAAATCTTGCAAAATATGGAAAGGAATTAGAATTCTAGCCAAATAGATCAAAATCGCGAAAAAACAGGTTGTACTGGATGATCCTTCCGGATGTCCGGTATGGTTCATCCGGATGGACAGAAGTCCTCTACTGTACATCTGTTAGATTGCGTCTAGTTGAGCAGCTAGCGTCCGGATGGGTAGAACTTCACAGCAATTGCATCTGGACGTCCGGTTGACCACTTCGCGTCCGGTTGGCCAAATCTTTTACTCCCATCTTCGGCCAACTTTATCACGTTGATCCAAGTTTTTTCGGCCTTCGACCCCAACATGAAACTTACTCCATTATCATCCCGAACATGATTTCATCAATACTGGTTTTGACTAGCATCCCCAACGCCTCTTTGACTCGTTTTGTTCTCGATTGCGTCATCGCCCCTTCTTCGATAATCAACGGATCTCGGTTTGAACTTGCATTCAAAACTCCCGCATCCTAGATAATATCAGTTATTGACAATGTCCTTTGGCAAAGAAAAGTTGCTAATCCACTAGTAAACATAAACTTATGCCAATTTTATGAATATAGTTTGAGTCTGACTGGTATTTCTCGACAGGGAAAATACTTATAAAATTATTTAGATTTGAATTTCAATTTCGATTACACATTAAAGGAAAGAAGAAGAAGCATATGAAAAATGAAATTTTAACATGTGATAATTTTGGGATTTAGTATTTAAAGATTTAGTGCATCTTGGTACAGGTAAAAAGAGATAATTACGAGAGCCACATTCATTGTATAAATATGTGATACACGACTCTTAAGATAAATTTTGCAAAGACTTGTATAAATACATAAATTATGCTGACTAAAGACAAACAAAGATCAATAAATATCATCTATAAAGACAATATTGCTTGAAGGCTTTAAAACAATACGAAACATGCTTAATCAGAATTGTATGTTTATTAGTGGATGACAATTATATCCCCTATCATAGCAGTTATTATTTTCACATAGGATTTTGAAATGGTCTGGTTGGACTTTGTAGTTAGTGATTAGAAGATTATAGATTAAGATACGAAAAAGTCAAATTTCAAAATCAACTTTTACAATCTTTGAATTTGATTGTGTCTAACATAATTAATTGGGTAGTAGAGGCTGCTATTAATAAAGGGGTTCAAAGATGAGAGTTAAGGCATACCGTGAATATCGAATTTGGATCAAGATGAAGATTGTTGGTTTGACTCTAATTCGAAAATTTTGAGTTAATGTAGAAATTGTTGGGACTGACTTAAATAAAGTAAATCAGTTTAAAGGACCTAAGTTGTAATTTCTTTAGTGCCACTAATTGTTAGTTCGTGAAAACTGAGTAGATGTAATTTTTGTTTAAAAGAAAAGATTTTTTAGTAACGAACATACAATAATTTGGATACACTGGACTTAATTAAGGAATTGAAATTAGAATTGTCAAAAAGTTTTTGTCGTGCGAGAGAGGCTATGTTGCACAGAAATGGAAACGGGAAATGAAATAGGATACGATATGGGGAAACGATATTTCTGAAAAAAGTAGGGCACGACACGCTGCATAAACATTATATTTAAATTATTAATTTAATTTGATAAATTCAATTTTCAACCTCAAGAAACCCTATAATATCAATGAAAAACAAAAAATTCACAATCTATCTAATTTAACTAAGATCTTGACATAAAATCATTGTCATCTCAAAAGTCAAAACAATTATTGATAATGAATCAATACTCAAGCTAAAAAAATTCATAAGTTATCAAATCAAACTGGTTCAGCCGCATCATCACCATCAATAGCTATAACACTATCACTAGCATCATTGAATAATATGGCCTCCCTCTTTGGTTCATCTGAAGAAAGATCTGCAATATCAAGCGTTCCAACATCTTCAAATGAGTCAAATTGATCCCCTACTATATCCCACACTGTAGTTTTTTTGACATAGTATTGTGGGCTTTTTATTGATAATAGACGTAGATTGTTGTGAACAAAAACCAAATTTTCAGAACGTTTTCGGAGTTAGCCACTTCCTCTTCATTGAATGAACAAAGGAATATGTATTCCAATTTTGTTCACTACATGAAGAAGAACTAGGTTGTTCGGTAACTCAAAAAGTTACACTTTGAAGTAAAGGTGCACTTGAACCATGAGTAGCCAACCTACCTTTTGCATCCATAATGTCCGTATTCAATCAAAATCACATAAAACTTAAGAGGAGAATTTTTGAAGTAATGATTAAATAGTGAAATATTAAAATAGAAAAAAAAATTTAAACATGTTTTTTAAAAATTATTTCTGAAATTTATCTATCAGCAAGGGAATCTAACAACTTATTTATGTAATTTAATGATTAAAAAATATTCAGTTATATAGTGAATTACTTGCTTTACTCAAAGTGGAAATGATTGCTCTATGCATGTCTACTATCTTAGTCAACGTCTCAAGACTCTCGAAAAATATACAGAATTTGATAAAGGTGGCAAAATGATAAGAAAATCTAGGTTTATGTTAAAATATAACATTATAATGGTTTTATATAATAAACAAAGCCCATAATTTAAGATAATTTTAAGCCTAAGTCCTAAGTTAACTTTTGGTTAGAGCCTGTGATCAAGGTTTTTTTTCTTGGTAAATATTCTAATTTTTCCCATGCCAAGTTTTCTAAAAGACTTTTCGAATTTCATTAAAAAAAGGGAATTGTTTTGAGTTTCCGAACCGTTTTCTAAACGGTTCGCTAGCATCTAGAGAATTTCTGTGCATCACAGTAGAGTGGGGAAAGCTCGCTTAGATGTTCTGTTATTTCGAAGCAGATTGTACACGGACAAAGAGGTTAAAAAGAATAGCATTGTGAGTTAATTTCAAATGGATGGAGAATAAAAATGGTATGAGCGGATATTTGTTGTATGTTGTTCGTTCTATTTTTGTAGGGATTAGATAAGAGGTTTAAAAAGATATTGTAGTGTATGACTTTTTGAACTAAAAAAGAAGTATTCTCATGTAATTGTTGAGTTAAATGTTTCATTGGCCACTGAACTTTATACCTCGTCACGACTTACTTACTGAACTTTATGAAACTTCCCAATGGCCATTGAACTTAAATCCGTTGTATTAAATTGGCCACCAGATGAATTCCATCTGTTTTTATGTCTACGTGGAGGACGGAAAAGTGACATGGCAATTAAAATTTTCCACATGTTAAGAGACTTGCACACGTGTACTCCATATCACCAAACAAACCCTCGTCCAAATGAAATTTACCAATTTATCTTGAAAATCCTTCCCCCACCACTACCGACCACCCAAATCCAAAACCAAATTCACAGCTATTTCACTGTCGCTTTCTTCTACAGCCAGTTCCGTCGGCGGCCTTTAAAACAAAAACACACTACTTGCCAAAACAACCCCAAAATCTTACAATAAAAGCAAAAGTTTTGGATTCACGACTCGAATTCAACTCATGTTCATCTAAAACCACCTATTATTCCCACCGAACACTAAAGTTTGATCCGAATCGATTCACTCACTATGTCCACCTTCTCCTGATCAGTCGTTGCTGAACTACGTTAATCTGTGTTTAGCTCTTTTTTGTGCACTGTGTTTCAAGGTTGACCTTGAGAATTATGAGGCATTTGATGACAAATTGTTATGAAGCCCATACATATAAAATGAAATGAACACTTTTAAAATAAATAACTATTTTTAACTTTCAAAAAAATAAATTTATAAATTTTAAAGAAATAAGCTTAGGAAAAAAATTGTTCACACACACAAAACAAGGGATACTTGGGCACTTGGTTATAGTTAAATTGTAGCTTCATTTTATTCCTTTGACAAAAAATGTAAGTTAAGTGCCCAAGTATTTTGGGCCTCTTATTTAGTCTCATTTTATTGTTTTGTTGTTGCTTTTTAAAGGACTAGAGGGCCAACTAAAAGACGTAAATGAAATTTTTTTCGGCTTTTGGAACTTTAATTTTTTTGAGGTCCTTTAGATCTTGAGGCTCTAGGCAATGGTATAATTCACCTTGGGCCAACGTAGGGCCGTTTGTGTTTCCACAACGTTCAATGGGTATTAATTTTTTTCCAACAAGAACCTGAAGAGGCTGACTAATTAACACATTTCGTAAAATCAAGACAATTTTGGATCTTAATACTAGTTAATGTGTTGCATGAAGCATTGATGAAATTTCACTTTGTGTAATTAATGAAAGATTTATGTTAAATAAAATAAAACTAAACAAATGTTTTTATCAACCTAAAGCACATTAGTTTGGAGTCTTAAGAATTTATTCGCTACCTACTTTAAAAAAATGGAATAGACGAGAAAAGTGGACGACACACAAATCTTTCATTCGACTAAACTGTCTTATAAGTGTATTTTGTACACTTATTTAGGCCCTTAAATTAGAGTATTTGTTGATTATTTTAATGAATGATGATTTATTTTGAAGTGAATTGTGATTAGGTAAAGATTGATTATTGTGGCGAACTTGGAGAAACGAGCGAAGAAGGTCTAAATCTCAAGAAATTCATAGTTTGGAAACTAAAGTGAAAGAACTTAGAAGCTGCGTCAGACCTCAAGATGAAGAGTCAATAGTGCTAATGATCAATTTGATGAGAAAAGAAGGCAAATGACTGAAAAGAACTAAAAAAGGACCAAAGTACATAATGGAAAAAGTTCAAGGGTCGCTAAGCTAGACCTATGTGATCACATGAAGACTCTGTAGTTTGATTGCAGTCGAAGGTGTGTCATGCGACCGCATGGCTTTTCGTGGAATAAGATTTCTTTTTCTTTTTTCTTTTGTTGATTCTTTATAGTATGAAATCTTTAGCCCCATTTAACCTAAAAGGAGTCTAGAAAGTAGAGATGAAGTTTTTATCATAAAATTGAGTTGGCAAGTGCAAGAAATAGAGTTTTTCAGTTCTTCATCTATTTCTTTATTTCGGGTGATAAGCATTCATATCTTTTTAAATAATTTGAATATAATAATGATAGGCTAAACTTCTTTTGTATTGTATAAATAATGAAACATACTGATTGTTATTTTCAATTCAAAGATTAAGTATTTTAGTGAATTCTTGTGTTGGTCAATTATGTATGCTTATTTCATCGTTTGAATGCTTGATCAACATTTAGATAATTTGTTACTTATTGTAGTGTTGAAAGAATCACAATAGGTTAGAACATTAGATATTTAACACATGGACAATAGATGTTAGGAATAACATTTATGGTATGCGCAATTTGGGTTGATACAATGTGTGATTGAATGCATCTCTTTACATATAAATTCAGATTAGGAATAAGGTCAAGTCGAGCGTAGGATATGTTTAATCTATCTTGAAAAATAATGTTAAACATTAGACGATTATCTATTGTCACGAGTACTTGAAGAACACGAAATTACATGATTTGAGAATACGAAATAAAAGTTAATTGGTGGATTCTGAAATCCAATATATTCTTCTCATAATTTGATAAAAACCATATCTTTACGTAGTCGTAGCCTAAGTTGAAATAATTACAAATACTATAATTGAACGTTATTTCTCGTGGGATGATTGACGTAACTTACTAGATATTACTTGTCAACGGTCCCGTACGCTTGTAGGATTTTTTAGAACAAATTTTTGGTACCATTGTTGGGAAATGATTTGTTCAATTCTAGTTTATTAGTTTATGTTAGATTCAATTTGTTTTCTTAGTTTTTAGGCTATAATCACATGACCTAATTCTTTTTTGTTTTGTTCTTTTGAGGCAATCACTTGGGTATGCAAGACTCTGACAAGAATGTGCTCGCTCCATTAGATCTCGAGATTAAAAAAAAAAAAAAAAACCTTCAAACAACGCAGAAGATGATAGAGAATAACAAGGGAAATGGGTGAGAATCAAAATCAGAATGAGATCCAGGATCCACTTCAATTGCAAAAGTCAGTACAACAGAGAGTTATTACGAATGAAGCCCTTATATTGTTGGAGATTATGTGAATCCATTGTCATTTCTATCAAAAGAAAAAAAGTTATAAAACGGATTTATTATAGTAGTATAGTTGTTCATTTTCTATCAAAAATTTCTATATTTGAAAGGTTTAGATTATTATTATTATTATAACAAAAATATTTTTATTTAACAAAATTTATTATTTTATGTATTTATTTTATATTTAAGGGCCCGCACCATATTTGAAAATAGTCTAAGGCCCACAAAATCTGAGAATCGATCCTACAGTTATATGTATATAATATAAACTATTAGGTAGAGTTAGACAATTTTAATTGAATACTTTTTTATTAACTCCATTATTAAATAGACATAAAGTATAAGTTTTTTTTTTTTAATTTAATCATATACATGAAACATGCATGCACGTTCAGTAAAATAGTTTTTAATAGGTTATTGAAGGATCTAATATATACTAAAATCGAAATATGTTATTCGACTACCCTGGTCCTTTACTAAACAAGATAGACTTCACAAGTATTTTGAAAGTGTAACTCTTTCTCTCTTGTCCTATATCTTTAGACGTACAAATAAAATCTCATAAACAAGACTCTAAATTCTATTTTAAATATTCATGAACCACCTTCACCATCATCTCAATTAAAGGATGAAACTTATTTTCCCTTGCAAATTTGGCCATTATGTTTTTTCAAAATATTTTAATAAGAAAAGATTAGCGATAAGGGGATAGAAATGTGAACAAAATGGGGCATAAAAATTCAATTAAACCAGGAATATCTACATTTAGAGTAGTTGCATCACATTAATATTACTATGAGACCTCTGACAAATTCATCCGTATAAAGGAGAGCTTAAGAAGGGATGAGATATCCAAGCAACTAGTTTTAGACCTTCACTCGTATATTTTGAAGAGGACGGTGGCTATGAAAGTAATCATAAATTAAGAAAAAAAATTGCACGATGGATAATGAGCATACAAGGACATGCGAAATATGAAAAGAAAAGTTTATTTTCTTCAAATACTTGTCGGGTCAATATAATTAAAAAAATTTTTTTCTCTTTCTTCGAAAGGATAAGGTCATTCAATTTTTTTTTAATTTTTTTCTTGCGTATTGATATAATACGCTCTTAGCAATTATCCCTTAGCAAGTACCGGGTGCAGCAACGAAGGATAGAGTCACTTGGAATGCACCCCGCGTCTACCAGCGTGGGCTTCACTACGCCCGTATTAGACGACAACGGCCCCTAGGTGGTCGACCACATGCCTACCACTTAAAGACGTCGACCCCCATGCCTACCGCATGAAGCCATCGACCCCCCGTGGGGGCCCTACGTTCATTCTAAGCAGCTTACCACTACGAAGTGCTCTGCAACACATAGACACGAGAAAGCACCTAACTAGATGGAGGCCGCCTAGCGATTGTCGCAAAGACAACCAACAACTAGGCGGGCAATAACCGCCTCCTCAGAATGTGGGGGAAGTGGGAGCACGACGTGGGACACCTGGCGTTGCAACCGCCCAACAGTTATGCGGCCCCAGCCGCCTATAAATACCCCCAGGCGGATCAGGTATAGAGTTAGTGAATTTTTACTATCGAAACTCTCCTCACGCATTCAATTCCATAATTGATATCTTTCAACCCTGTTCTAATTTTCACGTCGGAGGTACAACGGGGAGAAGAGCCCCGCCCTCATTTTGCAGGTAACTTTGGATTATCGGAGTAGAATAACCACCCTACGCCACCAGGAGAAAACGGAGGTTTTACTTATAACCTTTTCATTGGCGCCGTCTGTGGAAAACCACTGAACAATAAAGCTATGGCAAGAAGACGAACAAGGAGTGATACATGCTTGGTTGGGAACACGACGGAGACGGAGTCGGAGTCGGTCGCCAGGGGGCATGATCCGCTGCCACCACCTCAATATGTGACGCAGGGCAACTTATTACTTTGGAGACACAAATGGCAGCCATGTTGGCCCTCTTGCAGAGTCAGACACAAAACACCCCAACTCCCGTACCTGAGCAACCACCCCTGGTCGCGCAAATGGTCGCTCCGCCTGTCACCCAGCCTACCATGGAAGACATGGGGGCTTCGGGGTCCGCAGCTTCGCAAGTTGCCCTCCCCGAGACAGACTTGGAAAGGAAGATAGAAGAGATGATGGCCCAAAAGATAGACGATGCACTAACCAGGAGAAGGATAGACGCAGGCAGATGGTATTGGAGGAAGATCCATTTGCGCCCGAAATCATGGCCGTTCGACTACCGAAGGGTTTCAAACAACCAATGATAGAGGCCTATGATGGCGTCACGGATCCGCTAGACCACTTACGGACGTTTGTTGATTTAATGAGGCTCTATGCAGCCCCAGACGCGGTGATGTGTCGGTCTTTTCCCCCGACGCTTAGGAGAGAAGCTAGGGACTGGGTGGCTACACTGGCACCTAGGTCCATAAAGACTTTTGATGATCTCTCCCGAAGTTTTGTGGCCTACTTCATGAGCAGCAAAAGAAAACGCAAGACAGCCATTGGGTTGATGCAGGTTGTGCAAGACAAGGATGAACCCCTGCAAGAGTATCTGGCTAGGTTCAGTCGGGCGACCCTTGGCATAAGGGATCTTCAGATGTCTGCTGTGGTGACAGCGTTAATGAATGGGACGAGAAATCGGGCCTTCAAGATGTCATTATCCAAAAACCCCCTTGAGTCGATGCATGATTTGTTGAAAAAGGGTGACAAATACGTTGATGCGGAAGAAGCAGAGAAGGTCACAAAAAATCTTAGAGAGGGGTGGGAGACAGAAAGTACTAAGCGAAAGGCGGGTGATGTGCGTAAACTCGCTGATAAAGACAGGTCGAGAAATGAACGCATGAGAAAGGGATACACTCAAGACCGGGCCGTTAGGCTAAGGCGAGAAGAGGCCAAAACATTTGCCCACTTAAATACTCCACAGAGCAAGATCTTGATGGAGATCCGAGACATGAAGGAGCTCGAATGGCCAAAACCCATGGCAGCATCGACCAACAAGAGAGATAAGAGCAAGTATTGTCATTTTCATAAAGACCATGGGCACGAGACGGAAGAGTGCATCCATTTGAAAGAAGAAATAGATCGCCTCTTGAAGCGGGGCCTTTTGAGCAAATATTCGAGAAATGACCGAGGTAAGCAGAAGGTCGACGACCGACCGCCACCCAGGGCCGGTGTTATAAATGTAATTACTGGAGGGATAGCAGCCGGGGGCGACTCAAACTCAGCAAGAAAAAACTACGCCCGCACGGTTGAAGTCTGCTCTATTCAGAAAAAGGCTAGGTTTGACCAGAGCATCACTTTTGGAGAAGAAGACTTAATGGGTGTGGCGACCCCCCATGACGATGCGTTATTGATAGTGGGTGATATTGTTGATTATGACGTCAAAAGGGTGTTGGTCGATGGCGGAAGCGCGGCCAACGTTCTCACTTGGGAAGCATTTGTTGGGTGTAAAATCTCTTCAGAAAAATTGAAACCAATTTCCACCCCCTCCTCGGATTTGGAGGGGCTACGGTGATGCCAGAAGGGGTTGTGGAGTTACCGGTAACATTGGGAACCTACCCGACAAGTGTGGTGGTCTTAACGAGTTTCTTGGTTGTCAAGACCCCCATGACATACAATGCAATCTACGGTCGACCCCTGCTAAATGCTGCTGGGGCTATTCCCTCCACTTACCACCAAGTGATGAAGTTCCCCACAAGTCGCGGGGTGGGATGTGTGAGGGGGGACCAACAATCTTCAAGGAAGTGTTACGTCGACAGTATGCGGGCGAAGGGAGCACCACCCGTGATGATGTTAGATCTTAAACCTCCCAGGGGGCGAATTGAGCCCCTTGATACTACGGAAAAAATTCAGGTAGCAGAAGGTCGTGAATTCAGCGTGGGGGGTGACTTGGGGCCAGAAGAAAAAGAGGAATCGATAAAGTGTCTGTCTATCAATTTGGATGTTTTTGCATGGTGCCCAACTGACATACCGGGGATTTATCCATCTGTTGCGCAACATCGCCTTGGTGTGTGGCCTGATGCCAAGCCAATAAAACAAAAGAAGAGAAATCTCGCCCTTGAGCGGCAAGCCGCAGCCAAGGCCGAGGTTGAAAAGCTATTGCAGGCGGGTTTCATCAGGGAGGTAAGATATCCCGAGTGGTTGGCAAATGTTGTCCTAGTAAAGAAGTCGAATGAAAAATGGCGCATGTGTGTAGACTACACTGGACTCAACAAGGTGTGCCCGAAAGATTCATACCCTCTACCAAGGATAGACTACCTGGTGGACGCCACATCAGGCCACGAACGATTGAGTTTTTTAGATGCATTTTCGGGGTATCACCAGATCTCCATGGCAGAATCGGACCAGGAGAAGACCTCGTTTGTAATTGACGCGGGGACATACTGTTATACTGCCATGCCGTTCGGTCTAAAAAACGCCGGGGCAACTTACCAGAGGATGGTAAACAAGGTATTTGGGAACTTGCTCGGAAGCACCATTGAAGCATACGTGGACGACATGGTCGTGAAAAATATGAAGGCCAACGACCACGTCGGAGACTTACAGAAGGTGTTCGACATTGCCCGACAAAACAGATTGAAGTTCAACCCGGAAAAGTGTGTCTTTGGAACAACGGGCGGAACATCCTTGGGTTTTGTTATCACACAAAGGGGCATCAAAGCAAATCCAGACAAAATTCAGGCTATCATAGAAATGAAAAGCCCCGAAAACAGGAAAGACGTCCAAAGACTGACGGGTCGGGTAGCGGCGTTGAATCGCTTCATGAGCCGGGCAGCAGATAAATGCTATACTTCTTCAAGGCAATTGGGGGCTCTACCAATTTTGAATGGACCAAGGAGTGTGAGGAGTCGCTAGAATCCTTGAAACGTTCATTGCAGCAGCCACCGATCTTGACTAGACCTTGTGCAGGAGATGTGTAAAGTTTGTACTTGGCGGTATCAAAACATGCAGTCAGCGCTGTACTGGTAAAAGAACTTCCAAAAGTGCAAAAGCCTGTTTATTACGTAAGCCAGGTATTGAGGGAGGCAGAAGCTCGCTACAGCCTTGCAGAGCAGTTGGTATTTGCATTGATCATAGCAATCAGAAAATTAAGACCGTATTTCCAGTCTCATTCCGTGAGCGTCACGACCAACCAGCCTGTCAAACAAATATTGCATCGCCTCGAGACGTCGGGTAGAATGTTGAAATGGGCTATCCAGTTGAGCGAATTTGACATCGAGTTTAAGCTAAGAACGGCCATCAAAGCTCAAGGGCTGGCTGAATTTATCGCAGAGCTCACACCGTCACCCGACTGCCCTCAGCCAACCGAGGCGGTTTGGAAAATTTTTGTGGACGGATCCTCACAGGCAGAGGGGTCTGGAGCAGGCATTATAATGATAGGTCCAAAATCAGAGGAGTTGGAATATTCTTTACGCTTTGAATTTTCAGCGACAAATAATGATGCAGAATATGAGGCAGTTATCACAAACCTGGGTTTGGCAATCAGACTTGGGGTGACATCAGTTGAAATTTTCAGCGACTCCTAGTTGGTTGTAAGCCAAGTGATAGGTGAATTCGAAGCAAAAGACGGGAGGATGGTTTCCTATCTGATGAAAGTCAGGGACTTGCAAAGGGGGTTCACAAGTTTCAGGATAACCAAGGTCCCTCGCAAAAACAAAGAACGGGCGGACGCCCTGTCCAAGCTAGCATCGGCAAATCCTAAGAATCTGCCTAGCATGGCAAGTGTACAAGTTATAAAGCAGCCAAGCATTTTGCTCATAGCCGACCTGGCGGACACAGAGCGTGAAAACAGCTGGCTAGATCCGTTGGTAGACTACTTGATAGAAGACAAACTCCCTGATGATGTATCCAAGGCCAGAAGATTGAAAGTCCAAGCGGCATCATTCACTATGATCGATGGACAGCTATACAAGCGAGATTTTACCATGCCATACCTAAAGTGCCTCCGTCTAACTGAGGCACAAGAAGTATTACTTGAGATACACTCGGGAATTTGTGGCAACCACCAAGGGGCAACAACCCTCGCTTTCAAAGCTCTCCGCCAGAGATACTACTAGCCCACAATGAAGGAGGATGCCAAAAAATTGGTAAGGAAGTGTGATGCATGTCAACGCCACGCAAATCTGATCCACGCCCCCGCCAAGCAACAGTCCGCCATCTTTGGGGTATGCCCTTTCTTCCAATGGGGGATCGATATTCTAGGGCCTTTACCCCTCGCCAAGGGACAGCGAAAGTTTTTGTTAGTGGCCATCGACTACTTCACAAAATGGGTCGAGGCAGAGCCTTTGGCCACTATAACAACCACGAAAGTGCAAAGCTTCATTTGGAAAAACATAATATGCAGATTTGGCATACCAAGGGTCCTCATCACTGATAACGGTAGGCAATTCGACAACCACGGCTTCAAGGCCTTTTGCTCGAGTTATCATATAGACCACAGACTCACTTCTGTGGTCCACCCCCAATCTAACGGGCAAGTGGAAGTGACAAATCGGACGATTTCATGGGACCTCAAAACAAGACTAGAAAAGGAAAAAAGGTCTATGGGCGGACAAGCTACCCAATGTGTTGTGGGCGCATCACACAACCCCCCGAGAGCCAACGGGAGAAACACCCTTCAAGCTATCCTTTGGAATGGAAGTTGTTGTCCCCGTGGAAGTCCTGAATAAGACTGGTAGGATGAAGGTCGACCAACTTGATATTTCTACCACCAGTGCGGAACTCGACCTACTAGATGGGGTGAGGGAAAAAGCAGCTATGAGGATGGCAGCTTATAAGCGGAGAGCTGCAGGATACTTCAATCGCAGAGTAAAGCCAAGAGTTTTCCATTCAGGAGATCTCGTGTTAAGAGGAGCGGCAGCTGCGGGCCACCCTCTATCCAAACTCGGGCCGAATTGGGAAGGACCATACGAGGTGATCCGAAACCTTGGGAGAGGAGCTTACAGCCTCAAGGACTTGGAAGGAAAACCGCTAGGCAGGCCGTGGAACACAGAACATCTCAAGAAATACTACCAGTAGATTAGTACGCAAGAATTCCAAGTCTAATTGTGTTTCCTTGTAAATATAGTCATTAGGAGTTTCTTAGTTTTCTTATGTAATGATCTATGCAAATACGGTATCTAGGATACTAGCAATGTAATGCCTGCTGCAGGCACTTTTATTAATGAAAAGCCTGGATGGCGGCATATGATGAGGGCGCTAAGGAAGGGCCAGCCTAGCTGGGACTTCCCGGTGCGTCTACTGAGTCCCCAAATCCTGGCAAGTTTGTTTCTACTGTGAAGTTATAGATCATATATGGTGTGGCGAGTTCCTAAAACCGAAAGTGGTTAAGGTGTAAAATCACCACACCCTAACTTCGGAAAGTCCAACGCCCGGCGGTGAGCAAAAAAGCCAAGAAGTTGGCTAGCTCGAAATCTCCCCAGGGGGTGGTGGTAAGTTTCTAAAGCCTAAAATGGTTAAGGTGCAAAATCACCACACCCTAACTTCGGAAAGTCCAACGCCCGGCGGTGAGCAAAAAAGCCAAGAAGTTGGCTAGCTCGAAATCGTCCTAGGGGGTGGTGGTAAGTTCCTAAAGCCTAAAATGGTTAAGGTGCAAAATCACCACACCCTAACTTTGGAAAGTCCAATGCCCGGCGGTGAGCAAAAAAGCCAAGAAGTTGGCCAGCTCAAAATCGCCCCAGAGGGGGGTTGTAAGTTCTTAAGGCCTAAAATGGTTAAGGTAAAAAATCACCACACCCTAACTTCGGAAAATCCAACGCCAGGCGGTGAGCAAAAAAGCCAAGAAGTTGGCTAGCTCAAAATCGCCCCAGGGGGTGGTGGTAAGTCCCTAAAACCTACAATGGTTAAGTACAAAATCACCACACCCCATCTTCGGAACGCCCGGCGGTGAGCGTCAAAGCTGAAAAAGTTGGCTAACTCAAAACCGTCCCAAGAGCTAGTGGTGAGTTCTTGAAGCCAAAGAAGTTGGCTAGCACAAAATCACACAAGGGCCGATGCCCGGCGGTGAGCAAAAAAGCCAAGAAAGTTGGCTACTTCAAAACATGGCTCGGTACATAGCAATAAACGATCAGTAACGGCAAACAAAGTATCATGTGTCAATAGATATCAACACTATAAAATAAATAGAAAAGAAAGGGCATAACGATAACATAGTCTGAAGATAAACATCCTTGTTCAAAATACAAAAAGAAAAGCAGTCTGTCCACATCCCGGATCAGGAGAAACACTAATCAACCCAAATGAGAGGTCTCCTCACTCCCGCCACGTGACGCTCGGCCAGACGCCTTGGACTGAGAAGCCCTGCCTTCCTTTCCTTTGCGCTGTGCCAAAAACCTATCAAAGCCAGAGGGATCGATAGTGGGGTGCTCAGCAGATATCCACTCCTTGGTTAACTTGATGGATGCTCCCATCGCCTGTCCCCCGTAAGTATTCAAAGCCTTAGCAAAATCAGCTGACTGCTTGTACCGCTCCACAGCAGCCTCCATATCCATAGCATACTCGGCGAAATTTTTGTACTTTTCCACCGCCTCCTCGGGTGCCCGAGCCAGAACGGAACGCAGGCTGTCTACCTCCGTCTCATTCTCCCTAGAACGAGTCTCTGTAGCCTCGAGAGACTTCTTCAAAGAGGAAATCTTCTTCTTGAGATGGTGAGACTCTTTCTTCTTTTCTTCCTCAAGGGTCTTCAACTCCGCCGACAGGCGATGGCTTGACTCGACAAGTCCAACCTGGAGCGCCACCACCTAAAAGGACGAAGAATCGGATAATCATGGATCGGGTAAAAGACAATGTATATATACAAAAGAATGTTCACAATTAAGAAAAAAAAAACACAAGGGACTAGGGGAAACTTACTGTAGAGGCCCAAATCTTTCTATAAAGCTAGGCCCATAATTGTGTGATTAACTTCACATTACGCCCAATAAAGGAAATATAAGCCCAAAAGATAGTCCAATACATGTTTAAAAGTAAAATGATGTTTATAAATTATTTTCTTAAAAATAATTTGATGAAGATTGGACGGAATGCAAAGTATTTCATTTTATGGCTAAAAGTACACTTCAAATATTTTTAGTCTCCTTTGAGACCCATTTTCGACATAGAAAACATTCGAATTTGAAAATGATATCTTAATAAAAGTTGTAGCTCTTTGAGTTAGCTTTCCAACGCAATTTGAATCATCTCAATTGGATATCAGGAGAAAAAGTTAGGATAAAAATACTGAAAGCTGTGCAGTGACAACCGGACAACCGGTCGACCGGAAAAGCAGAAAAACCCACGATTTTTTTTGAATCAATGGCCACTACTTGCACTACTTAATTACCCTATTTAATATGACCTTTCACCCACCCCAAACCTCACCTACAAATACCCTCTTCACTCATTTGATTTTTCACATCAAAAACACTTTCAATTTGCTTTCAAAAGTTGAGAGAAAAATAGAGAGTTTGGGAGAGAAAATGAAGGTGATTTTTCAAAGTGTTTTCCAGAAGTTTTAAGGGTGGGCAAAAATTTTCTGCAAGAAGGTTTTTGTAATTTCAAAAGGTGTTTTCAAACAACAAAGAAAGGTGCAAACGTCCAAACTTCGTCAAAGTTTTGAAGTTCATCCAAAGTTTTTCAAAGTTCTTTTCAAAGTTCATCAAGCATCAAATCGAGGTAGGTAGAGGTGCATAAAGTTGTTATACGTGTTTAAGTTATAATTTCTAGCAAATAATGTTATATGTTAAAGGCTAATGTTGTGTGTCAAATGGTATCGTCGGTTCGGCATGTGCCTTTCATGTCAAATGGTTCCGTCGGTGCGGCATACATTTAAAGGTTAATGTTGTGTGTCAAATGGTATCTTCGGTTCGGCATGCACCTTTCATGTCAAATGGTTTCGTTGGTACGGCATACATTTTCATGTCAAATGGTACCTCCGGGTACGGCATGTTTTATGGAAGTTCTAATGTTAATTGTTATGAAATGCTTAGCTTAATCACGATTGCACCTATGACGCCTATTGAGTTTTCAACTCACGGGTTTCTACCCTATATCTACAGATTAAATGTTGATGCACCGGGTTGGATGATGGAAGAGATGGAAGGAGATGCAATAAGCCTATGGGAACCCGGTGAACAAGTAATTTAGATTTAAAGTCTTTAATGTTTCAAATGTTATTTCCAACGTTATTTCTTTTGAGTATCTTGAACAAGTCATGATTTCACCAAATAAATTATATTTCATTATTTTGGAAAGTTATATAGTGTTTTAATTCAATATCCTTCAAAATGAATGTTTGTTAAGATTTAAGCTTCCGCTAAGATATGTACACTTGTTACTAAACCACCGGTTAAGTTAAGTAAAGTAAGTAGCGTTCCGGTTCACTAGGGGTTGGGGCGTTACAGCGTGGTATCAGAGCAATGGTTTTTAAAACCGGTTCTGTAGACCAAGTATGTTTTCAAAACAAAAAAAACAAAAATTGAAAGTTTAAGGTATTCCATGGCATATTGCATTCATCCATTGAATCTCATCCTACAGCCCAGGTATGTGCAAAGTTTAAAGTTATGGAAGTTATATTTATGGAAGTTATGATTTGATGCTTTGATAAGTTATGACACATTTTCAAGTATATGTTTATGTTAAAGTTAAATGTGTTGTTTCAAAGATATGTATTGGACTTGGGCTAAAACTTAAAGTTATGGGCATAAAGGAAATGTATGTTATGATGTTATGTGATAAAAGGCATAATTGAGCATTTATGTGACAGAATGGTTAGAATATTTACAAACGGCAAGCAAGACTACGGCTAGGGCTTATAGGGCAGATTTAAACCGTAGAATTGCTATCCATGCTTATGAGAACTATGTAACGGATCCTAACCGACCGCTTAGCGATCATGTACATGGCATCTATGAATGATGCATGAGGGCGGTTAATGCTGGTATGGAGATCACCCATATTGAAGCCATAAATAACCTCATACATTCTCTCCCACCTCAATGGGGAGATATGGGAGTCACAGTTAGAGATGAAATGTTAGAAGACAACCCAAACTTGTTCGAGTTTGAGACATATTGCCATGCTTTAATTGACTTATGGGATGATGTAATCCATGAGGAGCCTGAGGAAGAACCTATGGCTGAGGAAGAAGACCCTGAAGAGGAACCCGAGGAGGAGCAGGAGCCTGAACTAGAACCACAAGTGGTGATAGATATAGAGTTCGGGCCTGAGGCGAAAGATTCTTCCGAAGATGAAGCTCCACCAAGGAAGCTTCGTAAAACTCATAGGGATTAGAGATCTAGATATTCCCATTTCCTTATGATGTCTTCTTTCATGCTATGTTTATCAAACTATGATATATCCTGATTTCAAGAAGTATGAGAAATAAAGATCTTATCTTTCTTCCTTATAAAAAAAAGAAGTTAATAAGAAACCTTACATCTTATCCGTAGGAAAATGTCGCGAGCCAACCAGAACAACTTGATAAGAGATCTTCTCCAAGCAGTCCAAGACCTAGGCAGACAGAACCCGAACCAAGCTCAACCCCTAGCACCAGCTCCTAATGCTCTTCAAACCCATGCTTCAGTGGTCGAGCAATTTCGAAGGCACAAGCCCCTACTTTCAATGGAGCAACTGATCCACTTGCAGTCGAGGAGTGGCTTCACAAGTTGGAGAGAATATTCCGATTGATAGGGTGCACGGACGCTCAAAAAGTCCAGTGTGCTGAGTTTATGTTCTCCGGTGATGCAAGTCACTGGTGGGAATCAATGTCTCGAACTAGGACTCCGGAGCAACAATTGGCGCTAACATAGGAACAGTTCAAGGAAGAAGTGATGGATAAGTACTTTCCCCAATCTCTAAGGGATTTCAAGGAGGGCGAATTTCTTCAACTCAAACAGGGAACCATGACCTTGATGGAGTATGAATGGAAGTTTGACCAACTCTTAAGGTATGCTACACATTTGGTAGACACGGAGCCTAAGAAAATACGAAGGTTCGGGCAAGGGCTGAACTCGGACATGAGTATGATCCTTATGTCCCACGATTTCACGTCTTACCGTGGAATGTTGGAACGAGCTCATGCAATCTGGTATCAGAAGGTCAATGCGGAGAAATCGGTTCAATTGGACAACCGACAGGATAAAGGGCAGTTCAGGAAACGAAGGTGGAACGACCAAGATAAAGGAAAAAGCAAATGGCAGAACAAGAGGGCTAATGGCGGAGCCAATGCTAATAAGAGCATAGTGCCAGTCATTGCGCCATGTGCTAAGTGTGGAAGGATGCATCGTGGCGAATGTCTGCAAGGGAAGAATGTTTGTTACCGATGCGGAAAGTCAGGACATATCATCAGGGATTGTCCTATGTCTGCACCGAAAAAGGATGACAGCAAGGATCAAGATCAGAAGGGGAAAGCACGAGTTTTTGCACTGACTCAAAAGGAGGCAGAGGAGAACTAGAACGTTATAGCAGGTACTTTATTGATAGCCAATATGCCTGCTTATGTACTGTTTGATTCAGGAGCTACGCACTCCTTTGCATCGACGATTTTTATGGCTAGGTCTAGTATTACCTGTGATAAATCGGAAGGTATATTAGAAGTTAGTATCCCTACAGGTAACCCTTTGAGTACTGATAAGATAGCCAAATCTGTTAGTATTGAAGTTGAGGGAAAACCTATGGAAGCAGACTTATACATGATAGAGATGAATGACTTCGATGTAATACTAGGCATGGATTGGTTGGGTAGTAATTATGCCACCATCCGATGTAAGGAAAAAGAAATATTATTTCAGAAACCAGGAGAGGAACCATTTTCCTTCTTTGGAATCAAGACGAAACCTTTTATTCGACTAGTATCGGCTTTACAAGCTGAGAAGATGTTGAGAAAAGGAGCTTGTCAAGGATATTTGGTAAATATCCTAGGAGGGAATCAGGAGACAGTAAAGATTGAGGACGTACCAGTAGTACGGAAGTTCGGAGATGTGTTTCCAGAAGAGCTATCTGGTATTCCACCAGATAGGCAAGTGGAATTCACCATAGAGCTAATTCCTGGAGCGGCACCAGTGTCGAAAGCCCCATATAGAATGGCTCCGAATGAACTACAAGAGTTAAGGAAGCAAATACAGGAACTCCTTAATATGGGATTCGTACGACCAAGCGTATCTCCATGGGGTGCGCCAGTGTTGTTCGTGAGGAAGAAAGATGGAAGCATGAGGATGTGTATCGATTACATAGAGTTGAATCGATTAACCATCAAGAATAAGTACCCACTCCCAAGAATCGAGGATCTCTTAGATCAACTGAAAAGAGCCAAGGTAATTTCCAAGATCAATTTACGATCTGGGTACCATCAATTAAAAGTGAAGACAGAGGATATACCTAAGACAGCTTTCAGGACTCGTTATGGACACTACGAGTTTACGGTGATGCCATTTCGATTAACCAATGCACCAGCAGTGTTCATGGATCTGATGAATCGAGTATTTCATCAGTATTTAGATCAATTTGTCATAGTCTTTATTGACGACATTTTGATAAACTCCAAGAGTAAGGAGCAACATGAAGAGCATCTAAGAGCAGCCCTAGAGGTGCTACGCAAGGAGAAACTATATGCCAAATTCAAGAAGTGTGAATTCTGGCTTGAACGAGTTGGATTTCTTGGACATGTAGTCACTGCCCAATGGATTGAAGTAGATCCAGCAAAAGTGGAAGTAGTAACTAATTGGAAGGCGCCAACTAATGCTGGTGAAGTACGGAGCTTTCTAGGATTGGCCGGATATTATTGAAGGTTTATTGAAGGATTTTCCAAGATAGCTGGCCCAATGACGCAGCTTACAAGAAAGGGAGTCAAATTTCAATGGACGGATATCTGTGAGAAGAGTTTTCAAGAACTTAAGCAGAAGCTGATATCTGCGCCTGTGTTAACAATACCTGAGGGAACAGAAGGGTTTGTTATAACAGTGATGCGTCCAAGTAAGGGCTAGGATGTGTACTGATGCAGAATGGAAAGGTAGTAGCCTACGCTTCAAGGCAATTGAAGAAGTATGAGCAGAACTACCCGACGCATGATTTAGAGCTTGCGGCAGTAGTACACGCATTGAAAATATGACTACACTACTTGTACGGAAGTAAGTGTGAAATTTATACGGATCATAAGAGCTTAAAATATTTCTTCACACAGAAGGAACTAAACATGAGACAAAGACGATGGTTAGAGTTAGTGAATGATTACGACTGCACCATTCACTACCATCCAGGTAAGGCAAATGTGGTGGCCGACGCCTTGAGTAAGAAATTGACGGGACAGTTGACGTCACTACTCACTTGTCAAATGGAGTTAGACAAGGACTTGGAAAGAATGAAGATTGAGGTGGTTACTACACCAAGACAAGTCACAGGGAGATTAGCAGCTTTGACCATTCGACCTACTCTTCGAGAGCGAATTATAGAAGCACAAGGTAAGGACCTGTTCTTGATGAAGATCAAGGAAGAAGTTGGAACAGATAAGAGGAAAGATTTTGGAATAGCCGCAGACCAAGCACTGATGTTTAAAGGAAGAATCTGCGTGCCTAAGAATGAGGATTTGAGGAACGAGATATTAAAAGAAGCTCATTCCACCCCGTACACCGCACATCCCAGTGGTACGAAAATG
The DNA here is from genome assembly GCA_019395295.1 of Osmanthus fragrans. Classification (NCBI taxonomy): domain Eukaryota; kingdom Viridiplantae; phylum Streptophyta; class Magnoliopsida; order Lamiales; family Oleaceae; genus Osmanthus; species Osmanthus fragrans. The sequence goes on along the minus strand of CM033343.1, from coordinate 15,788,644 downwards.
TATCGAGACCTTCGAGATACATTCTGGTGGAGAAACATGAAAATGAGTATCGGACTCTACGTGCATAAATGCATAGTATGTCAACAGGTTAAGGCGGAACACCAAAGACCAGCAGGATTGCTGAATCCTTTAGAGATACCTGAATGGAAATGGGAAAACATCACAATGGATTTTGTGGTTGGATTTCCCAAGTCAGCAAAAGGACACAATGCTATATGGGTTATATTAGACCGATTGACGAAGGCAGCTCATTTTCTTCCAATGAAAATGACTTTCAGTATGGACCAGTTGGCACAATTGTACATAAAAGAAATAGTAAGGATACACGATGTACCTGTGTCTATTGTGTCTGATAGAGACCCAAGGTTACATCTAAATTCTGGAAAAGCCTACAAGCAGTTATGGGAACGAAGCTGAATTTCAGTACAGCATATCACCCGCAGTCTGACGGACAGTCTGAAAGGACCATCCAGACTTTAGAGGACATGTTGAGAGCATGTGTTTTGGATCTAGGTGGTAGTTGGGAGTCATACTTACCCCTAGTAGAATTTGCGTATAACAATAGTTTTCAAACAACTATTGGAATGGCAACGTATGAAGCTCTCTATGGAAGAAGATGTAGATCCCCTATTCATTGGGACGAAGTCGGGGAGAAGAGAATTTTGGGACCAGAAATAGTTGAAAGGACAGTTGAAGCGATCGATCTGATCCGAGCAAGGATAAAGGCAGCACAGGATCGGCAGAAGAGCTATGCTGACACGAGAAGAAAGGATTTAGAGTTTCAAGTGGGAGACAAAGTCTTTCTAAAGGTAGCACCAATGAAAGGTGTACTTAGATTTGGAAAGAAAGGCAAGCTACGACCCAGGTATATTGGACCTTTCGAGATACTTGATAAGGTTGGGAACGTGGCTTACCGATTAGCTTTGCCACCTGAATTGTCAGCGGTACACAATGTGTTCCACGTATCAATGATAAAGAAATACGTGCACGATCCTAATCATGTGATAAGTTATCAGACCCTAGAAGTACAAAATGATTTATCTTATGAGGAATCACCAATTAAGATACTGGATCGAAAAGTGCATAAGTTAAGGAATAAAGAGATTCAACTGGTTAAGATACAGTGGAATAACCACGGAATGGAAGAAGCTACGTGGGAAAAGGAAGAAGAAGTTAAAGTCAAGTATCCCGCACTCCTTGCCCAATTGTAAGGTAAATTTCGAGGACGAAATTTATATAAGGGAGGAGGGATGTAGAGGCCCAAATCTTTCTATAAAGCTAGGCCCATAATTGTGTGATTAACTTCACATTAGGCCCAATAAAGGAAATATAAGCCCAAAAGATAGTCCAATACATGTTTAAAGGTAAAATGATGTTTATAAAATATTTTCTTAAAAATAATTTGATGAAGATTGGACGGAATGCAAAGTATTTCATTTTATGGCTAAAAGTACACTTCAAATATTTTTAGTCCCTTTTGAGACCCATTTTCGACATAGAAAACATTCGAATTTGAAAATGATATCTGAATAAAAGTTGTAGCTCTTTGAGTTAGCTTTTCAACTCAATTTGAATCATCTCAATTGGATATCAGGAGAAAAAGTTAGGATAAAAATACTGAAAGCTGTGCAGTGACAACCGGACAACCGGTCGACCGGAGAAACTAACCGGTCGACCGGAAAAGCAGAAAAACCCACAATTTTTTTGAATTAATGGCCACTACTTGCACTACTTAATTACCCTATTTAATATGACCTTTCACCCACCCCAAACCTCACCTATAAATACCCTCTTCACTCATTTGATTTTTCACGCCAAAAGCACTTTCAATTTGCTTTCAAAAGTTAAGAGAAAAATAGAGAGTTTGGGAGAGAAAAGGAAGGTGATTTTTCAAAGTGTTTTCCAGAAGTTTTAAGGGTGGGCAAAAATATTCTGCAAGAAGGTTTTTGTGATTTCAAAAGGTGTTTTCAAACAACAAAGAAAGGTGCAAACGTCCAAACTTCGTCAAAGTTTTGAAGTTCATCCAAAGTTTTTCAAAGTTCTTTTCAAAGTTCATCAAGCATCAAATCGAGGTAGGTAGAGGTGCATAAAGTTGTTATACGTGTTTAAGTTATAATTTCTAGCAAGTAATGTTATATGTTAAAGGCTAATGTTGTGTGTCAAATGGTATCGTCGGTTCGGCATGTGCCTTTCATGTCAAATGGTTCCGTCGGTGCGGCATACATTTAAAGGTTAATGTTGTGTGTCAAATGGTATCTTCGGTTCGGCATGCACCTTTCATGTCAAATGGTTCCGTTGGTACGGCATACATTTTCATGTCAAATGGTACCTCCGGGTACGGCATGTTTTATGGAAGTTCTAATGTTAATTGTTATGAAATGCTTAGCTTAATCACGATTGCACCTATGACGCCTATTGAGTTTTCAACTCACGGGTTTCTACCCTATATCTACAGATTAAATGTTGATGCACCGGGTTGGATGATGGAAGAGATGGAAGGAGATGCAATAAGCCTATGGGAACCCGGTGAACAAGTAATTTAGATTTAAAGTCTTTAATGTTTCAAATGTTATTTCCAACGTTATTTCTTTTGAGTATCTTGAACAAGTCATGATTTCACCAAATAAATTATATTTCATTATTTTGGAAAGTTATAAAGTGTTTTAATTCAATATCCTTCAAAAAGAATGTTTGTTAAGATTTAAGCTTCCGCTAAGATATGTACACTTGTTACTAAACCACCGGTTAAGTTAAGTAAAGTAAGTAGCGTTCCGGTCCACTCGGGGTTGGGGCGTTACACTTACCCTCTGGGTATGGACCGCCAGAACTCTCTCAATGTCGTCGACACGTCGACCAGCAATCGCTTTGGCACGCCACGGCGCGACCAAGGATCTAACTGCCCTCATCTCCGCATGGCCAGTGGAAGGGGCAAACCTTAAGTTTGGAAGAGGGGAGCCTTCGCGCTCAGGAAGAACGTGACTTGGACTACCCCACACTGTCTCAGGGGGTGGGATAGGCTCATCGGAAGGTAGAGATGCCTCCTCGGCAGTGCAGCGCAACCCTCTCCCGTCACTAGCCTTTTTCCTCTTCAATGGAACGGAAGGTAAATCATCACTACCTTCGGGATCACACCCTGCCAAGGTGTCCACGGTTTCTTCTAAGTCGAAAGTCACCCCTGTGTACATAAAGAAAAATCTATCAAGCATACCGAACGGCAAGCGAAGAGGTGCATAAAATAAAACTAAAGATAAGGCATTTCGAACTCACCATCGATAGGGGAAAATCCCTCGTCGCTCCCAGGCTCCTGCAAAGACTTCAACACCTCGTCTAGATCAAAGTCCATATCTATGTGCAGGCGGTAAAGTTAGCAAAGCCTGGCAAACACAACAATCGAATAATAATTGCAAGTATGGAAATGCAAGCAAGGTAGAAAACCTACCAGTAGGACGACCGATTCCCACTAGCAACATGTTCCTCATCGTCAGGACCGATCCTAAGTTGGGCGCAAGCGGTGGAATTTTAATCAATTTTTGGGTCTGTGCTCTCAGAAGGGGGGTGATCTCGATTTCGCTATTGAAGAGGCGAATCAAAGGATGTCTCCAATGGGTGTTGAAAGGGAATCGACCATCACGGGGACGGGCAAAGAAAAATCGGGATTTCCACCCGCTGTTGGAATTTCTGAACGTGGGGAAGTGGAAGGGGACCCTAGCAGTGAAGTAGACAAATGCGTTGCATTGGACTAGCTCGTGCATCTCGAAGACACACCTAAAGAGCTCCATTGAAAGTGGAATCCTCTCCCTAAGGCATACGTATAAAAAATAAAGTGCTTTCCTCCAAGCATTAGGATTAATTTGACTGGGGGTGAGGTGAAACTCATTGAATAATGACACGAAAAAAGGATGGATGGGGAATCGAAAACCACCATCCATGATATCTTTATAAACGGCAACCTCGCGGGGGTCGGATTCGGGAAGTGTCTCTTTAGGCCTAGGAGCTCTATAAACATAGTTATCCACGCGTTCATATTTTTTAAGCGACTTTTCTAACTTCGATGGAGAGTTATAAAGACTGTGAGATTTCGGAATTTCGAGGCTTACCTCCTCTCCCGCGGCATCTCGCTCTATCTTTACATTTTGATTCAAAGATTTGGTCGAACCTACGTGTCGCCTCGGGGGAACCGGTAGGAATGTTTGAGAATCGGCCGAGTGCGATGAGGTAGTCGAATCGGGGGAAGATCGGCTAACCGCGCGAAAGGGAGGGGCGGGGACCGGCGGTCGACCGGAGCCACCGCCGGTCGACCGTCGACCAGCAGTAAGGTCGACCAGCAGTAACGCCGGTGTCGACCGGCCCGCCCAACGGCGGGTCGGTCGACTCCTTTACCCCCTCGCCCTCACTCTCGCTAGATGATGAAGAGATGAAAGTTTTATACATGTTTTAATAGAAGGAAAAACTCCAAATGAAAGCTTGAATGGAATACAAGAAGGGGAAGAAGTTACCTTGTCTATTGATGTAGCAAGAAAGAATGGTAGAGAATGGGAAATAAGAGAAGCCTCCACCCCCTTTTATAGAGGAAATTTTGAAATTTTTGGGGGGAAATTTCCCCCCAAAATGAGGCCAACTCATAGGGATCCAAGTGGGCTAAATTTTCCAACTATCTCCGCCACCTATATGACACCTTTGCATCTAACCACCACTTGGATCGATCTGTTAAATTACGTCAAGCGTCCGACTTACTTACGTATAATAAATAAATAAATAAATAAAAAACAATATGATGGCGCAAAGATGTACCCCTTGCCAATAAAATATCGACAAGAGGCAGGGGGCTAGTGATATAATATGCTCTTAGCAATTATCCCTTAACAAGTACCGGGTGCAGCAACGAAGGATAGAGTCACTTGGAATGCACCCCGCGTCTACCAGCGTGGGCTTCACTACGCCCGTATTAGACGACAACGGCCCCTAGGTGGTCGACCACATGCCTACCACTTAAAGACGTCGACCCCCATGCCTACCGCATGAAGCCATCGACCCCCCATGGGGGCTCTACGTTCATGCTAAGCAGCCTACCACTACGAAGTGCTCTGCAACACATAGACACGGGAAAACACCTAACTAGATGGAGGCCGCCTAACGATTGTCGCAAAGACAACCAACAACTAGGCGGGCAATAACCGCCTCCTCAGAACGTGGGGGAAGTGGGAGCACGACGTGGGACACCTGGCGTTGTAACCGCCCAGAAGTTATGCGGCCCCAGCCGCCTATAAATACCCCAAGGCGGATCAGGTATAGAGTTAGTGAATTTTTACTATCAAAACTCTCCTCACGCATTCAATTTCATAATTGATATTTTCAATCCTGTTCTAATTTTCACGCCGAAGGTACAACGGGGGAGAAGAGCACCGCCCTCATTTTGCAGGTAACTTTGGATTATCGGAGTAGAAGAACCACCCTACGCCACCAGGAGAAAACGGAGGTTTTACTTATAACCTTTTCACGTATTAATAAATAATTCACGAATATTGTGGTTCGTTAAAAAAAAATAGAAAAAGACAATAAAATTCCATTTATTAAACATTAAAAAAATGATAGTTGCAACACAATTGCCTCAACAAGAGGGGAAAAAAATAAAGAATAACGCATGCATGGAGTATTCAAATAAAACAGGACCACACAAATTTATGATGATGAAATATGACCAGATTAAGTTTACATTTAAGTGCTTCTTAGCCTTTTCACTGAGCTATACTCTTCTTCATTTTCTTGAGCTTGCCGCTTTAATGTATTTCGCTTCTTGTTCAGGAAATCCATCAACCATACAGCAGAGGCTTTTGGAAATCTTGTGAAACAGCCATTCACGAAATCTACATAAAAAAGGCCAAATCTAACACTGTATCCTGCTCCCCATTCAAAGTTGTCAAACATTGACCATATGTAGTAAGCCTTCACATCTACGCCTTCGCTGTAAATGAAATAAAAATCATGAGCAATGAATTTTGTAATAAAATAGTCAAATAACTTCATAATTTAAAATTTTCTTTGAGGCATAATTATATGAGTGGTGACTTACTCCATTGCTTTCTTAATGTAAAAGAGATGGTCTTGGTGATATTTAATCCTCGTCTCATCTAATCGAGCTTCTGAAAATGTTAGGGCCGTATTGTTCACTTCATCCACCCCTATACAAATTAAGTCATCCAATGAATCACATTAAACAGGTTAAATATTATCAAATGTTTCTTATCTTCCCAAAGAAAAATGGCTAATTAAAATTCTATGAATTTACCATTCTCAGTAATGTAAATGATAGGATTATTATATGTTTCCTTTACATGAATCAACAGCTTGTAAATCCCATATGGAACGATGTACAACCAATCCGAACCACCCTGACATAAGAAATGATAATATTCTATAAGATTCGGAATAAAAGCGTAGTAATTAAATCTAGTTGCAATTATGACACCATAGTTAAAAGGCATACCTTTGGACCAATAGGTATCCCATCACGCTCACCTACAAATGATTGAGAGAGTGAGTGTCACGTGTTAATTAAGGTTAATTTATATCTATAAATGAATAAGGTTCATAAACTTACTTGATAATGTGATATCTTGATCATTTGAATAACTTGGTGATGTACCAGGTTCACTAGGTGAATTGCTAGCATAAGTACTAGTGTAATAATTTATGCCTAGAAAATCATAAGACCCTTTCACCAACTTAACTTCTTCTTTTGTAAATTGGGGAAGCCGGTCTCCAACTAGTTTTCTCATAACTGGTGGGTAGTCACCAGTTACTACAGGTGCTACAAACCTGAAAAATGGGGGAGGAAAAGGGATATTGAGACTTGAGACAGTTTTTATATAATATATAAACACCAAAAACAAAATAAAAGAGAATATGCTTGTATTTACGTTCAACCCAAACTATAAATTTGACAATACATTTTATTCTTTAGAAATCTTAGAAAGGCCAATAAATATTGAAAGTAGAAAGCATAAACGTGTAAAAGTGGTACACTGGGAAAGCACGAGAAGACGAAGAAGAACTCAGTTTCGTATATTCATCAGTATATCAAGATGAATTGAAGCCGTATAAATTAAAAATATCAAAAGCATTAAAATAAGCTTGAGAATAAGCCAAGGCCGCAGGCAGAAACATCATCTAGTGAACAATTAATTCTATAGGCTTCCTGTGAAAAGATAAAATGAGCCAAGCCACTTACCAGCCCAACATAAAATCGAGGCCCCTTGAAGCAGCCTCTTTATCAGCTATGGTGTCAGTGAGTGGCTCATACCACTGAGCCACATTTGTTACTCCTATCTTGCCTCCTTGATGTGCCTACACATATGTGTTTGTATAAACTATACAATACCGAATCTCCAAATTATATATAATTTTTTTTTGATGATATTTATAATGTGGGGCAACTTTTACCTGATATCTTTGCTTATAAATATCAACTGCTGCTGCATGAGAAAGGATCAAATGGTGTCCCACAATATATGGTTCTGTTCCCGGATTTCCATTAGAGCAACTACTTGGAGCATCAAGTTTACATCTATGTCGAGGGATAGCCTTTGCGGGCTCTGTTGAAGCTGGACCACGACCAGGTGGAAAAGTACCCAATGCATATCCTTGAACAGCAAAGGACCACGGTTCATTCATTGTAATCCAATATTTCACCCGATCACCGAATTCCCAAAAGCAAAGCTCGGCAAACTCAACATAATCTTTCCTATTAATTACAAAAAAATAAAAATAAAAATAATCAACAATATATACAAATAAATATGATTAACAGTGTTTTTCTAGTAATATTTTTTAGAGGCATATTTAATTTTTGTACAAGAGCTTGACTTGATAATACAAACATCTAAGGGGCTTTTAGTTTTGAGAGGAATTAAATATTTTAACTTCCTTTGCATTTGCATTGTTTTCTCATAAATATGATTTTGCAAATATCCAATGGTGCCTTAATTATTACACAAGATTTTGTTACTTACACAATTCGAGGGCTTAAGAAGCCACCATACTCATCTTCTAAACATTGGGGAACATCCCAATGGAAGATAGTTGCGCACGGTTCAATACCTACACAAAAATAGATTTAAGAATCAAAGGGGTAAGACTTTTATCTTTATAAAAAGTTTTAAAAGGAAGGAAACCATAATTGTTAAAAACACAAATTGTAGTGGATTTAACCTTCGACAAGGAGCAAGTCTATAAGATCGTTATAATATTTAATTCCTTCTTTGCTTATGCCAGCTGATAATCTTCCCCCTAAAATACAAATAAAGAAAAAAATAAAATTAGATAAAACTTCGCCAAATTTTTCTTTTTCACAAGCGGTGCATGAATTAAGTCATATTCTTCATGTTCTCTTATATATGTATATATATACCTGGTAATACTCTTGTCCATGCAATTGAAAATCTGTAAGAGTCGACACCCAGTTTCTTTAACAAAGCCACGTCTTCCTGCAACATTATGAAAAATGAATACAAGTTATTCTTTTATATAGGAATTGTTTTCTACGTTAATTTAATATGATGCTATAAAAATGAAATTATTGAATCACCTTCCACAAATTATATTGATCGATAGCAACACAACCATTAGTTCCACCCTGAATTTTACCTGCAACCCGAATAAACACGCTCAGAAATTGACATGTAACACAAAAATAAATGCATATGAGTGTATAAAAAGTATAAACATATATTTGTGTATATGTATGCATGAAGATTGGAGAAAGAAAATACCAGGTGTTCTCCGTGTGAAGACATCCCAATTGCTTTGGCCTTTACCGCCTGTGGCCCAAGCACCTTCAACCTAAATTACATTGCAAACGAAATAAATCAACCAAATCACAACTAAGTTGCATACATATTTCTTTTTCCTGTTTTGAGCTATAACGTAAAAGTGTAATTAATACACTTATGTGCATGGACACGATGATTCATTGATTTGTCGAGCGCCGCTAACATTATACACATACACACCTGATAAGCAGATGTTGCAGAGCCGAAGATAAAATCCTTGGGAAAATCAGAACGCAGGATCTTGGCCGGGGTGTATATGCCAACTTGGCCACCGTCGGGATAATCTGAAAGTGCTTGTGCATCCCCACCACCATTGGCCAAGAGGCTGTTTTGGTTATCCATTACTACAAAATATAAAGTGCCTTAATTTGAAGTGGTGTAACTCGAGTGTTTTAGAGAGCGATGTAGTGTATATGAAATGGCCAACCAAACGATTCAGGTATTTATAGGGGATTATGAGAAAAATAATGCATGCATGAATTATCTAATTACACCATGGCTGACTGCGCCCAACACGCTTTTAGAAAGTCCAAACTTTTGTTCTAATTTCTATTCCTCGCCAGCCACCAATCACCACTAACCACCCCCAATTATTGACTTTTCATCTTCCTCTCATAAATACAATGTTTGTATTTTAAGATTTTACGACTTGTAATTTATGATGTCCACTTGTAAATCCGTGTGCTGAATTAATATTTTAAATTAGAGTCCTATATATTTTTGTTTAAATGTTTAAAATTTATGATGTCCAGCTAATAGTGTAACGAAATTAAAATTATAACGGAGTACAAATCAGAAGTTAATAAACTACACATCATTCGTCCTAATTATATTCTTCATCATCGTTCGTCCTTTTTTATTCTTGATCACTATCAAACTCATTACTTGATCTAGATTATTTAATTTTTATGTAATTAATTAAATAGATTTTGTGTGTGTATGTATATATACACACACAAGCGACTAGCAGAAAATTATGAAAGTCATCTTACCTAATAATGAGAAGATGGATAATGATTTCGTTTTTAATGAACGTCAGCAATGTAAATATTGGATTCTGTCCCTTAATTAATTTTAAAAACTAAGTCGCCTTCTGAGATAGATTGGATTGAGACGTCCCATGCGAGACCCATGGAACATTACTGATATAGGAGAATAAAAATTAATTATTTTATTCTCAGACAACTCAGTTTGAATGTAAAGTCAAACTAAGCCTGCTATATGTTTGTTATGTTATGAAATTATCTTTTTGTAAATGGTCAACTCATGATTTTGGTTTTCAATTTACCACGTGTTTGACTTGACTCAGTTTTGAGTTTCTTTGTCCCATCTAATCCCTTCAATCAAAACATTTACTTAGACCGAACTATTTGTGATTGACCAAATCCGGTCTTTCTTAAATGGTCAAATTGATTTAGATTTTTATTTTTTCAAAAATATATTTTACCTCTTCAAATTTAGAAATTCGTTCAAAATTCAAAAGTCCAAATAGGGGCATAAATACTACAATTTCTCCAAAATCTAATGCAATTATTAATCAAATAACTTAAATTCAGCATAAACACCTATTTATCCTCCTATAGGTGTTAGTTGGATCAAACTGTATAATTTTTAAGTGGTATCGGAGCCTAAATTCGATTCCTGACTCAAGTTTGATCTAGATGAGTTAGTCTCTGTTTGTGCCTCCCTATATGAGCGCGTTTAGGTTAGTGTGCAAAATGGCTGGTCCGCCCCTCTACTGTTGTGTCATGTGTAGTAACCCTCAATAACATATCACTTTGGACCAAGGATGAACTAGCTGAGCGCAATTGGAACAACAAATGACATCATCATTGTTTATGGTTGTGCTTCCCAAAGAGTTTATGAGAGTCTCAATGTGTGAGACTACAAAAGAAGTTTGAGACATTTTAGAGACCACACACGAGGGAACCGAAACCGTTAAAAATTCCAAATTGTAGATGAAAAATCCTACTACAACATTTTGTACATTTTAGAGCATTTATATATAGCATTCTTGTTAGTAATGCTATAAAATTAAATTAAAATTTATCTAAGTGGAAATTACAGGAAACCATAGTGTTAAAATCATACATTCTAAAATCAGATCAAAGGTTTGTTTATTCACAAATCAGATATTATTTTAATTATTATAAGTCAATATTTTAATAATAATAATAATAATATTTTTAATCCTAAAATCATTTTTCTCTCCTCTCCCCCGTCCATTCTCTCCACCACTCCTCTGTCCCCTCAGATCGTCGCCGCCTCCTCTCTTCTCAGTCTCTATTCTTCTTTCCTTCTCCCTTTCATTCGGTACCCAAACAATCATCACCGGCAACGGCAAGGCGCAGTGGTGCAGGGAGGGCCGAGTTACTGAGTTACTGTGTTGTCCTCGCTGCAGATGGCGCAGCTACATGCTACCTCTATTTTTTAAGATTTTTTTGTTAGATCTATTGTGTGGTTGTCGGCAGTGGTGGTGGTGGTGGTGGTGGTGATGGGTGTTTTGTGTGTGGGATGGGATGGGATTGGTGATGCGATTTGGTTGTGGTTGCTACAAATTGGAGCTGAAGAAGAAAATGGTGGGTAGTGGCGGTAGTGGTGGTGATGTTTGCTATTTGTGTCAAATTTTTTGTTTTTGTTTTTGTTTGTGCTGGGGTGGGGTGGGGTGGAGTGGGGCGGGGATGGGGATGGGGCGACAGTAGTGGTGTTTTATGTGGTGGTGGTGACGGAGTTTGTGTGGTGGCGGGGTTGGGGTTGGGGTGAGGCGATGGTGGTGGTGATGGTGTTTGTATGGTGGCCGTGGTCGCGGATCTGACGATGGTGGCGGTTGTGTTGTCAATATTCAGAGGTGTATTTCAATAGTGATGGTGTTTTGAGTGGTGACGGTGTTGCTGTTAGGAGATGGTGGTGGTGGTGGTTTAGGCGGCGACGGTGGTTGTAGCGATGATTTAGGCGGTGATGAGGTAGTGATCACAAGCATTGTTGGTGGTCACAAATTTTTTTGTTTGATTGTGACCATTAAATTTGTTAATCTGTGACCAATGAAAAATATGAATTGTGGCTAATAAATAACGTGTGACTTTAAACATTAGTTAATTTGTCACCAATTTTGATAATTTGTGAATGTTTAATAAGTTGTGACTTATAATGTGATCTGTGATTGATAAAGAAATTGCGACGTATAAATTTATTACTTGTGATCGATGAACGAATTGTGACCTATAATTTTTTTTTAATTGTGACCGTAAAATATTTTGTGACATTTAAAAATTTTGATTTGTGACCAAAAATAATATGTGACTAACTAAATTGTAAAACTGTGACCAAATTATGTAGATCTGTGACCTTAATATAATTAATTAATTGAATCATAAATAAAATTTAATGAAAATCTAATTTTTATTAAATTTGAAACTTGTTTTCTTATTATTGAAATGATCATACTTATACTCTTAGTTATGAATTTTTCACTTTATCTAAACATAATATAATAACATTCATTAAAAGGCCCACTAATTAAGTAGTCCAAAATGATTCCCTTAATATTTTACTGCTCCGATTTTTTCTGCCCTAATTTGTTTCTTTTCGTCAAATCACTTTTCCGCCACTTTTCTCTGCCAATTCATTCCTATTATTTTTTTATTTAATATTTTTTTTTAGCAAATCACTTCCCAAAATTTTGAATCGGTGGAGATTGTTTCTCCTTCACAGCCTTACTTTTTGGGTAGCACTGTTTCAAGCAAAAAACACAGGCGAGGCTGGAAATACTCGTACCCTTAGTGTTCACTTCCTTGTTGAAATTTTGATTGCTCAAACCTGTGGCGTTTTCTACACAGTCCCGAGTCCCATTCCTCTGTATAAAAAAGATTGTATTCTGATTATTTTGAATTGTTGCTACAACTAATTAGTAATACAATATTTAATTAGCTTTTCTATATACATGAAACTTATAGACTTTGACGGACTATTTGATGCTGATATTACTATTCTATGCTCTGTATATGGAGATGTTTTGATTTGTCCCATCCTTCAGGTGAGAGTGAGAGGTATTATAGTTATTGATGCGAACCTCGTAGTAGCGGCGACTACGTAACCTAGGGCTGTAAGCAAAAATCGTCAAACCGGAAAACCAAACCGAAACCGCATTTTGGAAACCGTCGGTTTGGTGCCACGTGGACCCGTCAACGAAATGGTTTTGAACCAAACCAAACCGGTCGAAAACGGTTTGGTTTAGGTTTGAGAAATTTTATGGCGGTTTAAAACCAAACCGGACCGGTGAAAAAATATATAAAAATTAAAAAATTAAAAAAAAATGAAATTTTCTAAATTGTAACTTGTAAGACTTTTGTGATGGACTTTTTATTTATTTTTAAATGAGGTTCATATATTTCATAGGCTTTTAAACTAAAAGTCTGAAACGATTCATCAAGAAATCCCACGTTATATTCCATATAAATTACTATCATAAATAATCAACAACTTGTATAAACTGCATAGTACTCCAATGATTAAATAAACTTCAATCAAAATCCTACATTGAATTGGATATCCTTTTAAAAATTATTGCAACTTCTGGTTCTGTCGATTATAATTTGTAGAAATCTAAATGAAAAGTTTTGATCGGATCAACAACTATGTAATCAAAGTGAAAACAAAATAAAAATTTCGGATCTTAGAAATGAAATTATATATTGTAAATAAATTTATTTAGGTATAGATTTACCCAATATTCTAATTTGGCTTGAGAATCAATTAATCAAATAATTATAAGAAGGGAGAAGAAAAGAATCAAAGAGAAGAAGGAAAGTGCTAAGGTCTAAAATGAAGAAGGAATCTTATTATTTTTTATGAAAGTGATTGGAGATTGAATATATATTTTACCAAAAAAATAAAACCAAATCATATGAGAATCATCCGGTTCCCAGCAGTTCTCATACTAGAACCGAGAACTGAACCGAAACTGGTTAGTTCTTAATAATTTGTCCCAAAATTAAATTATTTTTCTAAATGGTTCCGGTCCGGTTCCACCGGTTCTTGAAAAATTGTCCACTCCTAAACTAATGGCATAAAAATAGACAGACAAAAAAATATATGGCGAAATCGGTAGTTTAAAATCGGACGACGGGCAAAAAAGGAAATATACTGCGAAACCGGCGGTTTAAAACTGGACCAAACCGTTAGGTTTAGGTTTGGGTTTTTTTCAAACCGTTCAAAATGGTTTGGTTTAGGTTTGAGTTTTTCTCAAACCGGTGTAAACGGTTTGGTTTGAAAATCTGTCAAAAACCGGTAAAATCGGACCGCTTACACCCCTAACGTAACCCACAACGAGATTGATGAGGAATCCAAGAACGCTAATTAGTAACCTGGTTTTGGATTTGAACCCAACGAAGTGAACTAAAAAACTTAACGATAACGAAGATGTGTTGAACCCCTTGATTATACAATGAAGAAACCACGATCCGATATTTGAACGCCACAAGAATTAGATCTGGATAAGTTCATTTGTTGTTCAAGGAAGAACAAGAAAAAGCAATAGCCTTTTAATTCAATTAATGTAAAAAAATTTAAATGTAATGAAAGAGATAAGTATTTATACTAGACCTCTAAACCTAGTAAAAAATGCGCACAAGGAAATAAATCTTGCAAAATATGGAAATGAATTAGAATTCTAGTCAAATAGAACAAAATCGCGAAAAAATAGGTTGTACAGGATGACACTTCCGGACGTCCGGTATGGTTGAACAGTTCACTTTCGAATGGGTAGAACTTCACAGCAATTGCATCCGGACGTCCGGTAGGGCGTGCCCGGTTGACTACTTCGCTTCTGGTTGGCCAGAACTTTCACTCCCATCTTCGGCCAGCTTTATCACGTTGATCCAAGTCTTTTCAGCCTTTGACCCCAACATGAAACTTGCTCCATTTTGCATCCTAAACATGGTGTCATCAATAGTGGCTTTGACGAGCATCTCCAACGCCTCTTTGACTTGTTTTGTTCTCGATCGCGTCATCGCCCCTTTTTCGATAATCAACGGGTCTCGGCTTGAACTTGCATTCGTGACTCCCGCATCTTAGATCATATCATCCCCTCCCTCTTCAAAAAAATTCATCCTCGAATCTATACCTGCATCAAATAGAGAGAGATCAACGACATTAAATGTTGCTGAAACATTATACTCATCTGGAAGATCCACTTTGTATGCATTGTTATTGATCTTCTTGATGACTTAGAATGGACGATCTCCACGCGGCTGTAACTTAGACTTCCTCTGCTCCGAAAGACACTCATTTCTGAAATGTACCTAGACCGAATCCCCTGGTTCAAATGTCACGCGCCTTCTCCCTTGTTTGCTTTCTGTGCAACGAGCTTACAATTCTCTTCAATTTGCATCTTGACCTTCTCGTGCAATGACTTGACCAATTCAGCTTTCCTTTTACCATCTAACCTACCTTGTTCATTTACAGGTAACAGTAACAAATCCAAATGTGTTAGTGGATTAAACCCATAAACAATTTCAAATGGTGAAAATGAAATAGTAGAGTGTACAGTCCTATTATAAGAAAATTCAATAAAGGGTAAACTCTCATCCCAACTCTTCAAGTTCTTATTTATCACCGTACGTAGTAATTGAGTCATGGTTCTATTGACTACTTCAATTTGCCCATCGGTTTGTGGGTGACAAGTTATAGAAAATAATAATTTAGTGTCTAACTTATTCCACAGAACACGCCAAAAATGACTCAAAAACTTAACATCTTGATGTGACGCTATACTCTTAGGGACCCTATGCAAACGTATTATCTTCCTAAATAACAAATCTGCAATATTGGTGACATCATCGATTTTGTGATATGGTATAAATTATACAATTTTACTAAACCTATCCACCACAACAAATATTGAATCTCGACCCATTTTTTGTCCTAGGTAAACCTAACACGAAACCCATTGAAATATCCACCTAAGGTTCACTAGGTACTGACAAAGAATTATACAAACCATGAGGTAAAACCTTAGACTTGGCCTTTTTACAAGTTATGCATTTTCCACAAATTCTTTCTACATCAATTCTCATTTTAGGCCAGTAAAAATGTTCCCCTAATATATCAAAGTCTTTTGTACCCCAAAATGACCCATTAAACCCCCACTGTGTGCTTCTCCTATCGATAATTCACATATAGAGAAGTTAGGAATACACAACTTATTTTATCCAAACAAATACTCCTCATGCTTATAGAATTTATCGTTAGCCCCCTTATTGCATGCTTCATAAATGTCATAGAAATCAAGATCACTTACGTACATGCTTTTAATGTGTTCAAAGCTAAGTAACCGTGCATTTAAAGAATTTAGAAGAAGTACGTATCTTCGTGGCAATGCATTCGCAACCACATTTTTCTTACATTATTTATACTGGATGACGTAGGGAAATGACTATAAATTTCATCCACCTTGCATGCCTTTTGTTCAACTTATCTTGACCCCGCAAATGCTTCAACGACTCGTGATCGGTGTGTGTCACGAACTTCTTAGGCCACAAGTAGTGCTGCCAAGTTTTCAACGCCGGAACAAGTGAGTATAGCTCCTTGTTATATGAAGAATAGTTCAAAGTAGCCCCACTCAGCTTTTCATTGAAGTAAGGTATAGGCCTGCGATCCTGCATCAACACTGCTTCAATACCTATTCCTGATGTATCATACTGAATCTCAAAAGTTTTGTCAAAGTTAGGTAATGTCAAAACAGGTGTCTTACACAATCTATCGTTAATAATATTAAATGCATGTTCTTGTGCAATACCCCAACGAAAACCTACGCTCTTCTTAACAATTTCAGCGAGTGTTGTAGTGATTGTACTAAAATCCTTTACAAACCGTTTATAAAAACTTGCCAATCCATGGAAACTCCTAACTTCAATTATGCTATTAGGTGTTGGCCAATCCTTAATAACTTTAATTTTTTTCTTCATCCACTTCTACCCCATTAACACCGATCACAAATCCTAGAAAGACAAGTTTTTCCATGCAAAATTTACATTTCTTGAAATAAGTATACAATTGTTCTTTCCTCAGCACCACAAGCACACAATTCAAATGTTCCAAATGCTCATCTAGGGTTTTGTTATAGATTAAGATGTTATCAAAATAGATTACAACAAATTTTCTTATAAAAGCATGCAAAACATGATTCATCAATCGCATAAAAGTGCTCAGTGCATTAGTGAGACCAAACGGCATAACCAACCACTCATTCAATCAATATTTAGTTTTAAACGCCGTTTTCCACTCATCACCCTCCCGGATACGAATTTGATGGTACCCACTCTTAAGATCAATCTTACTAAAAATATAAGCACCATGCAATTCATCTAGCATATCATCTAACCTAGGTATGGGATGACGATACTTTACCGTTATATTGTTGATAGCCCTGCAGTCCACACACATCCTCCACGTCTCATCCTTCTTCGGTACTAATAGGACAGGTACAACACATAGGCTCATGCTCTCCTTCACATAACATTTGCTCATTAATTCATCTACTCGTTTTTGAAGCTCCTTTATCTCCTGGAGATTGTTTCGGTAAGTTGATCGGTTTGGAAAGACAGCTCCAGGTATGAAGTCGATTTGGTGCTCGATACCTCGAATTGGTGGCAATCCACTTGACACGTCCTCTTAGTGGTGTCAAGACGGACAGACCGTTTAGGCCCACTCAAGCCTGTACATAGGCGAACTAGCCCACGAATCGAGTGGGCTGAATCACGGGCCTTAAATATCAAAATCCGATCCGGGTCGATTTTTTAAAATCGTAATTAAAAAAAAAATTCAAATTTTGCTGCAGGCAGCCAACGGTTACTGACACAGTGACCATTTTTTTTTACGGAATTGTTTTTTCAATTGAAAAGTACAAACGGTCATTTTTTTCCTATAAATTGTGTATTTTTTGCTTTCATTTGCATCTTGTGATTTTTGTGCAAAAACTTCCATTCTCTCTTACAATCTACAAGTTTGAAAACTCTATTTTCTCATTCTCAATCTCTCTTAATATTTTCAGTAAGTATTTTGTGTTTTCTTTTCATCTTATTATTTCAAAAATATTTGTTAAAGTGTTATGGATTCTCATGATTTTTCTGAAAGAAATGTCAATTTTCATGATAGTAGTTCTCGAATAAATTTAGAAAATGATAATGATCCAAATATTGGATCTTCTCAACAACCAAGGAGAAAAAAGTAGACATCTAATGTTTGAAAAATCTTTACAATAGATGAACCAAACAAAAGAGTAATATGCACTCTTTGCAGAAAGGTTTATGCATGGGTTAAATGTTAAAGCACGGACACATTGCGAAAACACAAAGAGAAACATATGAATGAAAAAGGGCATTTAGATCCTAAACAAGCTCAAATTACTGCTTTTACTAATACTAGTGGATCAACTACTTTTTCTAATTTTGTTTATTCGCAGGATCGAATGAGAGTAGGAATGTCTGAATATTTGGCAACAAGGGAGGTGCCTTTTACTTTCGCAGAAGATCGATACTTCGAGAATATATGCAAAAATATGTTAAACCCGCTTATCGGTCTGTAAGTAGAAATACTGCTCGATCAGATATTTTGAAATTATTTTATACAATGGCTGAAATTTTAAAAACTGAATTTAATAACTTTGATGGAGTTATGTGTTTTACATCTGATTGTTAGTTTGGACGTAATCATAATGGTTATGCATGTGTCACTGCACATTTTATTGATAATAATTGGTTATTTCACAAAAGAATTATTGCTTTTCGCTTACTTGAATATTCATATAATGGAATAAATTTGTGTGAGAATTTATTACAGATTTTTAATGAATTTAATGTATTCAGCAAATTATTTAGCATTAGTTTTGAAAATGCTAGTGCAAATACTGCATGTATTGATCTTTTGAAAATAGCCCTTAATCCCTCATTTGACTCTAAATTATTTCATATAAGGTGTGTTTGTCATATGTATAATTTAGTAGTGCAAGATGGTTTAAAATTAATAACACCACAAATACATAAAATTAGAGAAGGTATTAACTACATTTCTTGTTCAGATTGTAGATGACAAGAATTTGGAAAAATTTGTAAAAATCTTGGATTGAGGAGAAGAAAATTTATCGATGATATTCCAAATAGGTGGAATTCAACATATCTTATGTTAAAATCGTGTGTTGGTTACACAAATGCTATTAATGCTTTCGTTAATTCAAAGCAACATCAATTTCAATTAGATGATTTTGATTGTGAGGTTGCATTTAAAGTCATGAAATTTTTGGACCATTATGTAAGGCAACTAAAATTAGTTCCGGAATTTATTATCCAACAAGTAATCTTGTGCTTTTACAATTTGTAGAAATTGCTAATCAATTTTCAAGTCATAAAGACGATCCATTTTTCTATGATGTTGTTTGTACAACGGAGGACAAGTTTCAAAAATATTACGAAAATATGCTAATGATTTTTTCAATTGTAGCTGTAATGGATCATCGTATTAAACTTTTTGGAGTTCAGTGTGCTATGGAACAACTTTCTGAAACTTTATCTTTCAATATAAGTGTTTCAAATCGGGAAATATAATTTTTTATTAATGAAATGTACAATAGTTATTTTATGAAATATGGTAATAATGAAAACGTTCCTTCTAATACGAGTTCTGCTACAACTTCTAAAGGTAAAAATTCTTTCTTTTCTCTAATAGCCACGAAGAAACGTAATGTGTCTTATACTTCATCTACTACTAGTTCAGTTTCAAATGAGAATGCTACACCTGCTGAATTAGAAAGATATTATCAATTTGATCACCACAGTTTAATTCCACAAGATGAGGTTGACAACTTAAATATTTTACAATGGTGCAAGTTAAATGAACGGTCATATCCAATATTATCAAAAATGGTTCGAGATCTACTAACAGTTCCAACCTCAATAGTGGCATCGGAGTCTGCTTTTAGTGCAGGTAGCAGGGTGCTAGATGAAAGAAGATCAAGATTTAAATAAGATATTTTAGAAGCTCTCATATGCGTGAAAGACTGGATTTTTACAGATAGAAGAATGTAAGATAAAGTTGTTGACGATATTGCTCAAGACTTTAAAAATCTTAATATAACTCAAAATGAGTAGAATTTGAGTTGTAACGACGAAATTATAGTTAAGTAGGTGCCAACCTAGCAGGGATGTACTTTAACTATAAATTTATAAATAGTTAAAAACTGTTTAATTTGTCAAGTTAAGTAAAATATTGTTTAAAAAATTGTAATATTATTGTTATTGATGTAAAATTTATTGAAAATTAAATCAATGTTATGTAATTTTTATCAATTTTTAGTTTTTACTATAATTAAAAATAAAATTATTTTTTAAGTGACAATTTTGGGAAAAAAAATTGGAAAAAAACAAACGGGCCAACCTGCCAACCTTGATTGTCAACTCGGTCCGCGTGGCTTAGCGGGCGGTCCGGGTCGGCTACATTTTTTAGCAGTCCAGGTTGATCCGGTCCGGAAAGCCAGCATGGTGCGGGCTTTTTCGTGAGCGGATCGGTTCTGGCCGAAAGGTGTGCGGGGCGGACTGGCCAGACAGTCCGTTTTGACACCACTACGTCCTGGGAAACAAGTCTACGAATTTCTGCAACAAAGACTCAACCAAACTAGGGAGGGGTGTTAGATTCCTCAAAATTGAGGAGTGACTTCTTGTATACTAACAACACTTGTTTTTTTATTAACTATAGCATTTTTCAATTCACTCCCCCTTGCAAAGAAGTTCGCTTTCAGTTTTTCCCTCCTTTCAACTGACTCTTTTTCTCTCCTCTCATATGGTCTCTCTTTCTTTCTTTTCCCCGCTCTCGACCACTGCACCATTTTCTCTCTTACTCACTAGCTCACTGTTTTCTCTCATTTTTCCAAAACTATACCAATTTCTGTACCCATCATGGGTAACTTTTCGATCATACTGTCATGATCTTCCCAACAAGATATAGCTCGCTTGCATCGGCACCACATCGCATACAACCTTATCACTATAATCCCCAATCGAGAAAGTAATCATCACTTATTTATTCACCCCAATTTCTCCACTTTCATTTAACCATTGTAATTTATAAGGTCTAGGGTGTTTAAATAATATCAACTCCAATTTCTCAACTAAGGTCGTGCTAGCTACATTTGTATAACTACGTCCATCAATTATCATACTACATACCTTATCGTTGATGTGGCATCGTGTATGGAATATGTTCTTCCGCTCCTGCTCCGTGTCATCCACCTTGACTTGAGTGTTAAGAACTCTCACTGTGACCAGCAGCTCCCCAACAATAAATTTCACTGTGTCTCCATGATCACTAACCTCTTCCAACACCGACATGCTTTCAAATTCATCCTCATTGTCAGTCTCCACCTCTCCATTGTGCAAAATCATTGTCCTTTTGTTTGGCATTGAGAAAAGATATGTCATTTCCTTAAGCACCTAAAGAACTGGATATCCCGATTTCTGGCTGGCTGTGATTCTACCTTTGGTGCCATCCTGATAGCATTTTCATCCCTTACTTTTTAGCACTTTAGTTCTCTCTTTCGAATCAGCTCCATCTCCCTTGTTATCCCACCTCGGTTTCCAATTTGAGTTAGAACCCAAATTACCCAATGGTTGCCTAGTTGTTCCATTTCTCTTCAACTGTTTCTCAACATTCAGGGCCACATGCAATATATTTTCCAACTCCACATAATGCTGCAATTCCACCACATTAGCGATCTCCTTGTTCAACCCATTCAAGAATCTAACCATAGTAGCTTCTCGATCTTCCTCTACATTTGCCCCAATCATCAAAATCTTAATCTCCATATGGTAGTCTTCTACACTCTTTGACCCTTGATACAAACTTTGCAGTTTGTGATGGAGTTTCCTGTAGTAATGACTAGGTACAAACCGTTTTCTCATCACTGCCTTTAATTCATCCCAAGTATTGATCCCACCAAGTGATGGCGTAATTAGTGAATTCCAACACCGCAATCTTCACCTTCTTATCCTCCGAATAGTTATAGCAATCATAAATCAACTCCAACTTCTTCTCCAATTCTAAATATGCCTCGGGATCACTTCTACCCTTAAATTGTCGAATTGTCATTTTTAAATTACCCAAATTACCATCAACTTCACCTCTATGATTATTTCTACCCCATTGTTCAAACCTGTCTCATTTATGCCTCATCCGTTCAATCTCGACCCCTTCATACTCATCTTCACACCCATTCACTACCGATCTCATGCTCATCCATCCTAGAAACTCGTCTACCCGTCCTACCATCGTGAGGTACATCTATCGGTTGTCTCCTACTGATATTTGTCATCGAAGTACTCAATTTCTCCATATTTTCTCCCATATTCATCAATAACCGCTCAAATCGATCCATCCTATCATTCTGCCTGTTGGTCTGATTACCATACCTATAGGAATTTGAGCCTTCTATATCAAGCATTCTCTCAATTTCCGTCTCACCAAGTTTGCTCAGAATCACTCAATTTTCTTTTACCCTCGAATAATCTCACCCTCTGCCTTTTACCACTCAATACTATCATCAAGTGCTTCCAAAGACAACAATGAATTTACCGGATCAAACTTGTGAATTCAAAAATCGAATATGATAAGGAATGTGACTCAAGAGGATTATAGAAATTGGAACGACAAATTTAAGGAACCTAATAAAAATTTCAACTTTGAGTTTTGACACAACTTGGATGACAAAATTTAAATGGTGAACCAAAGTTTGTAGGAGTGTTGGTAGCAAATAAAAAAAAAACTCAATTTTTTATTGTACGGATGAACAGCACCACACGTGAATAGTAATTTTTTTCTTTTTTTTAAAAAAAAAAAGATTGTACTACCAACAAGGAAAATACGGATCTAGGAACTCAAAATGAAGAACGACCCAAGAATCACAAAGAAACTAAGAAAAAAAAGAAATTAAAGACTCGACAATGAAAATAAGGGATATAACTTGATTAAATTGGAGCCAAAACTCTGATACCAACTGATGTGAATCTCGTAGCAACGACGACTATGAAACCCACAACGAGTTTGATGCGGAACACAAGAACGTCAATCAGTAACCCGATTTTGAATTTAAACCCAACGAAATGAACCAAAAAAGCCAATGATAACGAAGATGCGTTGATCCCCTTGATTACACAATGAAGAACCCACGATCCGATATTTGAACGCCACAAGAATTAGATCTTGATAAGTTCGTTTGTTGTTCAATAAAGAACAAAAAAAAAACAATAACCTTTCAATTCAATTAATGTCAAAAATTTTTAATGTAATGAAAGAGATAAGTATTTATACTAGACCCCTAAACCTAGTAAAAAATGAGCACAATGAAATAAATCTTGCAAAATATGGAAAAGAATTAGAATTCTAGCCAAATAGAACAAAATCGCGAAAAAACAGGTTGTACTGGATGATCCTTTCGAATGTCCGGTATGGTGCGTCCGAATGGACAGAAGTCCTCTATGTACATCTGTTAGATTGCGTCTAGTTGAGCAGCTAGCGTCCGGATGGGTAGAACTTCACAGCAATTGCATCTGGACGTCCGGTTGACCACTTTGCGTCCGGTTGGCCAAATCTTTCACTCCCATCTTCGGACAGCTTTATCACGTTGATCCAAGTTTTTTCGGCCTTCGACCCCAACATGAAACTTACTCCATTATCATCCCGAACATGGTTTCATCAATACTGGTTTTGACTAGCATCCCCAACGCCTCTTTGACTCGTTTTATTCTCGATTGCGTCATCGCCCCTTCTTCGATAATCAACGGATCTCGGTTTGAACTTGCATTCAAGACTCTAGCATCCTAGATAATATCAGTTATTGACAATGTCCTTTGGCAAAGAAAAGTTGCTAATCCACTAGTAAACATAAACTTATGCCAATTTTATGAATATAGTTTGAGTCTGACTGGTATTTCTCGACAGGGAAAATACTTATAAAATTATTTAGATTTGAATTTCAATTTCGATTACACATTAAAGGAAAGAAGAAGAAGCATATGAAAAATGAAATTTTAACATGTGATAATTTTGGGATTTAGTATTTAAAGATTTAGTGCATCTTGGTACAGGTAAAAAGAGATAATTACGAGAGCCACATTCATTGTATAAATATGTGATACACGACTCTTAAGATAAATTTTGCAAAGACTTGTATAAATACATAAATTATGCTGACTAAAGACAAACAAAGATCAATAAATATCATCTATAAAGACAATATTGCTTGAAGGCTTTAAAACAATACGAAACATGCTTAATCAGAATTGCATGTTTATTAGTGGATGACAATTATACCTCCTATCATATCAGTTATTATTTCCATTGTATTCCTTGTAGCCCTAATTATTACTATCATTGTATCCTTTTTAGCCATAGTTATTCCCAATAAATATAGGACTTAAGTTCTCAATGAAATACACAATTTTTTATTTTATTTATTTTTTACTTTTCTGCTTACTTCTTTTTTTCCCTCTTTAGCTAATAATAGAATATTAATAAAAACAATAACTTAAGGTACTCCTTGAAAATTGGAAAGATATTTATCACTTTTATTTTCACATAGGATTTTAAAATGGTCTGGTTGGACTTTGTAGTTAGTGATTAGAAGATTATAGATTAAGATACGAAAAAGTCAAATTTCAAAATCAACTTTTACAATCTTTGAATTTGATTGTGTCTAACATAATTAATTGGGTAGTAGAGGCTGCTACTAATAAAGGGGTTCAAAGATGAGAGTTAAGGCATACCGTGAATATCGAATTTGGATCAAGATGAAGATTGTTGGTTTGACCCTAATTCGAAAATTTTGAGTTAAGGTAGAAATTGTTGGGACTGACTTAAATAAAGTAAATCAGTTTAAAGGACCTAAGTTGTAATTTCTTTAGTGCCACTAATTCTTAGTTGGTGAAATTTTTAGTAACGAACATACAATAATTTGGATACACTGGACTTAATTAAGGAATTGAAATTAGAATTGTCAAAAAGTTTTTGTCGTGCGAGAGAGGCTATGTTGCACAGAAATGGAAACGGGAAATGAAATAGGACACGATATGGGGAAACGATATTTCTGAAAAAAGTAGGGCACGACACGCTGCATAAACATTATATTTAAATTATTAATTTAATTTAATAAATTCAATTTTCAACCTCAAGAAACCCTATAATATCAATGAAAAACAAAAATTTCACAATCTATCTAATTTAACTAAGATCTTGACATAAAATCATTGTCATCTCAAAAGTCAAAACAATTATTGATAATGAATCAATACTCAAGCTAAAAAAATTCATAAGTTATCAAATCAAATTGGTTCAGCCGCATCATCACTATCAATAGCTATAACACTATCACTAGCATCATTGAATAATATGGCCTCCATCTTTGGTTCATCTGAAGAAAGATCTGCAATATCAAGCGTTCCAACATCTTCAAATGAGTCAAATTGATCCCCTACTATATCCCACACTGTAGTTTTCTTGACATAGTATTGTGGGCTTTTTATTGATAATAGACGTAGATTGTTGTGAACAAAAACCAAATTTTCAGAACGTTTTCGGAGTTAACCACTTTCTCTTCATTGAATGAACAAAGGAATATGTATTCCAATTTTGTTCACTACATGAAGAAGAACTAGGTTGTTCGGTAACTCAAAAAGTTACACTTTGAAGTAAAGGTGCACTTGAACCATGAGTAGCCAACCTACCTTTTGCATCCATAATGTCCGTATTCAATTAAAATCACATAAAACTTAAGAGGAGAATTTTTGAAGTAATGATTAAATAGTGAAATATTAAAATAGAAACAAAAAAATTTAAACATGTTTTTTAAAAATTATTTCTGAAATTTATCTATCAGCAAGGGAATCTAACAACTTATTTATGTAATTTAATGATTAAAAAATATTCAGTTATATAGTGAATTACTTGCTTTACTCAAAGTGGAAATGATTGCTCTATGCATGTCTACTATCTTAGTCAACGTCTCAAGACTCTCGAAAAATATACAGAATTTGATAAAGGTGGCAAAATGATAAGAAAATTTAGGTTTATGTTAAAATATAACATTATAATGGTTTTATATAATAAACAAAGCCCATAATTTAAGATAATTTTAAGCCTAAGTCCTAAGTTAACTTTTGGTTAGAGCCTGTGATCAAGGTTTTATATCTTGGTAAATATTCTAATTTTTCCCATGCAAAGTTTTCTAAAAGACTTTTCGAATTTCATTAAAAAAAGGGAATTGTTTTGAGTTTCCGAACCATTTTCGAAACGGTTCGCTAGCATCTAGAGAGTTTCTGTGCATCACAGTAGAGTGGGGAAAGCTCGCTTAGACGTTCTATTATTTCGAAGCGGATTGTACACGGACAAAGAGGTTAAAAAGAATAGCATTGTGAGTTAATTTCAAATGGATGGAGAATAAAAATGGTATGAGCGGATATTTGTTGTATGTTGTTCGTTCTATTTTTGTAGGGATTAGATAAGAGGTTTAAAAAGATATTGTAGTGTATGACTTTTTGAACTAAAAAAGAAGTATTCTCATGTAATTGTTAGTGGTTTGCTGAACTATGTTAATCTGTGTTTAGCTCTTTCTTTTGCACTGTGTTTCAAGGTTGACCTTGAGAATTATGAGGCATTTGATGACAAATTGTTATGAAGCCCATACATATAAAATGAAATGAACACTTTTAAAATAAATAACTTATTTTTAACTTTCAAAAAAATAAATTTATAAATTTTAAAGAAATAAGCTTAGGAAAAAAATTGTGCACACACACAAAACAAGGGATACTTGGGCACTTGGTTATAGTTAAATTGTAGCTTCATTTTATTCCTTTTGACAAAAAATGTAAGTTAAGTGCCCAAGTATTTTGGGCCTCTTATTTAGTCTCATTTTATTGTTTTGTTGTTGCTTTTTAAAGGACTAGAGGGCCAACTAAAAGATGTAAATGAAATTTTTTTCGGCTTTTGGAACTTTAATTTTTTTGAGGTCTTGTAGATCTTGAGGCTCTAGGCAATGGTATAATTCACCTTGGGCCAACGTAGGGCCGTTTGTGTTTCTCAATGGGTATTAATTTTTTTCCAACAAGAACCTGAAGAGGCTGACTAATTAACACATTTCGTAAAATCAAGACAATTTTGGATCTTAATACTAGTTAATGTGTTGCATGAAGCATTGAAGAAATTTTACTTTGTGTAATTAATGAAAGATTTATGTTAAATAAAATAAAACTAAACAAATGTTTTTATCAACCTAAAGCACATTAGTTTGGAGTCTTAAGAATTTATTCGCTACCTACTTTAAAAAAATGGAATAGACGAGAAAAGTGGACGACACACAAATCTTTCATTCGACTAAACTGTCTTATAAGTGTATTTTGTACACTTATTTAGGCCCTTAAATTAGAGTATTTGTTGATTATTTTAATGAATGATGATTTATTTTGAAGTGAATTGTGATTAGGTAAAGATTGATTATTGTGGCGAACTTGGAGAAACGAGCGAAAAAGGGCTAAATCTCAAGAAATTCATAGTTTGGAAACTAAAGTGAAATAACTTAGAAGCTGCGTCAGACCTCAAGATGAAGAGTCAATAGTGCTAATGATCAATTTGATGAGAAAAGAAGGCAAATGACTGAAAATAACTAAAAAAGGACCAAAGTACATAATGGAAAAAGTTCAAGGGTCGCTAAGCTAGACCTATGTGATCACATGAAGACTCTGTAGTTTGGTTGCAGTCGAAGGTGTGTCATGCGACCGCATGGCTTTTCGTGGAATAAGATTTCTTTTTCTTTTTTCTTTTGTTGATTCTTTATAGTATGAAATCTTTAGCCCCATTTAACCTAAAAGGAGTCTAGAAAGTGGAGACGAAGTTTTTATCATAAAATTGAGTTAGCAAGTGCAAGAAAGAGTTTTTCAGTTCTTCATCTATTTCTTTATTTCGGGTGATAAGCGTTCATATCTTTTTAAATAATTTGAATATAATAATGATAGGCTAAACTTCTTTTGTATTGTATAAATAATGAAACATACTGATTGTTATTTTCAATTCAAAGATTAAGTATTTTAGTGAATTCTGTGTGTTGGTCAATTATGTATGCTTATTTCATCGTTTGAATGCTTGATCAACATTTAGATAATTTGTTACTTATTGTAGTGTTGAAAGAATCACAATAGGTTAGAACATTAGATATTTAAAACATGGACAATAGATGTTAGGAATAACATTTATGGTATGCGCAATTTGTGTTGATACAATGTGTGATTGAATGCATCTCTTTACATATAAATTCAGATTAGGAATAAGGTCAAGTCGAGCGTAGGATATGTTTAATCTATCTTGAAAAATAATGTTAAACATTAGATTATTATCTATTGTCACGAGCACTTGAAGAACACGTAATTACATGATTTGAGAATACGAAATAAAAGTTAATTGGTGGATTCTGAAATCCAATATATTTTTCTCATAATTTGATAAAAACCATATCTTTACATAGTCGTAGCCTAAGTTAAAATAATTACAAATACTATAATTGAACGTTATTTCTCGTGGGATGATTCACGTAACTTACTAGATATTACTTGTCAACGATCCTGTACGCTTGTAGGATTTTTTAGAACAAATTTTTGGTGCCATTGTTGGGAAATGATTTGTTCAATTCTAGTTTATTAGTTTATGTTAGATTCAATTTTTTTTCTTAGTTTTTAGGCTATAATCACATGACCTAATTCTCTTTTGTTTTGTTCTTTTCAGGCAATCACTTGGGTATGCAAGATTCCGACGAGAATGTGCTTGCTCGCTCAAAAAATCTCAATGAGATGATAGAAAAAAAAAAAAAAAAAATCAGATCCAATAACACTTCAATTGCAGAAGTTATGATAGAGAATGAAGCCCTTATATTGTTGGAATGTGGAAAACCGTTCTCTTACCCCCGGTGGGTAGGAGAAACTTTACCCACTGCTCAAAAATATTTTCAAAAGTCAAGCTCGAGTTAATGAGATCATATAATGATCCACTTCAACTTTTTGAAGAAAAAAGTATGTTATCGCTATTTGAAGAGTTATTACGAATGAAGGGGCCCTTGAATACTTTTTGAATTTCATTTTGACCGCCGCTTATGTGGAAAATGCCACATAAGCAGTGGGTTGGAGATTCGGTGTGAACTGTGCCATTGTCATTTCTATCAAAAAAAAAAAAAAAAGTTCTAAAACGGATTTATTATGGTTGTATAGTTGTTCATTTTTCTATCAAAAATTTTTCTATATTTTAATCTAGATATTTCAAAGGATTAGATTATTATTATTATAAAAAAATATTATTATTTAATAAAATCTATAATTTTATGTAATTATTTTATATTTAAGGGCCCGCCCCATATTGGAAAATGGTCTAAGGCCCACAAAATCCGAGGATCTATCCTACAATTATATGTATATAATATAAACTATTAGGTAGAATTAGACAATTTTAATTGAATACTTTTTTATTAACTCCAATATTAAACAGACAAATAAAGTTTTCCATTTTTTTTTTATTGATTTAATCATATACAAGGATCTATGCATGCACGTTCAGTAAAATAGTGTTTAATAGGATATTGAAGGATCTAATATATACTAAAATTAAAATAAGTTATTCGACTACCGTGGTCCTTTACTCAATGAGGTAAACTTCACACGTATTTTGAAAGTGTAACTCTTTATCTATTGTCCTATATCTTTAGACCATACAAACAAAATCTCATACACACGACTCTAAATTCTAGTTTATATATTCATGAACCACCTTCAACATCATCTCAATTTAAGGATGAAACTTATTTTCCCTCGCAAATTTGGCCTTTATGTTTTTTCAAAATATTTTAATAAGAAAATATTAGCGATAAGGGGATAGAAATGTGAACAAAATGGAGCATAAAAATTCAATTAAACCAGGAATATTTACATTTAGAGTAGTTGCATCACATTAATATTACTATGAGACCTCTGACAAATTCATCCGTATAAAGGAGAGTTTAAGAAGGGATGAGATATCCAAGCAACTAGTTTTAGACCTTCACTCGTATATTTTGAAGAGAACGGTGGCTATGAAAGTAATCATAAATTAAGAAAAAAAATTGCACGATGGATAATGAGCATACAAGGACATGCGAAATATGAAAAGAAAAGTTTATTTTCTTCAAATACTTGTCGGGTCAATATAATTAAATTTATTTTTTTCTCTTTCTTCGAAAGGATGAGGTCATTCAATTTTTTTTCTTGGTTATTAATAAATAATTCATGAATATTGTGGTTCGTTAAAAAAAAAATAGAAAAAAGACAATAAAATTCCATTTATTAAACATAAAAAAATGATAGTTGCAACACAATTGCCTCAACAAGAGGGGGAAAAAAAATAAAGAATAACGAATGCATGGAGTATTCAAATAAAACAGGACCAGACAAATTTACGATGGAATATGACCAGATTAATTTTACATTTAAGTGCTTCTTAGCCTTTTCACTGAGCCATACTCTTCTTCATTTTCTTGAGCTTGCCGCTTTAATGTATTTCGCTTCTTGTTCAGGAAATCCATCAACCATACAGCAGAGGCTTTTGGAAATCTTGTGAAACAGCCATTCACGAAATCCACATAAAAAAGGCCAAATCTAACACTGTATCCTGCTCCCCATTCAAAGTTGTCAAACATTGACCATATGTAGTAAGCCTTCACATCTACACCTTCGCTGTAAATGAAATAAAAATCATGAGCAATGAAATTTTGTAATAAAATAGTCAAATAAACTTCATAATTTAAAATTTTCTTTGAGGCATAATTATATGAGTGGTGACTTACTCCATTGCTTTCTTAATGTAAAAGAGATGGTCTTGGTGATATTTAATCCTCGTCTCATCTAATCGAGCTTCTGAAAATGTTAGGGCCGTATTGTTCACTTCATCCACCCCTATACAAATTAAGTCATCCAATGAATCACATTAAACAGGTTAAATATTATCAAATGTTTCTTATCTTCCTAAAGAAAAATGGCTAATTAAAATTCTATGAATTTACCATTCTCAGTAATGTAAATGATAGGATTATTATATGTTTCCTTTAAATGAATCAACAGCTTGTAAATCCCATATGGAACGATGTACAACCAATCCGAACCGCCCTGGCATAAGAAATGATAATATTCTATAAGATTCAGAATAAAAGCGTAGTAATTAAATCTAGTTGCAATTATGACACCATAGTCCACACCAAATAGATTGGGATAAAGGCTATCTTTAATGTTCCTTAGGACCAAGTTAAAAGGCATACCTTTGGACCAATAGGTATCCCATCACGCTCACCTACAAATGATTGAGAGAGTGAGCGTCACGTGTTAATTAAGGTTAATTTATATCTATAAATGAATAAGGTTCATAAACTTACTTGATAATGTGATATCTTGATCATTTGAATAACTTGGTGATGTACCAGGTTCACTAGGTGAATTGCTAGCATAAGTACTAGTGTAATAATTTATGCCTAGAAAATCATAAGACCCTTTCACCAACTTAACTTCTTCTTGTGTAAATTGGGGAAGCCGGTCTCCAACTAGTTTTCTCATAACTGGTGGGTAGTCACCAGTTACTACAGGTGCTACAAACCTGAAAAATGGGGGAGGAAAAGGGATATTGAGACTTGAGACAGTTTCTATATAATATATATATAAACACCAAAAACAAAATAAAAGAGAATATGCTTGTATTTACATTCAACCCAAACTATAAATTTGACAATACAATTTATTCTTTAGAAATCTTAGGAAGGCCAATAAATATTGAAAGTAGAAAGCATAAACGTGTAAAAGTGGTACACTGGGAAAGCACGAGAAGACGAAGAAGAACTCAGTTTCGTATATTCATCAGTATATCAAGATGAATTGAAGCCGTATAAATTAAAAATATCAAAAGCATTAAAATAAGCTTGAGAATAAGCCAAGGCCGCAAGCAGAAACATCATCTAGTGAACAATTAATTCTATAGGCTTCCTGTGAAAAGAAAAAAATGAGCCAAGCCACTTACCAGCCCAACATAAAATCGAGTCCCCTTGAAGCAGCCTCTTTATCAGCTATGGTGTCAGTGAGTGGCTCATACCACTGAGCCACATTTGTTACTCCTATCTTGCCTCCTTGATGTGCCTACACATATGTGTTTGTATAAACTATACAATACCGAATCTCCAAATTATATATAAATTTTTTTTGATGATATTTATAATGTGGAGCAACTTTTACCTGATATCTTTGCTTATAAATATCAACGGCTGCTGCATGAGAAAGGATCAAATGGTGTCCCACAATATATGGTTCTGTTCCTGGATTTCCATTAGAGCAACTAGTTGGAGCATCAAGTTTACATCTATGTCGAGGGATAGCCTTTACGGGCTCTGTTGAAGCCGGACCACGACCAGGTGGAAAAGTACCCAATGCATATCCTTGAACAGCAAAGGACCACGGTTCATTCATTGTAATCCAATATTTCACCCGATCACCGAATTCCCAAAAGCAAAGCTCGGCAAACTCAACATAATCTTTCCTATTAATTACAAAAAAAATAAAAATAAAAATAATCATCAATATATACAAATAAATATGATTAACAGTGTTTTTCTAGTAATATTTTTTAGAGGCATATTTAATTTTTGTACAAGAGCTTGACTTGATAATACAAACATCTAAGGGGCTTTTAGTTTTGAGAGGAATTAAATATTTTAAATTCCTTTGTATTTGCATTGTTTTCTCATAAATATGCTTTTGCAAATATCCAATGGTGCCTTAATTATTACGCAAGATTTTGTTACTTACACAATTCGAGGGCTTAAGAAGCCACCATACTCATCTTCTAAACATTGGGGAACATCCCAGTGGAAGATAGTTGCGCACGGTTCAATACCTACACAAAAATAGATTTAAGAATCAAAGGGGTAAGACTTTTATCTTTATAAAAAGTTTTAAAAGGAAGGAAACCATAATTGTTAAAAACACAAATTGTAGTGGATTTAACCTTCGACAAGGAGCAAGTCTATAAGATCGTTATAATATTTAATTCCTTCTTTGCTTATGCCAGCTGATAATCTTCCCCCTAAAATACAAATAAAGAAAAAAATAAAATTAGATAAAACTTCGCCAAAATTTTTCTTTTTCACAGGCGGTGCATGAATTAAGTCATATTCTTCATGTTCTCTTATATATGTATATATATACCTGGTAATACTCTTGTCCATGCAATTGAAAATCTGTAAGAGTCGACACCCAGTTTCTTTAACAAAGCCACGTCTTCCTGCAACATTATGAAAAATGAATACAAGTTATTCTTTTATATAGGAATTGTTTTCTACGTTCATTTAATATGATGCTATAAAAATGAAATTATTGAATCACCTTCCACAAATTATATTGATCGATAGCAACACAACCATTAGTTCCACCCTGAATTTTACCTGCAACTCGAATAAACACGCTCAGAAATTGACATGTAACACAAAAATAAATGCATATGAGTGTATAAAAAGTATAAACATATATTTGTGTATATGTATGCATGAAGATTGGAGAAAGAAAATACCAGGTGTTCTCCGTGTGAAGACATCCCAATTGCTTTGGCCTTTACCGCCTGTGGCCCAAGCACCTTCAACCTAAATTGCATTGCAAACGAAATAAATCAACCAAATCACAACTAAGTTGGATACACATATTTCTTTTTCCTGTTTTGAGCTATAACGTAAAAGTGTAATTAATACACTTATGTGCATGGACACGATGATTCATTGATTTGTTGAGCGCCGCTAACATTATACACATACACACCTGATAAGCAGATGTTGCAGAACCGAAGATAAAATCCTTGGGAAAATCAGAACGCAGGATCTTGGCCGGGGTGTATATGCCAACTTGGCCACCGTCGGGATAATCTGAAAGTGCTTGTGCATCCCCACCACCATTCGTCAAGAGGCTGTTTTGGTTATTCATTACTACAAAATATAAAGTGCCTTAATTTGAAGTATTGTGACTCGAGTGTTTTGAGAGCGATGTAGTGTATATGAAATGGCCAACCAAACGATTCAGGTATTTATAGGGGATTATGAGAAAAATAATGCATGCATGAATTATCTAATTACAACACGCTTTTAGAAAGTCCAAACTTTTGTTCTAATTTCTATTCCTCGCCAGCCACCAATCACCACTAACCACCCCCAATTATTGACTTTTCATCTTCCTCTCATAAATACAATGTTTGTATTTTAAGATTTTATGACTTGTAATTTATGATGTCCACTTGTAAATCCGTGTGCTGAATTAATATTTTAAATTATAGTCCTATATATTTTTGTTTAAATGTTTAAAATTTATGATGTCCAGCTAACAGTGTAACAAAATTAAAATTATAACGGAGTACAAATCAGAAGTTAATAAACTACACATCATTCGTCCTAATTATATTCTTCATCATCGTTCGTCCTTTTTTATTTTTGATCACTATCAAACTCGTTACTTGATCTAGATTATTTATTTTTTATGTAATTAATTAAATAGATTTTGTGTGTGTATGAAAGTCATCTTATCTAATAATGAGAAGATGGATAATGGTTTCGTTTTTAATGAACGCCAGCAATGTAAATATTGGATTCTGTCCCTTAATTAATTTTAAAAACTAAGTCGCCTTCTGAGATAGATTGGATTGAGACGTCCCATGCGAGACCCATGGAACAATACTGATATAGGAGAATAAAAATTAATTATTTTATTCTCAGTTTGAATGTAAAGTCAAACTAAGCCTGCTATATGTTTGTTATCTTATGAAATTATGACTTTTCATAAATGGCTAACTCATGATTTTGGTTTTCAACTGACCACTTGATTGACTTGACTCAGTTTTGAGTTTCTTTGTCCCATCAAACCCCTTCAATCAAACATTCACTTAGACCGAACTATTTGTGATTGACCAAATCCGGTCTTTCTTAAATGGTCAAATTGATTTAGATTTTAGTTTTTTTAAAAGATATTTTACCTCTTCAAATTTAGAAATTCGTTCAAAATTCAAAAGCCCAAATACTACAAGTAAAATAGATATTATAAGAGGAAAGCAATAAACAAGCCTAAAAACATCTCCAAGAGACTTTTTAAATATGATATGTTCTTTATTTTAAAGAGTCAATCCTTCAAATCATGCTCCAAAAGTATCTTGTCACTTTTTTCATAAAAAGAGTGTGATAACTCACAATCCTTAAAAAAGAGAAAAGACTGCTTTAAGCCTTCAACTACCAAATGTGAAAATAATCAACTCAAATCTTCATATCTGCATTTTAGTAACTTACAATTCAATTAGTTCATATTATATTTGATAATAAATATTAAAGTGACAAAATGATTGAAATTATTGTTCCAACAGAATGCACATATAACAACCTTTGTTAAAATATTGATATGAAATTCCATCAATAAAATAACTTGTATATCCTTATATTTTCACATAAACTAAATTGGGTAATAATTTTACAAAGTTAAAAAAGTGACATACCGTGTCATTTTTTAAGGAGCCGTCAGAAATGTGCATCAGAAGGACCTCAAACAATTTACATCCAAAAATCTATCAGTTTACCTAAAATCATATCTAACCTTAATTTGACCAAATTTTAAAACAATAAACGGTCTTCTAAAAATTAATTAATTAAATTATCCAAAATAGACAAAACAAATAAATAAAAAGAAAAAAAAAATTCATCTTCTCCAATCCGCTCAATCCCAAACCCTAACCCCAATCTACAAAATGTTATCGACAGGTAGAATAAACCTTTGAGTTGGTTCCTTGCGACCTCAATAGTCAAACCTTATATGTTTTCACTAATAAAATTAGCATTCACATATTTTATATTTATTTTTTCTTATAAGGCGTTATTTCTAAATGTTCTCAAAATCAGTGATTTCTTTCCCACTAAAGTTCAATTGGATCAAATCATTAAATCTAGTGTCCCAATCTTCAAGTTTTCACTACACAAGTCCAATCCACTAGTTAAGTAGATCCCCAAATTAGCATCCAATTACTAGTTAGGCTTGCATTGCATCATCTATTTCATGCACATACTTTTATCCTTTTTAGATGTTACCTTCTTTACTTTTTTTTTTTTCTAGGATATTAATTTGGTGTCTTTATTAGGATCTTTATAGGGTAGCTTCTCCTCATATAGACATGACAACTTTTTCGTCTCCTTTTTTAGCCATGACTAGTGCGATGCCTTTTTAGGACTAATAATTAGGATCAAATTATTAGCATACGATCAATACTTAATGAAGTGAACCACGTAGCAAGAAACACTATGCAACCCAACACAAGATTTAGATTCGATCCAAGAAATTCAATTAATCAAGATTTATGGATTTCATGTAATAAACAATGAATCAAACAACAGACACAATCACAAACGGATATGACGACCTTTTGGCTACACAATTTAAGAAATCTAACCCAATATGTAATAATGTTTTGTGTTAATTATCCATATGAAAAAAAAAAGCAACGATTAAGACTAGGGCTGGGCAAAACTCAATCCAAACTATTCAACCCGACCAACACAAACCAAATCGATCGATTTTGGTCGATTTTTTAAGTTCAATTGGGTCAGGTGTGTTGGAAAATTGAATTTGAGGTTGGGTTGGGTTGGATCTCGGGTTATGAATTAAAACTCAACCCAATCCAATTCAACCCAATAGATTAAAAAATTAATATCTAAGATGGAAAAAAAATTAAATAGACACTATTGTAAAGATAAGAGAATACTTATAATTTACAAACGCTCATTTTCTTCACATAGACCGATTCACATGAATACTATGTACAAATGTATTATTATTTGACGGTAAAGTAAAAATTAAAGACATGATGATGAAATAAATGAATTTCAAAAAATTTTAAAAAAAAAATTACTTCATAATTTTTAAATTTATTTATACATTATTTTTAAAAAGAATTGACCAAATTAATTTGAGGTCACAAATCAAAAAATTTATAGGTTATAGATTATTTTGAAGTCACAAATCAAAAATTTTATAGGTCAAAAATTATGTCGAGATCACAAATCAAAAATTTTATGAATAACAGTTTATTTCATTAGTCACAAATCAGAAAATTATAGGTCACAGTTTATCTATTGATCACATATTTTCAAATTTGTTTGTCACGGATTATTTTTTTAGTCACAGATTAATTTTTTAATCACAAATTATCGAATTTTATGGTCACAGACCGATTCCAATCCACCACCGATACTTGGTCACAAATCATCGCCCCCACAATTGCCACCCACACCACACCACCACAACCACCAACAAACAGCCATCACCCACGCGGTCCCACCCACAACCACCGCCACCAACATTATCACCACCACTACCTCCACCGCCCACCACCACCAGTAGTTCTCCTACCAACAAGAATCACCAAAATCCGCAACCTCCACCTCCAATCACCATCCACCACCTCATCCACATCCACCTACAATCAATCAACGCACCCACCACCATCGTATCCAACCACACGGTATCACCACCACCGCTAACCAGAACTGAACAAACAACCCACCACACACTGCATCTGCACCACACACAACTGTCGAACACCACGCAACTAGCACCATCGCACCCACAACACATACCCACTACCACTGCCCTCCTCAAATCAAAAGGAGAAAAAAAAAACTCAAACCCCCTTCCCACGCCGACACCAATCATTGCCGAAGGACTGCAGTATCGCGAAGTTTCGCTAGAGAGAGTACTAATTTATGGACAAAAATATGGATAGCTAATGCAGCGTCACCGTTCGCAGAGTTGGAATTGGCTTCACCGGGTGACGCTGCTGAAAACTCTCAACAGTCCACGATGTCAGCAACGACGACCAATTGCTTCAGAGGAGAAGAGAAAGAAAACATAAACAGAATCGCCACCGTCTTGAATCCCCATCGCCACTCCGATGGTCTTTTCTGATAGAGAGAACGTAAGTTATAGAGAAATGGGAAAGATAGTAGAGAGAGAAATGATAGGTAAAATTATTGGGGTTCGAAAATTGAATTGGATGAAATATAAATATTTAAATTAATAAATCAAAACCTAATTTGTTAACAATGAAACTTCAGCCTTGAATTTTGAATTGTGATATTTAAACCTCTGGATTCATGTAATTTCCACTAAACCGAATCCAACTTTAATTGAGTCGAAACCCAAACCGACCAAGGGTTGGGTTGGGTCGAGTTTTTTTTATCAAACCGACCATGTTGGGTTGGGTTTAGGTCGAAAAAAATCGACCCAACCCAACCCAACCCACGCCCACTCCTAATTGGGATGGCACCATAAAATGGACCCAAGGATTAAATTGCATTATTTGAAAGAATTGGCGCATTGGATGCGAACACCACATTAAATGGGCTTTGAAGAAGAGAATTTGGACAGAGGGAAATCAACTATTTGGGATAGATTTCTCTAGGAATAGAGGAAGCTAGCTGTAGAATCAAGAAAAGAAAAAGTTGAGGCAGAAAACATGGGAGACAAAAAATAGGGAAGAGAACTACAGATTCGTGAGCTAATAATTGAGAAAAAAAATTACAGGTCTTTAGAGAAAAACTACTAACATTCAGCAGGAGATTTTGGAATTAATTACAAAACGTTAACGAATTGCTGGAAAATATTTAATAATCAAGGAAGGAAACGAAGACCAATGTATTCGTGTGGTGAAAAACAATAATAGCTCGAAGTAATTTTATTGTGTTCATTGTAATTAAACCCGGTGATTTCTTTTGATATTTAATTATTTAATTCCAAAATTATGAGTGGCTAGATACATTTTTATTAGGTTGATGGTGTAGATTAGATTTTTGATATTTATGTAACGTGAAAACATCGTGCAAATTGAATATTGCTACTTATCTATTGCGTGCTTAATTTTTTCAATTGCCCACACATCAATTGATTGATTTAGGGATAATATTGAGACTCATAAATGATGTATTAATCTAGCTTGTACAATAAACGATATAAATATTATAAGAGATTGAGAGATAATTATAGATTATGAAATCTTGGTAAAATTCCTGTTAGTTAATGCATACATACATACATACATACATACATATATATATATATATATATATATATATATATGTGTGTGTGTGTGTGTGTGAATTTACACAGAGATATAATGCATTCAAAAATATGAATAGGATTAGTTTTGTTCGAGAGAGGCTACTAGCTATAGTAGGTTAATTCGATTGTTGAATGAAAAAGAGTTGAATGAATTGAAATTAGATGAATGTTAACAACAAAATTAATCTAATAATCTTTTCAAATGATATATAAGTTGATTACCTTTGTTTAATTGGGTATAATTTTAGTTACAATTTTAAATTAGATTGAATCCTGGTTATGGTAGAAATTGATAGTAAATAGCGATCACTCTGGAACGATACTAGAACTCAATCCTGGCTATCAATTTGTTTCCAAACCAACTTGGACTTATTATATATTTTTTTTTTCCAATTTATGCTGTTAATTAGGGTTTTCTCAGCTACTTTTTTCATTTTATTAGTTAGTTGTAAGTGTTGTTTCCATTTCAGTTTGATCATTTTTCTTCTGGATTGATGCCTCGCTGATCCTGTATGCATTGGTTGAGTGCCCAATATAGCTGCAGAAACCACAATAACCGAATTTATTGCCAAAAACCACCGAAACATAATTTGTTCTTCGTAATAAATATAGTGTTGTGTTTCAAATGAAGCGGCAATGAAACAAACATTTTGAAAGCATAGTTATGTCTCAGTAAAATCATATGAAACATTCATTGTCATAACATCACACCGATCCACTTGAATTACAATCACACAAAGACACAATTTAAACAAGACAATGAAATGAAACATTGTCATAATGTCACACTAATCAATGAACGACACAATTGAAACAAGATAATGAAATGATAGTAAAAGAAAAAAAAAAAAAAGAATGGGAAGAAGATGTCAGAGCAGGAGATGCAGGATGCACTGCATATAGGTCTGGACAACAATTAAGCAAAGAAGTAATCGTGAGTAAGGCAATAAGAGTCCATGGACTGCGAAAATAAACGTGAATTGTTACATATATTAGTTTTATTTTATCTTGAGGGTAGAATAGTCATTTTACTTGTGTTTGTAAAACTATTTAAAGCTTTGTTTTCTTGTACTTTCATCCATCCAATTAATCAAGAACCTTAGCCTCTTTTTGTGTCTCCTCTCTATTTGTATTATTGATTTAATATGATATCACAGCTAGCATCTCATGATTTTTGTCGATCTTATTGGAGAACATTATATCTCATCCATTATGTGGAGTTGGTAAATAATTGAGAATCTGAATATTTGAATATTATTAATTCGATTAATATTTCTGTTGCGCACTCCATAGGCACACAATTGGCTAAGTATGATATTGCTAAAGAAGTTTGGGAGCATCTAGCTTGACTGCAAATATATTAGTTTTATTTCATCTTAAGAGTAGATTAGTTATTTTACTCATGTTTGCAAGACTAATCAAAGCGTTGTTTTCTTGTATTTTCATTCATTCAATTAATTGAGAACCCTAACATCCTTTTTCTATTTCCTCTCTATTTGTATTATTTATTTAACATGAACAAACTCAGCAATCCATGTCCTCACGTTCTTGTTGCAGTGATCCTCGATCTTCTTTTTTCACTCCTTAATAAATAGGTGTAGTATGAATCCACAAGTATCAGTTTTCTTGATTACTTTCGAAACTTGTTCATCACTCTCGAGGCTGCCAAAGATTATCTTATTTTCCCACAGTTTTCTTGCATCTTCAACTCTAACAATGAGTGATTTCAAAAAATTAACACAACATAGAAAAACCATGGCATCTATACTTCCCATAGATGATTCATATGCATAAGTTTATCAAGAAATGTCTGGAATCTGCATAGAAATACAAAATAGAGTTTAAGTTGTCCAGAAAATGTGTTGGATTCAAAGTTAATATCTTCCAA
This sequence comes from Osmanthus fragrans, assembly GCA_019395295.1. Taxonomy (NCBI): domain Eukaryota; kingdom Viridiplantae; phylum Streptophyta; class Magnoliopsida; order Lamiales; family Oleaceae; genus Osmanthus; species Osmanthus fragrans. The sequence continues at coordinate 15,747,710 of CM033343.1, read as the reverse complement.
ACAATGTGTAAAACATGCTTTCATGCTTTTAACTGAATTCCATGTTGTAAAACATACTAGAAAATCCCAAAATGAGGTTAAATTACGTGCCTTTTGATTGCTTGCTTTCCACACCGTCTTGCATCTGCTTCTTGGTCAAAAACTCGATCACCAAGGAAGGAGTTTAATGTTCACAATACAAGAACCGAATTTGAGATGTTATATTTCCAAATATCAAGCCTCCATCCTCATCTACTTTTCACTCTTTGAAGAAACCCGAATTTTGCATATTTTTCTAGTTAGTTGCATAATGGAGGTTCTATTTTATTGAGGGTGGTGGGAGGTTAAATTTTAAACTCAAAATTTAACTCTTCACTCCAAATAAAACATCATTTACAAATCGGGTTGGGTCAATCCACACAAGCAACTTGTTTTCTTCCAACATCTCCGACTCGCACATGGTGGATTTGACCTGATTCTAATATAATCTCAATTATTTATCTCAACATTTCCAAGTTTATACAGATAAATGGATCGTGTGACCAACGAGTTAATAATAGAGCACACAATAATATACACCTGTTAGGGGTATATTGCAACTCTATTAGAGGAAATATATTTTTCGCTATACCCCAGACGTATTTTGTAACACCTGTTCGAGTATTTATGTTCCCTCAATAAACCAAAGAACATACTTAGCTTTCTCATATATATATATATATATATATATATATTGTTTTGTCCCAAAACTAAAAAAGTTAACACAATTGTTCAGTCGGTGAATACAAGCTAAAGTGTTAGATAAAATAGTCTTCATTTCTTACTTAAATCCCTTAATTTCCAGTTAGCTACTTTCCTATACATATCAAATCAAACCGAATCAACCATAGTTATTGGCAACATGCTGAAGTAGCAAACACCGAAATAAAATTATGAGAAATAATCAAAAGTCATAAAAGTATATAAATGAGGTCATATGTGCTTCATAGACTCGCACGATAAAGAAGCAAATGATCAATTGATTTCATTTCTCATTGATTGCTAAAGCACACGTGGTATGAAACACGTGTTAAGATGATTTTTTTTAACTCTTTTTAGGGCGTATGTCTAATATCACAAATTAAATACACCGTACAGATCATAGTTTAGATATTCATCGATATCTAACATGAGTTCTAATATTTATTCCTCTATGTAATCCCAAGATCTGGCTTTGGAATAGGTCTAATGGATTGTAAAATCCATTTCGATAACTTGTTATAATCTCATCTTGATATCTTATCAAGGTGAGTAGATCATGTACACAACAAGATCACTGTATCTCATCTCTGCACACCCCAAAGTGTTTAAGAGATTGTTCGTGTGAGTGAACCAATCTCAACATGCTTGACATACTTTATGTGTGCATATTAAATGGAATCTAAAATTCACAACAAAAGATTACTCTTATTATATGAACTCAAAACATTGTTCATTAATGGACTTATATGAAAAAGTTTACCTAGTACATAATTTAAATTCTATGCAATCCCAGAGATTTAACATGAGTCATATAAACATCTTTAGGGATAGGTTTTGTAAATGGATTAGTTACCATTTGATGTGTAGAAATATGCTGCAAACTCACTCCTTCTTTCCTACGATGTCTCTTACAAAATTATATTTTGTATCAATGTGTTTGGTTCTGCTACAACACTTGGAATATTTTGTATATGTAATAGCTACCTATCATGGTAAATGAGTATAGGTCCCACATCACCATTAAGGACTCTTGATGCTGTAAGAATCTTCTTAACTAAACAGTTTCCTCTACCGCTGTAGCACATGTTACGAATTTTGCTTCCATTGTGGACAAGAAAAAGCATGTCTGTTTCTTGCTACTCCAAGAGATAGCACTATTATTAATCAAGAATGTATATCCCGAAGTTGACTTGCGCTCATCTAGATCTCTATCCCAATCAGTATTTGTGTATCCCTTTAAGTACAAATAATTCCCTTGATAGCATAAGGACTAATTAGCAGTACAATTTAGGTATCTCAATATCCTCTTAGCAGCTTTTCGATGCTCTCTTTCTAGATTAGATTGATACTTGTTGACCAGGCTTACGACATAACAAATGTTGGGACGAATATACACCATAGCGTACATCAAACTCCCAACTACGCTGAAGTATGGAACTCTGGACATTTATTCTTTTTCCTTAATAGTTTTAGGACACATGCAAAGACTTAGAATTTCTCCTTTCTATACAAGAGTGTCAATGGGATTGCAATTCTCCATTTTGAAACATTCAAGAATTTTCTTTATAGATGGCTCTTGTGACAAAGTAAAAGTCTATTTGAAGCTAAGTAACCGTGCATGTAAGAAATTTAGCCGTACGTACCTTCGTGACAACGCATCTGCAACCACATTTTCCTTACCTTGTTTATACCTGATGACGTAGGGAAATGACTCTATGAATTCCACCCACCTTGCGTGTCTTTTGTTCAACTTATCTTGACCCCGTAAGTACTTCAACGATTCGTGATCAGTGTGTATCACGAACTCCTTAGGCCATAAGTAGTGTTGCCAAGTTTTCAATGCCCGAACAAGCGCGTACAACTCCTTGTCATATGTAGGATAGTTTAAGGCAGCTGCACTCAACTTCTCACTGAAATAAGCTATGGGCCTGCGTTCCTGCATCAACACTGATTCAATACCTATTCTTGATGTATCACACTCAATATCGAATGTTTTGTCAAAGTTAGGTAATGCCAAAACATGTGCTTTACACAACCTATCTTTAACAGTATTAAATGCATGTTCTTGTGCATCACCCCATGAAAACCTGCGCTCTTCTTAACAATTTCAGTGAGTGGTGTTGTGATTGTGCTAAAATCGTTCACAAAATACCTATGAAAACTAGTCAATCCATGGAAACTCCTAACTCCAGTTATGCTTATAGGTGTTGGCCAATCCTTAATAACCTTAATTTTCTCTTCATCCACTTCTACCCCATTAACACCCACCACAAATTCTAGAAACACAAGTTTTTTCATGCAAAATGTACACTTTTTGAAATTAGCATACAACTGTTCTTTTCTAAGTACCACAAACACACAATTCAAGTGTTCCAGATACTCATCTAGGTTTGTGCTATAGATTAAGATATCATAAAAAAAAAAAAACAAGAAACTTCCCTATAAAAGCACGCAAAACATGATTCATCAAACGCATAAAAGTGATTGGTGCGTTAGTGAGACCAAATGGCATAACCAACCACTCATACAACCCATATTTTTTTTAAACGCAGTTTTCCATTCATCACCTTCCTGCATACGAATTTGATGGTACCCACTTTTAAGGTCAATCTTACTAAAGATACAAGCACCATGTAACTCATCAAGCATATCATCTAACCTAGGTATGGGGTGACGATACTTTACCGTTATGCTGTTGATAGCCCTGCAGTCCACACACATCCTCCAAGTCTCATCCTTCTTTGGTACCAATAGGACACGTAAAGCATATGAGTTTATGCTCTCCCTCACATATCCTTTGCTCATCAACTCTTCCACTTACTTTTGAAGCTTCTTTGTCTCCTCGGGATTACTTCGGTAAGCTGGTCGGTTTGGAAGGGCAGCTCCTGGTATGAAGTCAATTTGGTGTTCGATACCTCAAATTGGTGGCAATCCACTTAGCATGTCCTCCGGAAATACATCTTCGAATTCCTGTAACAAAGACTCAACCAAACTAGGAGGGGTGTGTTAGATTCCTCAAAGTTGAGGAGTGATTCCTTATATACCAAAAACAACACTGTTCTTTTATCAATTATAACATTTTGCAACTCACTCCCACTAGCAAAGAAAATCGCTTTCGACTTTTCTCTCCTCTGAACTGGCTATTTTTATTTCCTCTCATGTGGCCTCTCTCTCTTCCCCCACTTTCGGCCACCTCTCTATTTTCTTTCTTACTCATTAACTTACTGTTTTCTCTCCTTTTTCCAGACTCTCTTACTCTTTTCTCTTCAACTTCTCTCAATTGAATTTGGTCTTCATAAACTTGAGCCGATATTAATGGCGCAAGAGTAATAGACCTTCCATCCTTGACAAAGCTATATCTATTTCTATACCCATCATGGTTAACCTTTCTATCATACTGCCGTGGTCTTCCCAACAAAATATGACCTACTTGCATAGGTACAACATCGCATACAACCTTGTCTCTATAACCCCCAATCGAGAAAGAAATCATCACTTGTCTATTCACCCTAACTTCTCCACTATCATTTAACCATTGTAATTTATAAGGCCTAGGGTGTTTAATTAGTACCAACCCCAATTTCTCAACTAAAGTTGTGCTAGCTATATTTGTACAACTACCTCCATCAAAGATCATACTACATACCTTGTCATAGATGTGGCATCGTGTATGGAATATGTTCTACCTCTGTTGGTTTGTATCATCTGCTTTGACTTGAGTGTTAAGATCTCTCATTGTGACCATTAACTTCACAACATGAGCAAATTTCACTGTTTTCCCATGCCCACTAACCTCCTCCAATGGCGGCATGTCTTCAAATTCATCCTCACCGTCAGTCTCTACTTCCCCATCGCGTAGAATCATTGTCCTTTTGTTTGGGCATTGAGACGAGATGTGTCCTTTTCCCAAATACCTAAAGCACTGGATATCCCGATTTCTGGTTGGCTATGAGTCTGCCTTTAGTGTTGTCCTGTTAGTACTTTCAGTTCTCCCTTTCGACTTAGCTCCATCCCCTTTGTTATCCCACCTCGATTTCCAGTTTAAGTTTGAACCCAAATTACCGAATAATTGCCTAGTTGTTCCCTTCCTCTTCAACTATTTCTCAATTTTCATGGCCACATGTAACATGTCATCCAACTCTACATAATGCTGCAATGTCACCACATTAGCGATCTCTCTGTGCAACCCATTCAAGAACCTAGCCATAGTAGCTTCCCGATCTTCCTCTACATTTGCTCGAATCATCAAAATTTCCATCTTCTTATGGTAGTCTTCCACACTCTTTGTCCCTTGGTATAGACTTTGTAGTTCCTGGTGGACTTCTCTGTAATAATGACTAAACACAAACCATTTTCTCATTACTGTCTTTAGATCGTCCCAAGTATTGATAGGACGCTCCCGATTCCGATGTCGTGAAGTAACCATTTGATCCCACCAAGTGATGGTGTAATCAGTGAATTCCAACACCGCAACCTTCACCTTCTTATCCTCAGAATAGTTATGACATTTAAAAATCAACTCTATCTTCTTCTCCCAATCTAACTATGCCTCGGGATCACTTCTACCCTTAAATTGTGGAGTAGCCATTTTTACATTTTCAAATTTTCATCAATGTCACCTCCATAATCATTCCTACCCCGTCGTTCAAATCTATCTCCTCTATGTCTTATCCATCCCATCTCAACTTTTTCGCACTCATCTTCTCCCCCATTCGCTACCTATCTCATGCTCATCCATCCTAGGAACACGCCTACCCGTTCCCCTAGCAGAAGGTACTTCCACCGGCTGTTCCCTATTAATATTCGTCATCGAAATACTCAATTTCTCCATCTTTTCCCCCATATCCATCAATAATTGCTCAAATTGATCCATCATATCATTCAATTTATTAGTTTGATTACCGTACCTGCTAAAATTTGAACATTTCATGTCAGACATTCTCTCAATTTATGCCTCACCAATTTCGCTCAAAATCACTCAATTGGCTTTTACCCTCTAATAAGCTCACTCTCTGCCTTTTACCACTGAATTGCTTTTCCCAAGTGCTTCCAAAGTCAACAAAGAACTTACCGGATCAAACTTGTGAATTCAAATCGAATACAAGAAGAAATGTGAATCAAGAGTAATATGGAAACTGAAATTTGGAATGAAGAATTTAAGACACTAGATGAAAGTTTAACTTTGAATTTGGACGCCACTTATATGACAAGATTTAGATAGTGAATCAAAACTCGTAAAAAAAAGTGTTGGTAGCAATTCAAACAAACAACTCAAGTTTTTTTTTTTAAAAAACTGTTACGGATGAATAGTAATTTTTTTAACACAATATTAAGCTACCAACAAAGCAAAAAAAGTGGATCTAAGAACCCAAAAAACGAAGAAAGACTCAAGAACAAGAAAAAGGATTGGATATATTTTTTTTTTTTAACTCAACAACGAAAATAAAGGATAGAACATGATTAGATTGGAGCCAAAACTCTAATATCAACTAATGCGAACCCCGTAGCAATGGTGACTACGAAACCTACGATTAGATTGATGCGAAACCCAAAAACGCCAAGAAACTCTATTTTGGACTTGAACCCAACGAAGTGAACCAAAAAATCCAACGATAGCAAGATGCGCTAAACCCCTTGATTACTCAATGAAGAACTCTCGTACTGATGTTTGAACACACAAGAATTGATTTTGGAAGTTCGATTTGTTGTTCAATGAAGAACAAAGGAAAATGCAAAGCTTTCAGTTTAATTCAATATGTCAAAAGTTATAAAATAACAAAGTGTTTAAGTATTTATACTAGAGCCCTAAATCTAGTAAAAACGTGCATAAGACAACAATTAATGTCAAAATATGGAAATAAATAGAATTCTAAGGAAAATAGGTCTTTCGTCAAAAATAGGAAACTCGGACGAATTTTATGACCAAGCGTTCGCTTGGTTATATTCCAAGCGGTCGCTTAGAAGAGCTGTTTGACGCCTTTTGAGTTTCGGTAGCGGCTGGGCGACCGCTTGCCCTTTTACTCTAAGCAGTTGCTTAGAGGTTTCGGCTGTCCTCTTTTTTCGGTTGTTTGTATCGTGTTGATCCAATTGGTTCCCGACTTCGACCCCAACATGAAACTTGTTCGATTTTGCGTCCCAAACATAGTTTCATCAATAGTGGCTTTGATGAGCATCTCCAACACCTCTTTGACTCATTTTTCTCTCGATCGCGTCATTACCCGATCTTCGATAATCAACGGGTCTCTGTTTGAGCTTGCATTGGATACTCCCGCATCCTGGATCATATCACTAAGTTCACTCAAACTAGAAGATCTACCTGTCCAAAGTTGATATGGTGTAGTATGTACTTATTTAGAGGAAACTCTATTCAGGATATAGGTCGTAGTTAACAAGGCATCTTCCTACTAAGAAATAGGTAGTTAGCCTGTGCCATTATGAATCTCACCATTTCTAACAACGTTTTATTCCTCATCTCAGCAACACCATATTGTTGAGGTGTATTGGGAATAGTTAATCATCTAATGATTCCTTTATTATTACATAGTTCTTTGAACTTTATGGATTCTGCTCACGTCTTTGATCAGTTCATAAGGTTTTCATATTTCTATCTATTTGATTTTCTACTACATTTAAATATCGTCCAAAGCATTTTAATACCTCTTACTTCTGCGAAATCAAATAGACATAACTATATTGTGTGAAAATCGTCAATAAAAGTAATGAAATAAGAGACTCCATGTCTTTTTGTTAAATTCATAGGGTCACATATATCTTAATAGACTAACTACAATTGAAGTTTGGCTGTTAAGGCTTTACTGAATGATTTTCGCGTTATTTTTTCGATTACGCTATGTTCACAGATAGGTAACAGAACCTTAGAGATTAAACCTACCAAACTCTTTTTGGCTAACCTATCCGTTCTCTCTTGTCCAAAATGTCCTAATCTAGCATGCTATACAGATGTGTCAATGTTCATATAATTAGAAGGAAAAGAAGATACATTTATAGAAAAATAACGATCAACATACTAATTATAAGTGTTTAGATCGCAATCCAACACTACAAAACCACCTTCTACATGTCCAGATCCATAAAATACATTACCATTTTTATACGAACAGAGTTACCACAAAAGTTCAAACTGAAACCTAATCTTAAAAGAACAACAACAGAAATTAAGTTCCTTCGTATCCCTAGTGCAAACAAGACATCATGAAGGAGAATAGTACGGCCACCATGTGAATGTAACTTGCATGTACCGATCCCTTTCACCTCCACTATCATCATTGCCAACATATATCCATTTGAATCAACTGAAAATCGATGGAACTCTACAAATGCTTCTTGATCCCTGGTTACATGGTCTGTTGCTTCTAAGTCTACAATTCACATATGATAAGATTCACTAGCATAATAGTGCTTGAAACATAAACAACACTAAAAAATAGTATTTATAAGAGTTACCTTATTTGGTTCAGGGAATTCCCGAGCAAAGTGACCCAGCACCAGACAGTTGAAACATTTCAACATGCTCTTATCTTTCTTATTTCCAAACCATTTACCCTTCCTATTGCACTTGGGTTTGTTCTTTTTAGATCCCTATCCAGATTCTTTTCCCTTCACTTTCCCACCTATGAACTTACAGTTGCTTCACTGATTTCAATAAATAAAAAATTCTTGTATCCAGTCATCCATGTTTTGTGTTGTCGTCTTATAGCCTTCAAACAATATCATCTTTTTAGATGATATTTATCAATCATTGTTTGTCTTTAGTCAGTATTATGATCAATTGAAAAATAAATTGTGTTGTTGCTCTCTTATGGAGTTGTATACAATTTGTAACATATAATAGTATTATTTTGAGGGCAAATGTCTCTTATGTTTTGGACATTATTATACAAAGAATATGTTTCGTTCAAACCTTATTATGAAAAACCCTACGAGAAAAATCCTCACTACAATATTTTGTACATTTTATAGCATTTATACATATCATTCTTGTTAGTAATGCTATAAAATTAAATTAAAATTTATCTAAACATAATATAATAGCATTCGTTAAAAGACCCACTAATTAAACAATCCAAAATACTTCTCTTAATATTTTATTGCTCCGACTTTTTCAGCCCTAATTTGTTTCTTTTCGCCAAATCAATTTTCTGCCTCTTTTCTCTGCCAATTTATTCTCCTCATTATTTATTTGGTTTTTTTTTTTTTTTTTTTTTTTTTTTTTTTTTTTTTTTTTTTCCCAGCAAATCACTTCTCAACATTTTGAATCGGTGGAGATTGTTTCTCCTTCACTGCCTTATTTTTTGGGTAGCACTCTTTCAGGCAAAAAACACAGGCGAGACTAGAAATACTCGTACCCTTAGTGTTCACTTCCTTGCTTGTTGAAGTTTTGATTGCTCAAACCTGTGGCGTTTTCTATACAATCTCCAGCCCATTCCTCTGTCAAAAAAAGAATGTATTCTGATTATTTTGAATTGTTGCTACAATTGGTTAGTAATACAATATTTAACTAGCTTGTCTATATACATACAACTCATAGACTTTGACGGACTATTAGATGCTGATATTACCATTCTATGCTTTGTATATGGAGAAGTTTTGATTTGTCCCATCCTATAGGTGAGAGTGAGAGCTATTATAGTTATTGACAATGTCCTTTGGCAGAGAAAATTTACTAATCCACTAGTAAACATAAACTTATGCCAATTTTTTTAATATAGTTCGAATTTGACTGGTATTTCTCGACTGGTAAAATACTTATAAAATTATTTAGATTTGACTTTCAATTTCAATTACACATTAAAAGAAATAAGAAGAAGCATATGAAAATTGAAATTTTAACAAGTGATAATTTTGGGATTTAGTGTTTAAAGATTTAGTGCATCATGTACAAATAAAAAGAGAAATTTGCAAGAGCCACATTCATTGTATAAATATGTGATGCACGACTCTTAAGATAAATTTTGCAAAGACTAGTATAAATACATAAATTATGCTGACTAAAGACAAACAAAGATCGATAAATATCATCTATAAAGACGATATTGCTTGAAGGCTTTAAAACAATACAAAACATGCTTAATCAAAATTGCACATTTATTAGTGAATGATAATAATACCCCTACAACCCTAGTTATTATTTTCATTGTATTCCTTGTAGCCCTAATTATTTTCATTGTATTCCTTGTAGCCCTAATTATTATTAATTGTATCCTTTGCAGCCCTAGTTATTCCCTATAAATATAGGACTTAAGTTCTCAATGAAATACACAAACTTTTTTTTAAAAAACTTTTCTGCTTACTTCTCTTTTTTCTCTTTAGCTAATAATAGATTATTAATAAAAACAATAACTTAAGGTACTTGAAAATTGGAAAGATAGTAATCGCTTTTATTTTCACATAGAATATTATAATTGCATAAGCCATAGTCAACTACAATTAGTTATCAAATAAAAAGCGGATTTCTATAACAATATTAATATTGTGTATTGAGATTAAAATATGATATGCATTCATCACAATGGAATATTTACTAATCAATCGAACACTTGACATTATCGGAGCATCTCCAGAATATTCAATGTAAAAATTATTAGTTTATAAAAAAACTTTACAATTAGACAGTCAAGTTCAAATTTCAATACATAAAAAAAAAATAAAAAAAAAAATTGCAACATACTTAAAGAACATAAACATCACATTAATTATATGGAAACTAGGTAGTGTGGGTTATTTGACGTCGTCCAAACATAAATATTGCATTAATGTTGATAGTTTGCCAAACCACGTTCATTTATATTCTCTCTTTCTTGCTCATTTTTGTGCTTTTTGTTTCTGCTGCATTTGGCAGGAATTATTTTTTACCCACAATTAGAGATTATGATTCAATCTCTTGGATTGTGCTGATTATGATGACAAGTTCAAAGTTCGAGGTCGTGTTATCTAATGGACGGGCATCAAGGTGAAGTTATGGTGGCGATCGAATCACACAAAAATAGAGTTGTGGTGAAAAGTCTAATCGATTGCATGACACTAAAGTGGAGTTACGGTGATTGAGTCAAAGTGATGTAGGGTTGTTATGATCCATTCACGTAGGAAAAGGGTATCTCATTGTTGTTAGGACTGTAAACAAAAATCGTCAAATCGAAAACTCATTTTGGAAATCGTCGGTTTGGTGCCACTTGGACCCGTCAACGAAATGGTTTTGAACCAAATCAAACTGGTAAAAAACGATTTGGTTTAGGTCTGAAAATTTTTATTACGATTTAAAACCAAATCGGACAAGCGAAAAAATATATAAAAATAAAAAAATTTTAAAAAAATGAAAATTTCTAAATTGTAATTTGTACGACTTTTGTGTTGGGCTTTTTATTTATTTTTAAATGAGGCTCATATATTCCATAGACTCTTAAATTGAAAGTCTGAAATGATTGATCAAACAATCTCACGTTGTATTCCATATAAATTACTATCACCAAACAATCATCAACTTATATAAATTGTATAGTACTCAAATGATTAAACAAACTTCAATCAAAATCAAAATCCTACATTGAATTGGACATCCTTTAAAAAATTATTGCAACTTCTGGTTTTGTCGTTTATAATTTGTAGAAATCTAGATTAAAAGTTTTGATCGGATCATCAACTATGTAATCAAAGTGAAAACAAAATAGAAATTTCGGATTTTAGAAATGAAATTATATATTGTAAATAAATTTATTTAGTTATAGATTTGTCTAATATTCTAATTTGACTTGAGAATCAGTTAATCAAAAAATTATAAGAAGAGTAAAGAAAAGAATCAAAGAGAAAAAAGAAAGTGTTGGGATCTAAAATGAAGAAAGAACCTTATTATTTTTTATAAAAGTGATTGGAGATTGAATCATATATTTTACCAAAAAAAAAAAATCCTATGAGAACAGTACTGTTCCCGGCGGTTCCCATACTAGAACCGAGAATTGGACTGGAACTGATTGATTTTTAATAATTTGTCCTAAAATTAAATTATTTTTTAGAAGATTCGGAACCGAATCGACCGGTTCTAAATGGTTCAGATCCGATTCCACCGGTTCTGGAAAAAAATACTCACTCTTAAATTAATGGCATAAAAGTAGACAGACAAAAAAATATACGGCGAAATCGGTAGTTTAAAATCAAACGACAGGCAAAAAAAATATATGGTGAAATCGGTGGTTTAAAATCGGACCAAACCGTTAGGTTTAGGTTTGAGTTTTTTTTTTTCAAATCGTTCAAAATGGTTTGGTTTAGATTTGAGTTTTCTCAAGTCGGTGTAAACTGTTCGGTTAGAAAATCTGTCAAAAATCGATAAAATCGAATCTTTTACGCCCCTAATTGTTGTTAAGGATTTTGAAATGGTCTAGTTGAACTTTGTAGTCAGTGATTAGAATATTGTAGATTCAGGTCCGAAAAAGTCAAATTTCAAAATCAACTTTTACAATCTTTGAATTTGATTGTGTCTAATATAATTAATTGGGCAGCAGAGACTACTGCTAATAAAAGGGTTCAAAGATGAGTGTTAAGGCATACCGTGAATATCGAATTTGGATCAAGATGAAGATTGTTGGTTTGACCCAAATTCGAAACTTTCGAGTTAAGGTAGAAATTGTTGGGATTGACTTAAATAAAGTAAATCAGTTTAGAGGACCTAAGTTGTAAATTCTTTAGTGCCACTAATTGTTAGTTGGTGAAAACTGAGTAGATGTAATTTTTGTTTAAAGAAATGATTTTTTAGTAACGAACATGCAATAATTTGGATACACTGGACTTAATTAAGGAATTGGAATTAGAATTGTCAAAAAGTTTTTTTCGTGGGAGAGAGGCTATGTTGCACAGAAATGGTAACGGTAAATGAAATAGGACAGGATACGATACGGGGAAACGATATTTCTAAAAAAGTAGGGCACGACATGCTGCATAAACATTATATTTAAATTATTAATTTAATTTAATAAATTCAATATTCAACTTCGAAAAACCCTATAATATCAATTACATAACAAAAAATTGACAATCTATCTAATGTAACTAAGATCTTGACATAAAATTATTGTCATCTCAAAAGTCAAAATAATTATTGATAATGAATCACTACTCAAGCTAAAAAAATTCGTAAGTTCTCAAATTAAGTTGTTTCAACTGCATCATCATCATCAATATCAATACACAACACCAAAAAAACATCTTTAACAGTGGCCAAGAAACGCTGCAAAAGGACTTTTGTAGCATTTTAGCATGTGGGTATCGGTGTTGCCATTGAGGGAAGAGATATGACAACATTTATTCATCGTTGCGAAAAGTTCTTTTGTAACATTTTTTGAATGTTGCAAAAGGTACTTTTGCAACATTGCGGTAGACCTTTTTCCAATGTTTTTCCACCGTTGCCGTAGACCTTTTTGCAACGTTTTTCCAACGTTGTCGTAGATCTTTTTGCAACGTTTTTTCAACATTGTGAATTCTCATCCTTTGGTTTTGGCAACATTTTGCAAACGTTGTAATTGGTCATTTTAATAGTTTTTTTAAAATTAATTCGCATTTTTTATATATGGCTTACTGTGCTACCGAAAATCTTGTTCTTTGATCAAACAATTCGAATAATAAACTAACAATTCACATAATAAACTTGTAAAATGTTCTACACATTCTCTTTTCCAAAATAAAATTAGGAGACTACAAAATATGTACCACCAAAATGTATGAAATGACCACAAAATAACTGTTACAACCACAATATAATTATGAAACAACAAAACATGTACCACCAAAATATTGGTCATTACATTGCACCATACGATCATTCTTCAACATGAACTGCTTCATCCTCAACTAAAGCATAGACCACTGCTGTTCTACAAGGTGCATATATCATAAAAAGAATGTGGCCGCCCATTGTACCGCCCATTCTGTGCAGATCAGATTAAACCAAAATTAGTATTTCTTTCTTTGGGAAGATGGGATGGAGTTTTAAGCGTATATTGTATGAATCTAGAGTAAATTCACTTAGAGAGGTAAAATACTCTGCATCATGACTAATTCTACAGAAGCCACCAAACAATAGATCATCTGAGTCCAACACTACCTGAAAAGGTAGCACTTTGATGCAATTAAGAGTTCCACTTTCAAATGTTACATAGCAAACATGACAACTAAATAGATTCTAGTTATTCAAATGATCTACATTACATAATCAAATAAAGCACAATAATATTCAAATTGATTGTCTCGACAAACTCCATTACGTTCCTTTTTCTCAATAAAGAATGTAATAATTTGAGAGAGAACAACTACTAACATCAAAGACAAATGTTTCATGGTACCTTATATTTTCCTAGCTTTGGGCAGCCTACCCGATAGTCAGAATAACTATTAGTCCAATGAAGATTGAAGACAAAAACCAAGTTTTCCCTTTCGAACACAAATTTGTGAACTGACCTTGATTCATATGTTATATAGCAAACAAGGTCACGTAGCCTGCCATGAATCCTAAACTTCTAAAAAATAACAACTATTCGAAATGATATATTCAAAACTAATTGAAACTGTTAAAATATAAAGTAAACTCTATTTTTTAAATCTTATGTCTTCTAATCTATATTTTTATGTCACATTCATGTTTTAAGTTTTCACCACAACTAAGCCAAGCAAACAAAGAGTTCGGCACTCAGTTCCATTGCACAATAGAAAACAAACTAACATTTTAAAATACAATTTACTGAACTCAGTTCCATAGATTCACTCATATACGTACTAAATTCAGAAAACATACCGTAATCAAAGAAGTCTAATACTACTCTTTGGCCAAATAACAGTACTTCTCATGACTTTACTAAGTATTCGAAATTCATCTGTACATCTATATAAGGTCAAATTACCCATATACACTTCCTCAACCCAAACATTCCAACAATCTTGATCGAGTGGCAGGTGATGCACCTTTGCATTTGGGTCCGTTGTTGCAATCTTCCCTTATGCTACAATTTATTCCTCCTCAAACATGTACCAATGCAGCAGTTGACATCTTGCATTTGTCATAGGTACAATACTTCCTTGGAGTGACTACAAATTCATAGTAAACATAAAATATTCTTTTTTCAAATTAGAATGCTACAAACTTAATATATATTGAACAAATATTTAATAATGTAGGATACAAAAACCTAAGGAGTCAAGGCATTTGAATTCCTGTCCTCTACATTCTGTAAAATGATACAAAAATTACAGAAGTTAATCTACATGTAATTGGTTATATTAAGCTATATTATTATAGTATATATAAAAGATAACTACTTATAACCTGCTGAGATAACTTGAGAAGTGCTACCACTTTTTCTTCTAGTGCCCTCATCCTTTGTGCTTGAGTCTGTAATTGACTTTCAAGTTCTCTAACTCTCCCACTATTTTGTATTTGTCCATCCACCTTTCATAGTAAACATAAAATATTCTTTTTCAAATTAGAATGCTACAAACTTAATATATATTGAAAAACTATTTAATAATGTAGGATACAAAAACCTGAGTAGTCAAGACATTTGAATTCCCGTCCTCTACATTTTGTAAAATGATACAAAAATTACAGAAGTTAATCTACATGTAATTGGTTATATTAAGCTATGTTATTATAGTATATATAAAAGGTAACTACTTATAACCTGCTGAGATAACTTGAGAAGTGCTACCACTTTTTCTTCTAGTGCCCTCATCCTTTGTGCTTGAGTCTGTATTTGACTTTCAAGTTCTCTAACTCTCCCACTATTTTGTATTTGTCCATCCACCTTTGATGGTATACCTCTAAATCCGAGTCCCCTAACTCTCCCATGACGTTCATGACCTAAAATTCAAGAGATAGCATCATTGCGAATGGAATCTTGGACAGGTATATCAAAAATTGATATGGCCCAATCTTCAATCATTTACTGCACTTATGGAACTCAATTTTGATACTAGAAAGTGTCACAACTAATAAATCAAATTGATAGAAATCAAACGTTGATATAATACACATACCAAAGTGTCAATAACTGCTTCATTTATTGGGTTTCCATCTTTCCTAAGATGTCCATTAGTCTACACTCTTGTTCTTAACCCTTTTATATCTGGATTCTTTTTTATCTGCAATACAAATTTAGTGATTACCTATATTGGAATTGGACAATTCACATAAGATAATATATGTTCCTAAGATGTACCATTTTATAAGTGACACGTGGATAACCCTTTTGACCCATAGTATGGAGAAGCTTCTGATTAGCTCTCATGTTGTTGAATCTGGAACTTTTTTCCTATTAAGGAAGAAAAGTATAAAACAACAATAATTATTAAAATTTAAGCTTTATATGCAAACATACTTACATAACAAAGCAGAAAGAGTATCATTGACAAATTTTACCCAGACATCTTCAGAGTTGACATTCTTTGGTCTAAGAAGGGCAATAGTGCGTGCTCTATTCAAAGATGATTCAACTTGAGCTCTAATTTCTTTTCTCAATCTTGATTTGAATGTCCTCCAATACTTTCCTATACATTCAAATGTCATTCTTTGATGACAATCACTGACTTTGAACCTTTGCTATATTTGTGTACAAACATAAATTTAAGACTTAAGAGAATTGTGTCATTAAGAAGGAAAAATATACAACATAGTTTGCCCAACCCAAACCTCTCAACCCGACCAAACCAAAACAAACTAATCGGTTTGGGTCGATTTTTTAAGTTCAATTGGGTTGGGTTGGGTTAGGTTGGGTCTTGGGTTATGATTTAAAACCCAACCCAACCCAACCCGATGAATTAAAAATTAATTATAAGATTAAAAAAATAATTAAATAGACATAATAAGAAAGATAAGAGAATGACTTATAATATATAAACGTCAATTTTCTTCACATAGACCGATTCATTTGAACACTATGTACAAATGCAATGTTACTTGATGATAAAGTAAAAATTAAAGACATGATGATAAAATGAGTGAATTTCAAAAAAAAATGTAAAAAAAAAAATGCTTGATAAATTTTAAATTTTTTTATACATTATTTTTAGAAAGAATTCCTTATATATGTGTTTAAAAATGAAAGTTTTCAAGTAATTTCAAACTCTAAAAAATTATTCAAATTTAACAAATAAATCGGATCTAATTTTAATTGGCCCGAAACCCAAATGACCAACCTAACCCAATCCAAATCGATCAACACCGGTTTAGGTTAGGTTGGGTTGGGTTGAATTTCGATCAAACTGACCATGTTGGGTTGGATTTAGGTTGAAAAAAAATCGACCCAACCCAACCCAACCCAACCCACACCCATCCCTAAACATAATAATCTTAAAAGATAGTTAAGTAATAGTACATGTATGAAAGTCCAAAGCTCCATTTTCTTGTTTCCATCAACTGAATGCCAATCTTTAATTACAACAAGCACATGTTCGCAAACCATGTCCCCAATTATTCTAGCAAATTTATCTAAGTTATGGCCAACAACTTGTCCGCATTCATTGAATTCGAGATCCATCTTCTAATAATTATGTTCTGGAATTATCTTCACTTGTGTTGGACCTCTTTTCTTCTTCGAAGCATTTACAGCTGTTGGCAACGTGGTTTGCTTATCATTAGTTGGACTAGTTATAGTATCTTCTTGTTTACTGGAATTTCTTAGTCTCTTACTGGTCTCTCGAATTGCATTAGCAATTGCAACTCTTCTTCTTTTAGAACTTTTTGAAGTTTGTTTAGTTGACTTTAAGAATACAACATGAAAACAAAAGATAAAAGCAATTATTTTCAAAACTTATCATATATCTCATGTATTATAAGAAAACACAATTACCGAAGCCTTATTAATATGATCCAGGATAAGCCCCGCGTGATCTTAATTGTAATGTTCATTGATAAGTAGTTAAGGATGCGTTCGAGGCTATTTGGAGTTAATAAATGTCACATGAGCTGATGATTCGAGCAATGGAAGAAGAGCTAAGTTTCTGTCTCATATTGAGACCCATTTGTTGACATGGTAAATGATCGAAGTGGAAGATTATAACTGAAGAAAAGTTGTAGATCTTTAAGTAATCTTTCCAACGCACTTTGAATCACTTCAATCAGACATATGTAGAGAAAGTTATGTCTAAAATACTAAGGTTGTTCGACGGTGAAACTAAGTTCTATGCGACCGCATGGAACTTCAAGCATGCGACCGCATTGAAGGAGGCAGAGATATTTCAGGCAGCCAAAAGTTATTCTATGCGATCGCATAGAAACCTTCTATGCGGCCGTATAGAATAAAAACAGATGCAATTTATTTAATTTTCGCGAATTTCCATATTTCATTCCAATTGTTAATTTTGGCAACTCCTACTATTTTAGGACTCTTATATTTTTTTTTTTTACCATATTCTAGGGTTTAGTATAAGTAGTTGTTTTAATTCATTATATTGAACAAGTTGATTATTATATGAAAAATTGAAAGATTTCTTTCTCCTTGTCTTTTCATGAATAATTTTATCGAACTTATAAAAAATGAATAATCTTTGTGGCGTTCAAAATATCGGGTCATGAGTTCTTCAATTTGTAAGCAAGGGGTTCATTGCATTGTCGTTATCTTTGGGTTTCTTGTTTCTTCTTGTTGGGTTCAAAATCCAAAACAAATTTGGGTGAGATTTCGAGGCTTTGTGATCAAGAGGTCGTTGGTTTAATATACCCTTGGTTGTTTGGTTCAACGTTTAGAGGTTAAATCCTAAACATTGGTCATATTTGGGTGTTCTTGGGATCCGATTCATTCTCCTGTGGGTTCGGTAGCTTTCGTGGTAACCGGGTTCCCATCACTTATCCATCGTACAAAATGTATTTCTCACTGAAAAGACTCCTTAGAGCTAGAACAAAAACCTGCAACGTCAAAATAAAATATGGTTAGAGATCTTAATAAATCAAAAGCATTTAGCATTTCATCGTGATATGAATATATATATATATATATATATATATATATATATATATATATATATATATATATCACATGTCAAAATATAGTAGAACAAAATTGATCATTATGTAAAAAGTACATTATCTGCAAATAAGGGAGTTACCAAATTACTCTACGTATCACAAAAAAGGCCTTCAACATCTATTCTTGCATAATTCTCATCATTATCATGGTTGTCTATAATTGGCTATTTTATATCTAGCGGAATGGTTGCCTCATAATTAGAATCTTCTTGCATGTGTGATGCATCAAATTCTATTTGTGGCTCTTGCAAAGCAACATACCAACTGATGTTTTATTTTCCCTAGAATAGAAGACTTCTTTCACCTGTGTTGCCAAGATGAAAGGATCATTTTCAAATTATCCATGTCCCTCGTTAAGGTTAACCAAAGTGAATCCATCTTTCTTCTTTTATTCCGTTCATGATATTTGCCCAATCACACTTGAATATTAGAATATGAAACGTATAATAATCAAACACTATGACATCACGCAAAATTCCATAATAAAGAACTTGCCCAACTATTCTATGCTTCGTATATAGAGAAGTTTTGATTTGTCCCATCCTTCAGGTAAGAGTGAGAGCTATTATAGTTATTGATGTGAACCCCGTAGCAGCGGCAATTACGAAATCCACAACGAGATTGATGCGCAACCTAAGAACGATAATTCGTAACCCGATTTTGAATTTGAACCCAACAAAGTGAACCAAAAAATCCAACGATAATGAAAATGTGTTGACCCCCTTGATTACACAAAAAAGAACCCACGATCTGATATTTGAACGCCACAAGAATTAGATCTGGATAAGTTCATTTTTTGTTCAAGGAAGAACAAGAAAAAGCAATAGCCTTTCAATTCAAATAATGTCGAAAGTTTTTAATGTAATGAAAGAGATAAATATTTATACTAGACCCCTAAACCTAGTAAAAAATGAGCACAAGGAAATAAATTTTGCAAAATATGGAAATGAATTAGAATTCTAGTCAAATAGAACAAAATCACGGAAAAACAGGTTGTACAGGGCAGTCCATCTGGACGTCCGGTATGGTGCGTCCAGAAGGACAAAAGTCCTCTACCGAACGTCCGGTTGAGCAGTTCGCGTCCGAATGGGTAGAACTTCACAGCAATTGCATCCGGACGTCCGGTTGACCACTTCGCGTCTGGTTGACCAGAACTTTCACTCCCATCTTCGACCAGCTTTATCACGTTGATCCAAGTCTTTTCGGCCTTCGAACCCAACATGAAACTTGCTCCATTTTGTATCCTGAACATGGTTTCATCAATAGTGCCCTTGACGAGCATCCCCAACACCTCTTTGACTTGTTTTGTTCTCGATCGCATCATCACTCCTTTTTCGATAATCAACGGGTTTCGGTTTGAACTTGCATTCGTGACTCCCGCATCCTGGATCATATCATCCCCTCCTTCTTCAAAAGGATTAGTCTTTGAATCTGTACCTACATCAAACAGAGAGAGAACATCGACATTAAATGTAGCCGAAACATTATACTCATCTGGAGATCCACTTTGTATATATTTTCATTGAACTTCTTGATGAGTTGGAATGGACCATCTCCACGTGGCTGCAACTTAGACTTCCTCTGCTTTGGAAAATGCTCCTTTTTGAAATGTACCTAGACCCAATCTCCTGGTTCAAATGTCACGCGTCTTCTTCCTTGTTTGCTTTTTGTGCAATGAGCTTACTCCTCTTCAATTTGCATCTTGACCTTCTCGTGCAATGACTTGACCAATTCAACTTTCGTTTTACCATCCAAGCTACCTTGTTCATTTACAGACAATGGTAACAAATCCAAAAATGTTAGTGGATTAAACCCATAAATAATTTCAAATGGTGAAAACGAAGTAGTTGAGTGTACAGTTCTATTATAAGCAAATTCAATAAAGGGTAAACACTCCTCCCAACTCTTCAAGTTCTTATTTATCATCGTACGAAGCAATTGAGTCATGGTTCTATTGACTACTTCAGTTTGCCCGGTTTAGTGCCTAACTTATTCCATAGAACATGCCAAAAATGACTTAAAAACTTAACATCTTGATGTGACACTATACTTTTAGGGACTTCATGCAAACATACTATCTTCCTAAAGAACAAATCTGTAATATTGGTGACATCATTGGTTTTGTGATATGGTATAAAGTGTGCAATTTTACTAATCCTATCCACCACAACAAATATTGAATCCCGACCCCTTTTGTCCTATGTAAACCTAACACGAAATCCATCGAAATATCCACCCAATGTTCACTAGGTACAGACAAAGAAGTATACAAACCATGAGGTAAAACCTTAGATTTGGCCGTTTTACAAGTTTTGCATTTCCCACAAATTCGTTCAACATCACTTCTCATTTGAGGCCAGTAAAAATGTTCCACTAACATGTCTAAAGTCTTTTGTATCCCAAAATGACCTATTAAACGCCCACTGTGTGCTTCTCTTACCAATAATTCACGTATAGAGAAATTAGGAATACACGACTTATTTTCTCCAAACAAATACTCTTCATGCTTATAAAATTTATTGTTAGCCCCCTTATTGCATGCTTCATAAATGTCATAGAAATCAAGATCACTTATGTACATGCTTTTAATGTGTTCAAAGTCAAGTAACCGTGCATTTAAAGAATTTAGAAGTACGTATCTTCGTGATAATGCATCCGTAACCACATTTTTCTTACATTATTTATATTGGATGACGTAGGGAAATGACTTTATAAATTCCATCCACATTGCGTGCATTTTGTTCAACTTACCTTGACCCTGCAAATGTTTCAACGACTCGTGATCGGTATGTATAATGAACTCCTTAGGCCACAAGTAGTGCTGCCAAGTTTTTAACGCCCGAACGAGTGAGTACAGCTCCTTGTTATATGTAGGATAGTTCAAAGCAGTCCCACTCAACTTTTCACTGAAGTAAGGAATAGGTCTGCAATCCTGCATCAACACTGCTCCAATATCTATTCCTGATGCATCACACTCAATCTCTAAAGTTTTGTCAAAGTTAGATAATGTCAAAATAGGTGTCTTACACAATCTATCCTTAATAGTATTAAATGCATGTTCTTGTGCATCACCCCAATGAAAATCTACGCTCTTCTTAACAATTTCAGTGAGTGGTGTAGTGATTGTGCTAAAATCTTTTACAAATCGCCTATAAAAACTAGTTAATCCATGGAAACTCCTAACTTCAATTATACTGTTAGGTGTTGGCCAATCCTTAATAACTTTAATTTTCTCTTCATCCACTTCTACCCCATTAACACTGACCACAAATCCTAGAAAGATAAGTTTTTCCATGCAAAATGTACATTTCTTGAAATTAGCATACAATTGTTCTTTCCTCAGCACTACAAGCACACAATTCAAGTGTTCCAAATACTCATCTAGGGTTTTGCTATAAATTAAGATGTCATCAAAATAGACTACAACAAATTTTCTTATAAAAGCATGCAAAATATGATTCATCAATCGCATAAAAGTGCTAAGTGCATTAGTGAGACCAAACGGCATAACCAACCACTCATTCAATCCATATTTAGTTTTAAACGCCGTTTTCCACTCATCATCCTCCCGTATACGAATTTGATGGTACCCATTCTTAAGATCAATCTTACTAAAAATACAAGCATCATACAATTCATCTAGCATATCATCTAACCTAGGTATGGGGTGACGATACTTTACCGTTATGTTGTTGATAACCCTGCGTCCACACACATCCTCCACGTCCTATCCTTCTTCGGTACTAATAGGATAGGTACAACACATGGGCTCATGCTCTCCCTCACATAACCTTTGTTCAACAACTCCTCCACTTGCTTTTGGAGCTCTTTTATCTCCTCGGGATTGTTCGGTAAGCTGGTCAATTTGGAATGATAGCTCCAGGTATGAAATCGATTTGGTGCTCGATGTCTCGAATTGGTGGCAATTCACATGGCACGTCCTCCAGAAACAAGTCTTCAAATTTCTGCAACAAAGACTCTACCAAACTAGGGAAAGGTATATTAGATTCCTCAAAGTTGAGGAGTGACTCCTTGTCTACCAACAACAACACTTGTTTTTTTATCAACTATATCCTTTTTCAATTCACTCCCCCTTGCAAAGAAGTT
Source organism: Osmanthus fragrans (assembly GCA_019395295.1). NCBI lineage: Eukaryota > Viridiplantae > Streptophyta > Magnoliopsida > Lamiales > Oleaceae > Osmanthus > Osmanthus fragrans. Next base: position 15,724,867 of record CM033343.1, on the reverse strand, counting down.
CTCTTTCGGCTTTTCTCTCCTCTCATGTGGTCTCTCTCTATTTTCCCCGTCTCGACCACCACATCACTTTCTCTATTACTCACTAGCTAATTGTTTTCTCTCATTTTTCCAAAGCTATGCCGATTTCTGTACCCATCATGGGTAACTTTTCTATCATACTGTCATGATCTTCCCAATAAGATATAGCCCGCTTGCATAGGCACCACATTGTATACAACCTTATCAGTATAACCCCCAATCGAGAAAGTAATCATCATTTGTTTATTCACCCTAACTTCTCCATTTTCATTTAACCATTGTAATTTATAAAGTCTATGATATTTAAATAATATCAACCCCAATTTCTCAACTAAGGTCGTGCTAGCTACATTTGTACAACTACCTCCATCAATTATCATACTGCATACCTTATCGTTGATGTGGCATCGTGTATGGAATATGTTCTCCCGCTGTTGCTCCGTGTCATCCGCCTTGACTGAGTGTTAAGAGCTCTCACTATGACCATCAGCTTCCCAATAACAAATTTCATTGTGTCTCCATGATCACTAACGTCTTCTAACGCCGACATGCCTTCAAATTCATCCTCACTGTCAATCTCCACCTCTCCATTGTGCAAAATCATTGTCCTTTTGTTTGCATTGAGAAGAGATGTGTCATTTCCTTAAGCACTGGATATCCCCATTTCTGGCTGGCTATGATTCTGCCTTTAGTGCCGTCCTACTAGCATTTCCATCCCTTACTTTTGGCATTTCAATTATTCCTTTCGAATCAGCTCCATCTCCCTTATTATCCCACCTCGGTTTCCAATTTGAGTTAGAACCCGAATTACCCAATGGTTGCCTAGTTGTTCCATTTCTCTTCAACTGTTTCTCAACCTTCATGGCCACATGCAACATGTCTTCCAACTCCACATAATGCTGCAATTCCATCACATTAGCGATCTCCTTGTTCAACCCATTCGAGAATCTAGCCTTAGTAGTTTCTCGATCTTCCTCTACATTTGCCCTAATCATCAAAATATTCATCTCCTTATGGCAGTCTTCTACACTCTTCGACCCTTGATACAAACTCTACAGTTTTTGATGGAGTTCCCCGTAGTAATGACTAGATACAAACCGTTTTCTCATCACCGCCTTTAATTCATCCCAAGTATTGATCCCACCAAGTGATGGCGTAATCAGTGAATTCCAACATCCCAATCTTCACCTTCTTATCCTCCGAATAGTTATAGCAATCAAAAATCAACTCCAACTTCTTCTCTCACTCTAAATATGCCTCGGGATCACTTCTACCCTTAAATTGTGGAATTGTCATTTTTACATTACCCAAATTACTATCAACTTCACCTCTATGATTATTTGTACCCCGTTCAAACCTATCTCCTCTATGCCTCATCCGTCCAATCTCAATCCCTTCACACTCATCTTCACACCCATTCACTACCGATCTCATACTCATCCATCCTAGAAACTCGCCTACCCGTCCTCCTACATAAGGTACATCTACCGGTTGTCCCCTACTAATATTTGTCATCGAAGTACTCAAAATTCATCTTTTCTCCCATATCTATCAATAACTGCTCAAACTGATCCATCTTATCATTCTGCCCATTGGTCTGATTACCGTACCTGCAGGAATTTGAGCCTTCTATATAGAACATTCTCTCAATTTCTGTCTCACCAAGTTCGCTCGGAATCACTCAATTTGCTTTTACCCTCTAACAATCTCACCCTCCGCCTTTTACCACTCAATACTTTCACCAAGTGCTTCCAAAGACAACAATGAATTTACCGGATCAAACTTGTGAATTCAAAAATCGAATATGATAAGGAATGTGACTCAAAAGGATTATAGAAATTGGAACAAGAAATTTAAGGAACCCAATAGAAATTTCAACTTTGAGTTTTGATACAACTTGGATGACAAGATTTAAATGGTGATCCAAAGTTTGTAGGAGTATTAGTAGCAAATCAAACAAAACTCAATTTTTTTATTGTACGGATGAACAGTACCGCACATGAACAATAATTTTTTTCTTTTTTTGAAAAAATAAGATTGTACTACCAACAAGGAAAATACGGATCTAGGAACTCAAAATGAAGAACGACACAAGAATCACGAAGAAACTAAGAAAAAAAGAAATTTAAAGACTCGACAAGGAAAATAAGGGATATAACTTGATTAAATTGGAGCTAAAACTCTGATACCAACTGATGCGAACCTCGTAGCAACGACGACTATGAAACCCACAACGAGTTTGATGCGGAACCCAAGAACGCTAATTAGTAACTTGATTTTGGATTTAAACCCAACAACGTGAACCAAAAAATTCCACGATAACGAAGATGCATTGAACCACTTGATTACACAATGAAGAACCCACGATCCAATATTTGAACGCCACAAGAATTAGATATTGATAAGTTCGTTTGTTGTTCAAGAAAGAACAAGAAAAAGCAATAACCTTTCAATTCAATTAATGTCAAAAGTTTTTAATGTAATGAAAGAGATAAGTATTTATACTAGACCCCTAAACCTAGTAAAAAATGAGCACAATGAAATAAATCTTGCAAAATATAGAAAGGAATTAGAATTCTAGTCAAATAGAACAAAATCGTGAAAAAATAGGTTGTACTGGACGACCCTTCCGGATGTCCGGTATGGTGCGTTCGGATGGACAGAAGTCCTCTACCGGACATCTGGTAGAGTGCATCTAGTTGAGTAGCTCGTGTTCGGATGGGTAGAACTTCACAGCAATTGCATCTGGACGTCTGGTAGGGCACGTTCGGTTGACTTCTTCGCCTCCGGTTGGCCCCAACTTTCACTCCCATCTTCGGCCAGCTTTATCACGTTGATCCAAGTATTTTTAGCCTTCGACCCCAAATGAAACTTGCTCCATTATCATCCCAAACATGGTTTCATCAATACTAGCTTTGACTAGCATCCCCAACGCCTCATTGACTCGTTTTGTTCTCGATCTCGTCATCGCCCCTTCTTCGATAATCAACGGGTCTCGGCTTAAACTTGCATTTATGACTCCCGCATCCTGGATAATATCAGTTATTAAAATTGTCCTTTGGCAGAGGAAAGTTGCTAATCCACTAGTAAACATAAACTTATGCCAATTTTATGAATATAGTTTGAGTCTGACTGGTATTTCTCGATAGGGAAAATACTTATAAAATTATTTAGATTTGAATTTCAATTTCGATTACACATTAAAGGAAAGAAGAAGCAGCATATGAAAAATGAAATTTTAACATGTGATAATTTTTGGATTTAGTGCATCTTGGTACAAGTAAAAAGAGATAATTACGAGAGCCAGATTCATTGTATAAATATGTGATACACGACTCTTAAGATAAATTTTGAAAAGACTTGTATAAATACATAAATTATGCTGACTAAAGACAAACAAAGATCAATAAATATCATCTATAAAGACAATATTGCTTGAAGGCTTTCAAACAATACGAAACATGCTTAATTAGAATTTTATGTTTATTAGTGGATGACAATTATACCTTCTACAATAGCAGTTATTATTTCCATTGTATTCCTTGTAGCCCTAATTATTACTATCTTGTATCCTTTGTAGCCCTAGTTCTTCACAATAAATATAGGACTTAAGTTCTCAATGAAATACACAATTTTTTTTTTTTTTTTTTTTTTTTTACTTTTCTGCTTACTTTTTTTTTTTTTTTCCTCTTTAGCTAATAATAGATTATTAATAAAAACAATAACTTAAGGTACTCCTTGAAAATTGGAAAGATATTTATCACTTTTATTTTCACATAGAATATTATAATTGCATAAGCCATAGTCAACTACAATTAGTTATCAAATAAAAAGCGTATTTCTATAACAACATTAGTATTGTGTATTGAGATTAAAATATGATATGCATTCATCACAATGCAATAATTACTTATCAATCGAACACTTGACATTATCGGAGCATCTCCAGATTATTCACTCTAATAATCATTAGTTTCTAAAAAACTTTACAATTAGACAATCAAGTTCAAATTTCAATAAATAAATAAAAATAAAAAAAATCGCAACATACTTAAAGAACATAAATATCACATTAATTATATGGAACCTAGGTAGTGTGGGTTATTTGACATCGTCCAAACATAAATATTGCATTAATGTTGATAGTTTGGCAAACCACCTTCATTTATATTTTCTCTCTTTCTTGCTCTTTTTTGTGCTTTGTGTTTTTGCTGCATTTGGCAGGAATTATTTTTTACCCAAAATAATATTAGAGATTATGATTCAATCTCTAGGATTGTGCTGATTATGATGACAAGTTCAAAGTTCCGATCGAATCACACAAAAATAGAGTTGTGATGATAAGTCTAATCGATTGCGTGACACTAAAGTGGAGTTGCGGTGATTGAGTAAAAAATATATGTAGCTGTTATGATCCATTCACGTAGAAAAGGGTCTGCCATTGTTGTTAAGGATTTTGAAATGGTGTGGTTGAACTTTGTAGTTAGTGATTAGAAGATTATAGATTAAGGTGCGAAAAAGTCAAATTTCAAAATCAACTTTTACAATCTTTGAATTTGATTGTGTCTAATATAATTCATTGGGTAGTAGAGGCTGCTACTAATAAAGGGGTTCAAAGATGAGTGTTAAGGCATACCGTGAATATCGAATTTGGATCAAGATAAAGATTGTTGGTTTGACCCTAATTCGAAAATTTCGAGTTAAGGTAGAAATTGTTGGGACTGACGTAAATAAAGTAAATCAGTTTAAAGGACCTAAATTGTAATTTCTTTAGTGCCACTAATAGTTAGTTGGTGAAAACTGAGCAGATGTAATTTTTGTTTAAAAGAAAAGATTTTTTAGTAACGAACATACAATAATTTGGATACATTGGACTTAATTAAGGAATTGGAATTAGAATTGTCAAAAAGTTTTTGTCGTGAGAGAGAGGCTATGTTGCACAAAAATGGAAACGGGAAATGAAATAGGACACGATATTGGAAAACGATATTTCTGAAAAAAGTAGGGCATGACACGCTGCATAAACATTATATTTAAATTATTAATTTAATTTAATAAATTCAATTTTCAACTTCAAAAAACCCTATAATATCAATGAAATAACAAAAATTTCACAATCTATCTAATTTAACTAAGATCTTGACATAAAATCATTGTCATCTCAAAAGTCAAAACAATTATTGATAATGAATCAATACTCAAGCTAAAAAAATTGATAAGTTATCAAATCAAATTGTTTCAGCTGCATCATCACCATCAATATCTATAACACTATCACTAGCATCATTGAATAATATGGCCTCCATCTCTGGTTCATCTGAAGAAAGATCCGCAATATCAAGCGTTCCAACATCTTCAAACGAGTCAAATTGATCCCCTACTATATCCCACATTGTAGTTTTCTCGACATAGTATTGTGGACTTTTTATTGATAACAGACATAGATTGTTGTGAAAAAAAAACCACATTTTCAGAACGTTTTCGGAGTTAACCACTTTCTCTTCATTGAATGAACAAAGGAATATGTATTGCAATTTTGTTCACTAAATGAAGAAGAACTAGGTTGTTCGGTAACTCAAAAAGTTACACTTTAAAGTAAAGGTGCACTTGAACCATGAGTAGCCAACCAACCTTTTGCATCCATAATTTCCGTATTCAATCAAAATCACATAAAACTTAAGAGGAGAATTTTTGAAGTAATGATTAAATAGTGAAATATTAAAATAGAAACAAACAAATTTAAACATGTTTTTAAAAATTATTTCTGAAATTTATCTATCATCAAGGGAATCTAACAACTTATTTATGTAATTTAATGATTAAAAAATATTCAGTTATATAGTGAATTGCTTGCTTTACTCAAAGTGAAAATGATTGCTCTATGCATTTCTACTATCTTAGTCAACGTCTCAAGACTCTCGACAAACATACAGAATTTGATAAAGGTGTCAAAATGATAAGAAAATTTAGGTTTATGTTAAAATATAACATTATAATGCTTTTATATAATAAACAAAGCCCATAATTTAAGATAATTTTAAGCCTAAGTCCTAAGTTAATTTTTGGTTAAAGCCTGTGATTAAGGGTTTTTTTCTTGGTAAAAATTCTAATTTTTTCCCATGCAAAGTTTTCTAAAAGACTTTTCGAATTTCATTAAAAAAAGGGAATTGTTTTGAGTTTCCGAACCGTTTTCGAAACGGTTCGCTAGCATCTAGAGAGTTTATGTGCATCACAGTAGAGTGGGGAAAGCTCGCTTAGATGTTCTATTATTTCGAAGCGGATTGTACACGGACAAAGAGGTTTAAAAGAATAGCGTTGTGAGTTAATATCAAATGGATGGAGAAGAAAAATGGTATGAGTGGATATTTGTTGTACGTTGTTCGTTCTATTTTTGTAGGGATTGGATAAGAGGTTTAAAAAACTATTGTATTGTATGACTTTTCGAACTGAAAAAGAAGTATTCTCATGTAATTGTTAGTGGTTTGCTGAACTATGTTAATCTGTGTTTAGCTCTTTTTTGTGCACTGTGTTTCAAGGTCGATCCAGAGAATTATGAGGCATTTGATGACAAATTGTTATGAAGTCCATACATATAAAATGAAATGAACACTTTTAAAATAACTAACTTATTTTTAACTTTGAAAAAAATAAATTTATAAATTTTAAAGAAATAAGCTTAGGAAAAGAATTGTGCGCACACACACACACACACACACACACAAAACAAGGTATACTTGGGCACTTGGTTATAGTTAAATTGTAGCTTCATTTTATTCCTTTGACAAAAAATGTAAGTTAAGTGCCCAAGTATTTTGGGCCTCTTATTTAGTCTCATTTTATTGTTTTATTGTTGCTTTTTAAAGGACTATAGGGCCAACTAAAAGACGTAAAGGAATTTTTTTTTTTTTTTTTGCTTTTGGAACTTTAATTTTTTTTGAGGTACTTTAGATCGTGAGGCTCTAGGCAATGGTCTAATTCACCTTGGGCCAAGGTAGGGCCGTCTGTGTTTCCACAACATTCAATGGGTATTAATTTTTTGTGGAAATTACACCATTTCCTATCTTAAGAATTCAACATTCTAAAATCAGGGTGAAAATTCCATAGTTCAAAAATTAGAAGTTTTAATTTAATTAATATATTAATTAAAATAAATAATTTTACTAATTAACCCACCCAGCCGATTTCCACTCTAACTCTACCCCCTTTCCTCTCCATTCTCTCCACTCTAAGCCTATCCCCTTCTCTCTCTCTCTCTCTCTCTCTCTCTCTCTCTCTCTCTCTCTCTCTCTCTCTCTCTCTCTCTCTCTCTCTTCCCTTCTTTACTGTTGGAGCGATTTGGTAGAGTTCATCGCCCGGTGTCGAAGTGCAAAGATCGGCTACATGAAGGGCGTCGGCGTCTGACATGGAAGATCAACACGAGGCGACGGAGCTGTGAGACGGTGTAGCTACAAGACGAAGCAGCGAGACTCGCAACAAGATGGCGGATCTGTAAGATGGAGTAGCGAGGCGGCATTGTTGCGCTGGTCTGTGACTAAATGGGCGATGACACATTCACCACTGACTAATCTGTGAGACGACACATCCACCATCGCCATTGCCTCACTGCCTCATTTTGGGTTTTTTTTAATTCGATCTACTTTGCGGTCTATGATGGTGATGGTGGATGTGGATGGTGGTTTGTGTGTGATGGTGGTTTGTATACGGTGACGATTTGATTTTTCTGCTGTGTTTTGCAATGCGCCTTGACCTGTGTGCGGTGGTTGGCAGTGGTGGTGGTGTGATGGTGTGTGGCGGTGAGTTTGTGGCTTCTTTGGTGGGGTGAAGGTGGGTGTGGTGGTGGATTCGTGTGGTTGTGCAATCAGTGATAGTGTGTTGTGGTGGTGTGTAGCGGCGGGTTTGTGGCTTCTGTGGTGGAGGGCAAGTTGGGTGTGGGGATGGATTCGTGAGGTAGTGGTCACTAGGGTTTGGTGGTGGTCACAGATGATTTATTTGATTGTGACATGAAATTAGTTAATGTGTGACCAATATAAACAATCTGTGGCCAGGAAACAATATGTGACCCATGAAAAAGATGAATTGTGACTAAGAAATAATGCGTGACCTAAAAATTTGTTAATTTGTGATCAATATTTTGATAATTTATGAAAATTATAAGTTGTGATTTGTAATGTTCGTGATTTGTGACCAATAAAAAAATTGTGACTTATAAATTTTTTACCTGTGACCAAGGAAAAACTTGTGACCTTTAAAATTTTTGAATTGTGACCGTAAAAAAATTTGTGACATTTAAAAAATTGATTTGTGAGCGAAAAATAATATGTGACTAATTAAATTGTGAATCTGTGACCGATGATAAATTGTGACCTATGAATTTTTTGAATTGTGACCGTAAAATAATTTTTGACATTTAAAAAATCTGATTTGTGACCGAAAATAATATGTGATCAACTAAATTGTGAATCTGAGACCAAATTATATAAATCTATGACCTTAATATATTTCATTAATTAAATTATAAATAAAATTTAGTAAAAATCTTATTTTTGAAATTTGAAACTTATTTTCTTAATATTGAAATAGGCCAAAGTTATACTCTTACTTATGAAATTTTCCCTAATTTTTTTTTTCAATAAGAGCCTGAAGAGGCTGACTAATTAACACATTTCATAAAATCAAGACAATTTTGGATCTTAATACTAGTTAATGTGTTGCATGATGCATTGATGCATTGATGAAATTTTACTTTGTGTAATTAATGAAAGATTTATATTAAATAAAATAAAACTAAACAAATGTTTTTATCAACCTAAAACACATTAGTTTGGAGTCTTAAGAATCTATTCGCTACCTACTATAAAAAAAATGGAATAGACGAGAAAAGTGGACGACACACAAATCTTTCATTCGACTAAACAGTCCTATAAGTGTATTTTGTGCACTTATTTAGGCCCTTAACTTAGAGTATTTGTTGGTTATTTTAATGAACAATGGTTTATTTTGAAGTGAATTGTGATTAGGTAAAGATCGATTATTGTGGCGAACTTGGAGAAACGAGCAAAAAAGGGCTAAATCACAAGAAATTCATAGTTTGGAAACTAAAGTGAAATAACTTAGAAGCTGCGTCAGACCTCAAGATGAAGAGTCAAGAGTGCTAAGGATCAATTGGACGAGAAAAGAAGGCAAATGACTGAAAAAGGACTAAAAAAGGACCAAAGTACATAATGAAAAAAGTTCAGGGGTTGCTAAGCTAGACCTATGTGATCGCATGAAGACTCTGTAGTCTGGTTGCAGTCGAAGGTGTGCCATGCGACCGCATGGCTTTTCGTGGAATAAGATTTCTTTTTCTTTTTTCTTTTGTTGACTACCTAAAAGGAGTCTAGAAAGTTTTTATCATAAAATTGAGTTAGCAAGTACAAAGTTCGGATTGAAGATTAAAGTGCAAGAAATAGAGTGTTTTAGTTCTTCATCTATTTCTTTATTTCGGGTGATGCCTCTTCATATCTTTTTAAATAATTTGAATATAATAATAATAGGCTAAACTTCTTTTGTATTGTATAAATAATGAAACATATTGATTGTTATTTTCAATTCAAAGATTAAGTATTTTAGTGAATTCTTGTGTTCTTGGTCAATTATGTATGCTTATTTCATCGTTTGAATGCTTGATCAACATTTAGATAATTTGTTACTTATTGTAGTGTTGAAAGATTCACAATAGGTTAGAACATTAGATATTTAATACATGGACAATAGAGGTTAGGAATAACATTTATTATATGCGCAATTTGGGTTGATAGAATGTGTGATTGAATGCATCTCTTTACATATAAATTCGGATTAGGAATAAGGTCAAGTCGAGCGTAGGATATGTTTAATCTATTTTGAAAAATAATGTTAAACATTAGACGATTATCTATTGTCACGAGCACTTGAAGAACACTAAATTACATGATTTGAGAATACGAAATAGAAGTCAATTGGCGGATTCTGAAATCCAATATAGTCTTCTCATAATTTGATAAAAAACCATATCTTTACATAGTCGTAGCTTAAGTTAAAATAATTACAAATACTATAGTTGAACGTTATTTCTCGTGGGACGATTCATGTAACTTACTAGATATTACTTGTCAACGGTCCCGTACGCTTGTAGGATTTTTTAGAACAAGTTTTTGGTGCCATTGTTAGGAACTAATTTGTTCAATTCTAGTTTATTAGTTTATGTTAGATTCAATTTTTTTCTTAGATTTTAGGGTATAATCACATGACCTAATTCTCTTTTGCTTTGCTCTTTTCAGGCAATCACTAGTGTATGCAAGATTCTGACGAGAATGTGTTCTCTCCATTAGATCTCGAGATTAAAAAAAAAAACCTTCAAACAACGCAGAAGATGATAATGAATAACAAGGGAAATGGGTGAGAATCAAAATCAGAATCAGATCCACTTCAATTGCAAAAGTCAGTACAACAGAGAGTTATTACGAATATTGTTGGAGATTATGTGAATCCATTGTCATTTCTATCAAAAGAAAAAAAAGTTCTAAAACAGATTTATTATAGAAGTATAGTTGTTCATTTTCTATCAAAAATTTCTAAAAGAATAAAATAATTTTAATCCAGATATTTGAAAGGTTTAGATTATTATTATTATTATAACAAAAATATTTTTATTTAACAAAATTTATTATTTTATGTATTTATTTTATATTTAAGGGCCCGCACCATATTTGAAAATAGTATAAGGCCCACAAACTCTGAGAATCGATCCTACAGTTATATGTATATAATATAAACTATTAGGTAGAGTTAGACAATTTTAATTGAATTATTTTTTATTATCTCCAATATTAAATAGATATAAAGTATAAGTTTTTTTTTTTAAAAAAAAAAAAAAATTAATCATATACATGAAACTTGCATGAGCGTTCAGTAAAATAGTTTTTAATAGGTTATTGAAGGATCTAATATATACTAAAATCAAAATAAGTTATTCGACTACCCTGGTCCTTTACTCAATAGGGTAGACTTCTCACGTATTTTGAAAGTTTAACTCTTTCTCTCTTGTCCTATATCTTTAGACGTACAAATAAAATCTCATAAACAAGACTCTAAATTCTATTTTATATATTCATGAACCACCTTCAACATCATCTCAATTAAGGATGAAACTTATTTCCCCCCGCAAATTTGGCCTTTATGTTTTTTCAAAATATTTTAATAAGAAAAGATTAGCGATAAGGGGATAGAAATGTGAACAAAATGGGGCATAAAAATTCAATTAAACCAAGAATATCTACATTTAGAGTAGTTGCATCACATTAATATTACTATATATGAGACCTTTGACAAATTCATCCGTATAAAGGAGAGCTTAAGAAGGGATGAGATATCCAAGCAACTAGTTTTAGACCTTCACTCGCATATTTTGAGGAGGACGGTGGCTATGAAAGTAATCATAAATTAAGAAAAAAAAATTGCACGATGGATAATGAGCATACAAGGACATGCGAAATATGAAAAGAAAACTTTATTTTCTTCAAATACTTGTCGGGTCAATATAATTAAATTTATTTTTTTCTCTTTCTTCGAAAGGATGAGGTCATTCAATTTTATTTTTTATTTTTTTTTTCTTGCGTATTAATAAATAATTCACGAATATTGTAGTTTGTTAAAAAAAAAATAGAAAAAGACAATAAAATTCCCATTTATTAAACATAAAAAAAAATGATAGTTGCAACATAATTGCCTCAACAAGAGGGGAAAAAAAATAAAGAATAACGCATGCATGGAGTATTCAAATAAAACAGGACCAGACAAATTTACGATGGAATATGACCAGATTAATTTTACGTTTAAGTGCTTCTTAGCCTTTTCACTGAGCCATACTCTTCTTCATTTTCTTGAGCTTGCCGCTTTAATGTATTTCGCTTCTTGTTCAGGAAATCCATCAACCATACAGCAGAGGCTTTTGGAAATCTTGTGAAATAGCCATTCACGAAATCTACATAGAAAAGGCCAAATCTAACATTGTATCCTGCTCCCCATTCAAAGTTGTCAAACATTGACCATATGTAGTAAGCCTTCACATCTACGCCTTCACTGTAAATGAAATAAAAATAATGAGCAATGAAATTTTTTAATAAAATAGTCAAATAACTTCATAATTTAAAATTTTCTTTGAGGCATAATTATATGAGTGGTGACTTACTCCATTGCTTTCTTAATGTAAAAGAGATGGTCTTGGTGATATTTAATCCTCGTCTCATCTAATCGAGCTTCTGAAAATGTTAGGGCCGTATTGTTCACTTCATCCACCCCTATACAAATTAAGTCATCCAATGAATCACATTAAACAGGTTAAATATTATCAAATGTTTCTTATCTTCCCAAAGAAAAATGGCTAATTAAAATTCTATGAATTTACCATTCTCAGTAATGTAAATGATAGGATTATTATATGTTTCCTTTACATGAATCAACAGCTTGTAAATCCCATATGGAACGATGTACAACCAATCCGAACCGCCCTGGCATAAGAAAAGATAATATTCTATAAGATTCGGAATAAAAGCGTACTAATTAAATCTAGTTTCAATTATGACACCATAGTCCACCACCAATAGATTGGGATAAATCATTCTATCTTTAATGTTCTTTCTAAGTAGAGACAAAGTTAAAAGGCATACCTTTGGACCAATAGGTATCCCATCACGCTCACCTACAAATGATTGAGAGAGTGAGCGTCACGTGTTAATTAAGGTTAATTTTTATATCTATAAATGAATAAGGTTCATAAACTTACTTGATAATGTGATATCTTGATCATTTGAATAACTTGGTGATGTACCAGGTTCACTAGGTGAATTGCTAGCATAAGTACTAGTGTAATAATTTATGCCTAGAAAATCATAAGACCCTTTCACCAACTTAACTTCTTCTTTTGTAAATTGGGGAAGCCGGTCTCCAACTAGTTTTCTCATAACTGGTGGGTAGTCACCAGTTACTACAGGTGCTACAAACCTGAAAAATGGGGGAGGAAAAGGGATATTGAGACTTGAGACAGTTTTTATATAATATATAAACACCAAAAACAAAATAAAAGAGAATATGCTTGTATTTACATTCAACCCAAACTATAAATTTGACAATACAATTTATTCTTTAGAAATCTTAGAAAGGCCAATAAATATTGAAAGTAGAAAGCATAAACGTGTAAAAGTGGTACACTGGGAAAGCATGAGAAGACGAAGAAGAACTCAGTTTCGTATATTCATCAGTATATCAAGGTGAATTGAAGCCGTATAAATTAAAAATATCAAAAGCATTAAAATAAGCTTAAGAATAAGCCAAGGCCGCAGGCAGTAACATCATCTAGTGAACAATTAATTCTATAGGCTTCCAGTGAAAAGATAAAATGAGCCAAGCCACTTACCAGCCCAACATAAAATCGAGGCCCCTTGAAGCAGCCTCTTTATCGGCTATGGTGTCAGTGAGTGGCTCATACCACTGAGCCACATTTGTTACTCCTATCTTGCCTCCTTGATGTGCCTACACATATGTGTTTGTATAAACTATACAATACCGAATCTCCAAATTGTATATAAATTTTTTTTGATGATATTTATAATGTAGAGCAACTTTTACCTGATATCTTTGCTTATAAATATCAACGGCTGCTGCATGAGAAAGGATCAAATGGTGTCCCACAATATATGGTTCTGTTCCCGGATTTCCATTAGAGCAACTAGTTGGAGCATCAAGTTTACATCTATGTCGAGGGATAGCCTTTGCGGGCTCTGTTGAAGCTGGACCACGACCAGGTGGAAAAGTACCCAATGCATATCCTTGAACAGCAAAGGACCACGGTTCATTCATTGTAATCCAATATTTCACCCGATCACCGAATTCCCAAAAGCAAAGCTCGGCAAACTCAACATAATCTTTCCTATTAATTACAAAAAAATAAAAATAAAAATAATCAACAGTGTTTTTCTAGTAATATTTTTTAGAGGCATATTTAATTTTTGTACAAGAGCTTGACTTGATAATACAAACATCTAAGGGGCTTTTAGTTGAGAGGAATTAAATATTTTAACTTCCTTTGTATTTGCATTGTTTTCTCATAAATATGCTTTTGCAAATATCCAATGGTGCCTTAATTATTACGCAAGATTTTGTTACTTACACAATTCGAGGGCTTAAGAAGCCACCATACTCATCTTCTAAACATTGGGGAACATCCCAGTGGAAGATAGTTGCGCACGGTTCAATACCTACACAAAAATAGATTTAAGAATCAAAGGGGTAAGACTTTTATCTTTATAAAAAGTTTTAAAAGGAAGGAAACCATAATTGTAAAAACACAAATTGTAGTGGATTTAACCTTCCACAAGGAGCAAGTCTATAAGATCGTTATAATATTTAATTCCTTCTTTGCTTATGCCAGCTGATAATCTTCCCCCTAAAATACAAATAAAGAAAAAAATAAAATTAGATAAAACTTCGCCAAATTTTTCTTTTTCACAGGCGGTGCATGAATTAAGTCATATTCTTCATGTTCTCTTATATATGTATATATATACCTGGTAATACTCTTGTCCATGCAATTGAAAATCTGTAAGAGTCGACACCCAGTTTCTTTAACAAAGCCACGTCTTCCTGCAACATTATGAAAAATGAATACAAGTTATTCTTTTATATAGGAATTGTTTTCTACGTTAATTTAATATGATGCTATAAAAATGAAATTATTGAATCACCTTCCACAAATTATATTGATCGATAGCAACACAACCGTTAGTTCCACCCTGAATTTTACCTGCAACTCGAATAAACACGCTCAGAAATTGACATGTAACACAAAAATAAATGCATATGAGTGTATAAAAAGTATAAACATATATTTGTGTATATGTATGCATGAAGATTGGAGAAAGAAAATACCAGGTGTTCTCCGTGTGAAGACATCCCAATTGCTTTGGCCTTTACCGCCTGTGGCCCAAGCACCTTCAACCTAAATTACATTGCAAACGAAATAAATCAACCAAATCACAACTAAGTTGCATACATATTTCTTTTTCCTGTTTTGAGCTATAACGTAAAAGTGTAATTAATACACTTATGTGCATGGACACGATGATTCATTGATTTGTTGAGCGCCGCTAACATTATACACATACACACCTGATAAGCAGATGTTGCAGAACCGAAGATAAAATCCTTGGGAAAATCAGAACGCAGGATCTTGGCCGGGGTGTATATGCCAACTTGGCCACCGTCGGGATAATCTGAAAGTGCTTGTGCATCCCCACCACCATTCGTCAAGAGGCTGTTTTGGTTATTCATTACTACAAAATATAAAGTGCCTTAATTTGAAGTATTGTGACTCGAGTGTTTTGAGAGCGATGTAGTGTATATGAAATGGCCAACGAAACGATTCAGGTATTTATAGGGGATTATGAGAAAAATAATGCATGCATGAATTATCTAATTACACCATGGCTGACTGCGCCCAACACGCTTTTAGAAAGTCCAAACTTTTGTTCTAATTTCTATTCCTCGCCAGCCACCAATCACCACTAACCACCCCCAATTATTGACTTTTCATCTTCCTCTCATAAATACAATGTTTGTATTTTAAGATTTTATGACTTGTAATTTATGATGTCCACTTGTAAATCCGTGTGCTGAATTAATATTTTAAATTATAGTCCTATATTTTTTGTTTAAATGTTTAAAATTTATGATGTCCAGCTAATAGTGTAACGAAATTAAAATTATAACGGAGTACAAATCAGAGTTAATAAACTACACATCATTCGTCCTAATTATATTCTTCATCATCGTTCATCCTTTTTTATTTTTGATCACTATCAAACTCGTTACTTGATCTAGATTATTTAATTTTTATGTAATTAATTAAATAGATTTTGTGTGTGTATGTATATATACACACACAAGCGACTAGCAGAAAATTATGAAAGTCATCTTACCTAATAATAAGAAGATGGATAATGGTTTCGTTTTTAATGAACGCCAGCAATGTAAATATTGGATTCTGTCCCTTAATTAATTTTAAAAACTAAGTCGCCTTCTGAGATAGATTGGATTGAGACGTCCCATGCGAGACCCATGGAACAATACTGATATAGGAGAATAAAAATTAATTATTTTATTCTCAGACAACTCAGTTTGAATGTAAAGTCAAACTAAGCCTGCTATATGTTTGTTATGTTATGAAATTATGACTTTTCATAAATGGCTGACTCATGATTTTGGTTTTCAACTGACCACTTGATTGACTTGACTCAGTTTTGAGTTTCCCATCAAACCCCTTCAATCAAACATTCACTTAGACCGAACTATTTGTGATTGACCAAATCCGGTCTTTCTTAAATGGTCAAATTGATTTAGATTTTAGTTTTTTTTAAAATATATTTTGCCTCTTCAAATTTAGAAATTCGTTCAAAATTCAAAAGCCCAAATACTACAAGTAAAATAGATATTATAAGAGGAAAGCAATAAACAAGCCTAAAAACTAGGCCTGGGCACGGGTCGGTTCGGTTCGGTTCTGAAGAGAACGAACCGAATCGAAAATTTTCGGGTAGTTAGTAAATGGAACCGTCGGGTCCAAATATAATTTTGGAACCGTTCGGGTTCGGTTCCATTCGGTTCAGTTCGGTTCGGTTCGGTTCTGTTCGGTTCTATAGTATAATTAATTTTTTTTAACATTTATAACAATACTACAATCTGACATGTTCAATATTAACTTTTACAAATTAACGTATTCCAATTTAATAAGATATAAATAACAAGTTGTCCAATAAGATTAATTTACCAATATATACAAATAACAAAAAATAGATAGTAAATTAGTAATACTAAAATATCGGTGATCCATATAAATTAAAAGTTATAGACTCGTAGAGATAAAATATTTTAAAGTATTGCTAATATAGTAGTACTTACTTAACAACTATTTGATTTAACCATCAATTACTTGACTTGTCATACTAGATACTAAAAAAAACTCTACAAGAAAGATTGAAAAATCACAATTAACAAACATAAATAAACAAAAAATTGTTCAATTAATAAAATTTAATAAGAAAAAATATAATATATTTTTTATTACATGTCTCAATGCCATCATAGAACTCAATCTCTTCATTGCAAACTCTATATTTGTTAATTTATTTTTAAAAAATTAAATAATTTGATTTATCCCATATATAAAAATTAAAAAATTATAAAAAAATTCGGTTCTTATTCGGTTCTTCGGTTCTGGGTCTAGAACCGAGAACCGACCCGTACCCGTCGGTTCTTGATTATGATACCCGTTCGGGTATTTCGTTTACGAAGAACCGCTCGGTTCGGTTCGGTTCGGTTCGGATCCGGTTCGGTTCAGTTCGGTTCGGGATATATGCCCAGCCCTACTAAAAACATCTCCAAGAGACTTTTTAAATATGATATGTTCTTTATTTTAAAGAGTCAATCCTTCAAATCATGCTCCAAAAGTATCTTGTCACTTTTTTCATAAAAAGAGTGTGATAACTCACAATCCTTAGAAAAGAGAAAAGACTGCTTTAAGCCTTCAACTACCAAATGTGAAAATAATCAACTCAAATCTTCATATCTGCATTTTAGTCACCGTTGCTACGGGGTTCACATCAGTTGGTATCAGAGATTTGCTCCAAATAATTAAGGTTATATCTTTTATTGTTTTTGAGTCTTCTGTTTTTTCTTTCTTTCATTGTTTTTTGTGTTCTTGTATCCAATAACAGTTTTTGAGTTTTTGATCCCAAAAATTCAAAAAAAAAATTCAAAAATTGTTTTTGGACTATTTAAAGGTCCGAATTAAGTTTCGTTTGTTTTGCTAATTTTCTATTCAAATTTCCAAGAGTAAAAAAAAAATATTCGAAAAAAAAATCCTAAAAAAAAAAGAAAAAAATTCATTATTATTGTTACGGGGATTTCCATTATTATTAATTTTCAATATTGAGTATATATATACACTTTAATTCAATTCCTACACTTTCTTACTTCTTACATTCTTCATTCCAAAATTTCAATTTCTATAATTCTCTTGAATCACATTCCTTCTCATATTCAATTTTTGAATTCACAAGTTTGATCCGGTAAGTTCTTTGTTGTCTTTGGAAGCACTTTGTGAAAGTATTGAGTGGTAAAATGTAGATGGTGAAATTATTAGAGGGTAAAAGTCAAATAAGTGATTCTGAGTGAACTTGGTGAGGCGGAAATTGAGAGAACGTCTGATATGGAGGGCTTAAATTTCAGCAGATACGGTAATCAGACCAACAAACAGAATGATATGATGGATCGATTTGAGCGTTTATTGTTGGATATGGGGGAAAATATTGAGAAATTGAGTACTTCTATGATAAATATTAGTAGGGGACAATCGGTAAATGTACCTCATGATGAGGGGACGAGTAGGCGAGTTTTTAGGATGGATGAGCATGAGATTAGTAGTGAATAGGGTGAAGATGAGTATGAAGGGGTTGAGATGGGACGGATGAGGCATAGGTGAGATAGGTTTGAACGATGGGGTAGAAATAATCATAGATGTGAAGTTGATGGTAATCTGGGTAATGTAAAATTGACAATTTCACAATTTAAGGATAGAAGTGATCCAGATACATATTTAGATTGTGAGAAGAAGTTGGAGTTGATTTTTGATTGGCATAACTATTCGGAGGATAAGAAGGTGAAGGTTGCGGTGTTGGAATTCACTAATTACGTCATCACTTGGTGGGATCAAGTGATTACTTCACGGCATCGGAACCGAGGGAGTCCTATCAATACTTGCTACTCTACCATCAATTAATTATTTTTACTATAAAATATATTTGTGTAATAAGTAATATATCTTACATATCACGACTTAACAATTTGGTTATCTCATCCTTTTGTTGTGCAATCTATCATCCTAAATAATTCAATGTTACCTCACCGATAAAATTGTCAAAAATATAAGTTAACCAGTCACTTATTTTTCCAATATATGCAAATCCCAATTGTCAAATCAACAAGCATCGATTAAATAGTTCACACGTCGTGGTTTTCTTGTTCACAGACTATTAAAATCCAAAGTTGAAAAAGTCAATTGGATTACCAGTGCTTCTGTAGTGTGAATGATTTAGTCCCATTGTGATTATATGAAATCTTGGCTCGATTGAGTTTTTCGGCTGTAGATTGTTTTTAAAAACCTATAACAATATCGTAGAGCAATTAATTAGGCAACTCATTCGTCCATCTCTAATTAAAAATACCTTAAAGTGATATTGACACAGTTTAATAATTTTACATACAAGGAACTTATTGCTTTCGAAGTGTGCGGTAAACTTGTTGGAGTTTGGAACCGAAAATAATAAATCTTGTTTTTTGACAAACATTTTAGTTTGTCAATCGATGATTTTAGGACAGGGAATTTTGATATTGTATTTCCTCTATGTGTTAGTTTACTGTTAAAAATTGACTCTTATTATTTCATTAGGTCTTAAAAGTATACATCATTTTCTAAATCTAAAACTGCCCGTTATAAATATTTTAGTGATGTTTCATTCTTTCTTTTTTTTTTTTTTTTTTTTTTTTTTTTTTTTTTTGCTAGGGGCATTACACTTTGGAGTCAGATCAATTGTTGTAGGTTTGGGAGAATACTTATAATGATCTAAAATAATAATAATAATAATAAGAAACATACAAGGAATGGTGGGATCTTGACCAAAGTTATGTAGCAGGGTTAAGCGTCTCATCTTTAACATTTTGGCGTCAGATTTCAAAATGACGCAGACATTACCAAAGTGATACTTTAAACTAATTTTTTAAGATTTAAGATGGAAATAAAGATGATCCTTGGTACTGAACACTCATCGATCGAAGCTATCCAACGATTCTAAAGTAAGAAGAAGCCTTAAAATTTATGTACAAGCATATGCATTTGTCTGGTTTTTTTTATAAATTATAATATGATATGACATTATACGATAGCAAGATAATTTCAAAGCATGTTTTACATGGAAAAAAAAATGTATGAAAGTTGTTAACACATATGAACCCTCTAATGATATAGAAATAATAGTTGGAATTGGCTCAAGATATAATAGATGTTTAGAATGCTAAGAACCGCTAGAAAGATGACTCTATATCATGCAAATCGTCGAGCTACCTTTATTCAAGATTACTTGAACTATGAAATGAATCCTGCGCAACACCTTGGGCAAAACATTTATGAGTTTCACATTCTATAGGTTGAGGTAGGGGGGTTGGGTTACGTTGTTAGCCAGCAAGCCAGAGTCAACCATCTTAATGCCACTCTTTTGGGCTAGGTTTAGAACAGAGCTAAGGGATGAGATAATTGCTAGGGCTCTAGCTGGGAGCAGGTACAGGGTCGCTATGCAAGACTTTACAAGCAGGTTGACTCGTATGTGGAGAGGTTTCGTTAGACACAGTCAAATGAACTTAGATGAGGTTATTTCGGTGGCGATTGAGAGCTCGGTATTTGGTACTCTACCCCCACTACAAGAAGACAATGATGAGGAGTCTGATCGAACTAGTGGAGGATAAAGTTGATCGATTATGCAGATTGTGGCTTATTTTAGTTTCTTCCCTTATTTCAAAAATAATGCACTTCTATGTGATAAGTGCGTTTTACGCACTTATTTAGGTCATAAAACATGGACAATTGATTGTAATTATGTTGAAATATGGCTTAATTCTATGTAAATTGTGTTTGCAGAACTATATCGATGAAAATAATGATAAGCGAGTGAAAACGAGCAAGAAATGACCAAAATGGAAGAAAGTAAAAATTCAGGGACCAAATTGCAACTTTATAAAAGTTGTACCGAAGATCGAATCGAGCATGGAGATGGGCTAAATGCAAATTGGTGAAGTCGTAGGAAGATTGAGGAAGAAATTAGAAGAAAAGAGACCAAGATATGAGAGAATGAAATTTGGGGATCAAAACGAAGAAGTTTGGAAGTCGCAGTCCAAGCGGTCGCTTGGTACAATTTTTAGGCGAAAATTTTAGTTTCCTTATTTGATTCAACCTCTTATGGAAATAGATCTTTGACCTCTTTTTAACCCAAAACACGACCAGTATTCGGGGGCTACGCACTTTTGGGAGATAATTTTGACATTGGAGAGCAAGAACACGAGGAATAACGCGAAGATTCATCAAGCACTTCAAGGATTTAATTGAATATCTATTCGGGTGATGACGTTTCTTCATTTATTCTTTTGTTTTTCTTTCTTTAGCATGTTAGGCTAATTTTTCTTGTACTAGGAGATCGATGAACCTTGTAACATGATATTTTAATCTTTAGTTTTATATTTTTTGACATTAAAACACGTTTTGGATGTTTGAACGATTTATACGTATTTATTCCATATGATTTTTGTGTGCACGTTAATTGTATGAATGTGGTGATCTATTTTATGCATTCGAAAGAAGGAAAATAGATTCGACGTAGTATAAATTGTCATAGGGTCCGATAAGTGTTCATAAAAGTTAATGCGTTCTTTTATGTTTGTATTCGTCATAGAAATATAGTCAGATCGCATGATAGAATAGGTTTAACAGTACTCGAAAGAGATTGTTAAATTTAATAGGAACATTGATTCTTCAATATTTAATCGTGTTGTCAAGGTGTAAAACTAGGATTTAAATAGATTGTTGCATGGGGATTCGTGATCCTAATACGTTTTTCTCATCTTAAGTAAATCAATTTTCATTCAATTTCATATTCATTCTAGTATAATTTGCATTTAGTTTAGCCAATTCATCCATAATAGTTTTCATAATTTAGTTTGGTTAGCATTTAATACAAAACTCATCAAAAACTCATTTAATTTCGGTTAAGGTCGAAATAATTATTATTGAACTACTCAATCTCTGTGGGATCGACAATTCGGACTCTAAAAGTCCACTTTATTACTTGTAACGAACCGTACACTTGCGGTGGTTTTAAATCGAACGTATTTTCGTGAACAAGTTTTTGGCGTCGTTGCTGGGGATTGAGTTTTAGTTTAATTTTAGTTATTCAGACACTAATTCGAACTTTTTTCTTTATTTTGATTTTTGTTTAGTCAGATAACTTGTTAAACTTCGTTATTTCGACTTTTGCTTATTTTTGCGCAATTTTGGCTATTTCAGATTTGCATGCTAAGATCGACTGGAGCGGAATTGATTCCAGCTGAACCACAAATCGAGCGTACTTTTCACCAAGTGCAAAGAGAAGCTAGAATAGCACAACAACAGCAAATGGCTAACGAACGACAAAATCCAGTAATTCCGGCTAACGAGGAGGAAGCTATGGACGAATGAAACATGCTTGTAGGGGATTTCATGATTCCCCAGATCATTCAGAGCCAGTCCAGCATCGTATATCCACCATTTGGGCAACAAAACTTCCAATTGAAGACCAACGTCATACACTTGTTTCAGAATGGGCATCATTTTTATGGGAGAGCTGAGGAAAACCCGCATACACACGTCTCTAGATTCTTGGAGATGTGCCAACACTTCAAATATCAGGGTATCTCAGATGACGCCATCTGTTTGAGGCTATTTCCACACACATTGCGTGACAAAGCACTTGAATGGCTGGATTCTCAACCAATTGCCAGTATCACAACTTGGAATGATCTTACTCAAAAGTTCCGTACCAAGTTCTTTCCACCAGCCAAGATTGCAAAACTAAAGCATGATATCTCTATTTTCCGTCAAGGGGAGTATGAATCATTTGATGAGGCTTGGAACAGGTTCAAGAACATGCTTCGGAAGTGTCCACATCATGGTATCAGCAAGGGACTCCAGGTCCAATACTTTTACGCGGGATTGCTTCCGTCTTTCAAAAGCAATATAGATTCTTCATCTAATGGGTCGGTGTCTACTAGGACAGTTGATGATGCACTGAAACTATTTGAGACTGTGGCTACTACTTCAGCCATGTGGTCTTCAAAATAAGCAGTTCGAGGTGGATACTATTTCAGCTTTGTCGGCGAAAATTGATTCACTATTCCATAAGGTTGACAGCATGTCGCAGACTGCCAATGCAGTAATTGTAAAGAAATCAAGTTGTGAGGAGTGTGGAGCTGATCACACTACTTCAAACTGTCCAATTCTCACACAAGAGGTAGAGCATGTGGATTATGTGCAATGGGGTCAACGCCAGCAGAACAACCCGAATTCTGAGACATATAATCCGGGGTGGAGAAAACACCAAAATTTCTCGTAGAGTAATCAGAATCAAAATCAAAATCAGAACCAGAACCAGCACAGACCACAGGGTCAATATCAGCAGCAGGAGAAGAAGCCACAGTTGAAAGAAATGTTTGGAAAATTCGTAGAAACAACTCATCAGTACATGGAATCA
This sequence comes from Osmanthus fragrans, assembly GCA_019395295.1. NCBI lineage: Eukaryota > Viridiplantae > Streptophyta > Magnoliopsida > Lamiales > Oleaceae > Osmanthus > Osmanthus fragrans. The sequence continues at coordinate 15,701,450 of CM033343.1, read as the reverse complement.
AACAATCAATTCATGAAGAAGACAGAAGTCACTCTCCAAGAACAAAATTCGGCAATTAAAAATTTGGAGATTCAAATGGGGCAGATGGCACTTACTATGACAAACAGGGCACCAGGAACTCTACCTAGCAATACAGAAGTCATCCAAGGGAACATGCGAAGGCAATAACAACCAGAAGTGGAGTACAATTACCGGAGATTCATATCAAAAAACCGGTTACTAATGAGGAAACAGTACCTACTTCAGATGAGGAGCAAGTGGAACAGACTGAACTTACACCAGAAGAAAATGCGAAGAAGAGTTCAGATACACCACGGGTTAAGGCAACCGCTTTTGTCAATCCTTATGAGCCTCCTATTCTGTTTCCTCAAAGGTTGAAGAAGCACAAGTTGGATAAGCAATACAGCAAATTTCTTGAGGTTTTCAAGAAACTTCACATCAATATTCCATTTACTGATGCACTTGTTCAGATGCCCAGCTATGCAAAGTTTCTCAAAGACATACTCTCTAACAAACGCAAGCTGGAAGAACATGAAACGGTGATGCTTACTGAGGAAAGCAGCGCAATGATTCAGAAAAAGCAACCGCCAAAATTGAAAGATCCAGAGAGTTTTACTGTTCTTTGTTCCATTGGCAATTGTTATTTCGATAAGGCATTATGTGATTTAGGTGCAAGTATTAATTTAATGTCACTCTCTGTTTTCAGGAACCTTGGTTTGGGAGAAGCAAAGGCTACTACGGTGACTCTCTAGCTGGCAGATCGATCCCTTACTTATCCACGAGGAATCATTGAAGATGTGTTGATAAAAGTGGATAAATTTATTTTTCCTATCGATTTTCTCATCCTCGACATGGAAGAAGATAAGGATGTCCCACTTATATTGGGGCGACCTTTCTTGGCAACTGGAGGGACGATCATTGATGTTCAGAAATGTCAGTTTATTTTGAGACTTGGGGAAGAACGGATTTCATTTAATGTGTTCAATGCAATGAGATTTCCGACCGAGTCAGATAGCTGCTTTCAGATATATGTGATTGACAGTGTGATCGAAAATAACTTCCACCTACGACATCCCACCGATGCATATGAGGCTTACATTGCACACTCTCAATCTATCCATGCTGATTCATTGGAGATCGAGGAATGTGCAAGACTTTTGGAAGCTAATCCACCATACGTGCGCAAATGCTACTTCGAGGAACTGGGATCTAGAACAACAACAGCACAACCATCTATTCAGCAACCTCCTAAGTTAGAACTCAAGCAGTTGCCATCTCACCTTCGATATGCCTATTTGGGTGAGTCTTCGACACTCCCGGTGATTGTGTCAAATTCTATCAGCAAGGTAGAAAAGGAGAGATTACTTCGGGTGCTAAGGGACAATAAAACAGCCATTGGGTGGTCTATAGCAGACATAAAGGGTCTTAGTCCTTCATACTACATGCATAAAATACTCATGGAGGAGAACTTTAAACCAAAGGTTGATGGTCAGCGGCGATTGAATCGAAACATGAAAGAAGTGGTAAGAGCTGAGGTGTTGAAGTTACTTGATGCAAGTATCATTTACCCTATCTCAGACAGAACATGGATCAGTCCAGCATAGGTTGTACCCAAAAAGGGAGGTATCACGGTGGTGAAGAATGAAAAGAATGAGCTAATTCCTACTAGAACGGTAACTGGATGGAGAGTTTGCATCGATTATCACAAACTCAATGATGCTACTCGAAAGGATCACTTTCCACTTCCATTCATTGATCAGATGTTGGAAAGACTAGCAGGACACTCTTACTACTGTGGTTTCTAGATGGATACTCGGGGTATAATCAGATTCCAGTGGCATCGAAAGATCAAAAGAAGACCACTTTCACATATCCCTATGGCACCTTTGCATACCGTAGGATGCCTTTTGGTTTATGTAATGCACCTGCCACATTTTTTGCGTTGCATGATGGCTATCTTCTCTGATATGGTTGAGAAGTTCATCGAGGTATTCATGGATGACTTCTAAGTGTTTGGCTCCTCATTTGATGATTGTCTGGAACATTTGGGTTTAGTCCTGCAACGATGTGTAGAAACAAGATTGGTGTTGAATTGGGAAAAATGCCACTTCATGGTACATGAAGGTATCGTGTTAGGACATAGAATTTCAGCAAATGGGATTGAGGTGGATAGAGCAAAGATTCAAGTAATTGAGAAGCTACCACCACTAACTTCAGTAAAGGGTGTTCGCAGTTTCCTTGGGCATGCCGGATTCTACGGGAGATTCATAAAAGATTTCTCAAAAATCACAAAGCCACTATGCAGCTTGTTGTTGAAAGATGCCACATTCGAATTCACAGATGAATGTTTGACAGCGTTCAATGCTTTGAAGGAGAAACTGATTTCAGCACCTGTGATGATCTCTCCAGATTGGGACTTACCGTTTGAGCTGATGTGTGACGCCAGTGATCATTCAGTCGGGGTTGTACTAGGACAACGCAGGAATAAAGTATTCCATGGGATTTATTATGCCAGCAAGATGTTGAATGATGCTCAGCTTAATTATGCCACTACGGAGAATGAGCTTTTGGCTGTAGTCTATGCTTTCGACAAATTTCGATCATATCTTGTGGGATCGAAGGTTATAGTCTACACAGATCACGCTGTCATCAAGTATCTGATGACAAAGCAGGACGCCAAGCCAAGACTCATTCGTTGGGTCCTACTACTGTAAGAGTTTGATTTGGAGATCAGAGATAAGAAGGGGAGTGAAAATGTGGTAGCTGACCACTTATCCAGACTTGAACCCAGCGAGCAGACCGAATCTGTGGATATCAACGAGGTTTTTCCTGATGAGCAGATTTTTAGTGTGGTAGAGGCATCGTGGTATGCAGACATAGTAAACTATCTAGCAAGATCCATCACTCCACCAGATTATTCACATCACCAAAGGAAGAAATTTTTCGCTGACCTGAAGTACTACTTTTGGGTCTATAATTATATTTAGACTCGACGATTCCATTTACTAAATACCCAAAAAATTTTGTTTCGGTTCGATTCTCTTCTCTTCAAAATCGAACCGAATCGAACCATATCCAGCCCTACTGCAGCCCAATGCATTTATAGATATCTCTCAATAGCTGAATTTTCGTGTATATATAAAATCAATTCATCCTCTTTTCTCTTTACCTCCGCCGCCAATGTATGTTTGTATAATGGAGAATTTTCATAAATGTCATTAAATTTGAAAATTTACAAAAAAAAATTGTCATTTTCACTTTTGATGCTAAAAAATGTCACTTTTTATGTGAAATGTCCAAATTACCCTTAAATTCATATTTTTAGGTGCATTTAATGCTCATTAATACTTGATTTGAATGTCATTAATGTTACGATGTGATTATTTAATTTGTATATTATAAACATTGGATATATATATATTACATTGGATAATATGAATTTGAAAGGCTAACATAAACAAATTTCTTCTTACTATTAACAAACTCTAACTTCTTATCATTCTTCTTCATTCCTTAATCAAGAAGACATTACTATTGAGCTCATCATCCATTTTGAGAGGTTAGCTATTAGAAATTTTTTATATTTTTATCTTATAGCTTACTACTTTTTAAATGTTAAATACAACATAGTCATATATATTTGAAATTTTTTAAACTATTATTCATTGATTTGTTTGGTTTCTAAAATATTTTTTAAGGGTAAAGATCATTTACCTTTGTGAAGGATTTCATATTTAATGGTATTTAGTTATTTATTTTTTGGAAGACGTTGTGATGTTGTGGTTGAGAATTGATTATCACCATTAATATTTTGAATAATTTCTTCAAATCAAACCAAATACATGTATTTAATGATTGTCTTTAATGATTTATCGTGCAAATTATTTGGGAAAAATATTTTGTCATTCGGTAGTACAATATTGATGACCACACTTAATGTGATGAAAAAATTGTTCCAATCACCTACATATATGCTTCTCAACAGTTTAACTGTCGAATTTGACATTTAGAAACCGTCGGGTAGACATTTCAATTATCGAACTCGACATTTAGAAACTTTCGGGATAGACAATTTAACTGTCAAATTCGACACTTGAAAACTATTAAAACCATTGATTTTACATTTTTCTATTGTATGGATTTAAATATTCGAAAGTGTCATTTTCATGCTATTAAATGCCGACATATTGATTGTGCAGAATTTTTACCGTTGCAATTCTAACGTTTCAGGTATGAGTAATCATTTGAGACTCATCGTGTCACATAGTAGAAAGTTTGTTCATGTGGATGACGAATGGATGTGGAGAGGGAACATAATCACTTTCATTTTAGTGCCGACAAGTATTACCGTAGCCGAACTTGTGTTACGATTGAAGGACAAACTTGAAGTTCTTGATCCCTGCATTGAAATTGAATTGAAGTTCAAAGTCTACCACCCACACAACCTAAGCAATCTAGATACGAGTCTACCACACGATTCAAGAAATACACTCGTTGTGGTAGAGTTGGTCATAACCGGACCACATGGTAGAACGTCATTATAACACAACTCACGTTAGAACCCTATTCTAACACTTCTCCAAAAATACTATACTTAAAGTAGTATGGTGTTCCCCAACACATTGTCAACTCACATTATTATTTTCAACGTACATTATTTTTATCATTCCATTATCGTTTGCAGACAGGATAAGACATATTTAAGTTCACAAGCTGATGTGATTCGGGATGCGCAACGAATCTACGAGAACTGGGCAAACATTGGAAAGAGACCTAAGCTGGGAACGAGTCTTCTAATAATCAATAAAAGGCATACAAGCACTTATTCGAGAAGCGGAGCACGACATGTTGGAGTCAACACAATAAAAAACCAGTTTTCATGTTGGGGGTGGAAGCCACAAAGCGACGGAAGGCATTGAAAACGAGCCAAACGAGCATAGGAGAAACGTAAGCCAAACAGCCCAACTACGAGACCGCATAGTTGGGGACGCATGCGGCCGCATGCAATGGTCAGAGAGCGGCTGGAGTTCAACCAAATGAACTATGCGGCCGCATGAAAATGTACTATGCGACCGCATAGTTCTTTTCCGAGGCAGAATTGTTAATTTTCGCAAGTTTCCTTATTTGGTTAAAACTCTATTTTTATTTCCATATTTTTGTATATTTTAAACCCAAATTCGTGGATTTTAGGGTTTTATCATTTTTAGTATAAATAGGAGTTCTTTTTCATTTTTAAGAACATTTTTGACATTATTGAGAATTATATAAATTTGTGAGTTTTCTCCTCCAATTTCTTGGTAGTTTAAAGACTTAATTTTGAACTTATCAAAAGGTGATTGCAGTCCTTTTGTGGCGTTCCCACTGCACGGTTCTAGTTCCGGGTAATCAACGGGTCAGATTCCTCGCGTGGAATCTTGGTTCTTGGTACGGGTCGAACGAAGGGTCGGGTTGAAGCTTTGCTCAGCGTGATTTCTAGCTTTCTTGGGTTTGTTCTTCTTGTTCGTGGGTTCCCAAACCTGTTCTTGGTCGGGTTCACATCAGGTGGTATCAGAGCACAGTTCTAGAATTCAGGTCATCTATCCTTTTAATTTTTTTGAGTCCTTAATTATTTTTTTTTTTGTGTTCTTCGTGTTCATGTGTCCAGTAATTATTTTTGAGTTTCAATCCAAAAATCTCCAAAAAAAGAGTCAAAAGTTGTTTTTGGGCTAATCTAGCATCCAAATCGACTTTCGTTTGTTTTGTTGGTATCGTAGTTGATTTGAGTCACAAAAAAAAATTACTGTTCATCCGTACTGTTCACGTCGATTTTAAAAAAAAATTATTTTTTTTATTGTTCTTGTGTTAGTGTCATTATTCTTCTATAGTTGTATCGTTTGATTGCCTCTAGATTTATTATTTTGTGTTATTGAGTTTCGATTTAAAAAAAAAAAAAAAAAAAAGATACAAAAAAAAAGAAAAAAAAAAAGAAAATGAAAGTCTCTATATTCGTGAACGTTTAGAGGCAATTCAAATATTGAAGTTTGAGTCTTTTGTTGTCTTTTCTTGTATTTGAGTCATTACCTTAGCCCGTGCAAAATTGTGTTGATTATCCGAGACTTGTGCTTGTGGTGGTGATTGCTACGGGGATTGCACTCCAATTGACTGAGGTCGATTATTTCTCGAGCCATTGAGAAAGGAGGACGAGCGGTAAAAGGCAAGAGTGATGAGTTTCATATCGGGCAAAAGCCAATTCGAGTGATACAAGAGAGTAAACACGCGAGGTAATTTACTTGTTTTTCTTGTTCTTCCATTTTCTACTCAATTTCTGTGATTTAAGTAGTTGCAAAGTGCTTGATATACATGGTTGAAAAAATGAATAAATGTGAGGAAGAGGTTGTGCCTAAGGGGTTTTATGTGGAGCTTATGAATAGTATAAATCATAGGTTTGATCAATTGAATGTGGCGGTTGAGCGTATTAGTGGTGATATAGCTAGGCATGAAACTTTAATTGACGGTCAGCAACGAGGGATGCCCCCAAAGGGTTCCTCGTGGGGGTAGAGGAGATAGGAGATGAAGGAATCTTATGGGTGAATTTGATGAGGAGTTTGAGGCAGTGAGTGTAAGGAGTGATGATTATTACCTAGAAGGTGATATGGGTCGAATGAGAAATAGAGGAGATCGATTTGATAGAGGAGTTGATAGAAATTTGGGAAAGCATCAAACTGAATATTTCAGCTTTCCAAGGTAGGAGTGATCCTGAGGTTTATTTAGATTGGGAGAAAATGGTGGAATTGGTGTTTGATTGTCATAATTACTCGGAGGAGAAGAAGCTGAAATTAGCGGTAGTGGAGTTCACTGATTACGCCATCATTTGGTGGGATCAGATGACGACTAATCGTAGGAGGAATTTAGATAGGCCAATTAAGACGTGGGGAGAGTTGAAAACTTGTGTGAGAAAACGGTTTGTACCTGGGACATTATTACCGGGATCTCCATCTAAAATTGCAAACTCTTTCTCAAGGGTCTAGGAGTGAGGAGGATTATTTTAAGGAGATGGAGATAGCAATGATTAGATCAAACATAGAGGAGGATAGGGAAGCTACCATGGCTAGGTTTTTAAATGGGCTAAAAAGGGATATTGCCAACATAGTGGAGTTGCAGCACTATGTGGAACTGGAGGACTTAGTGCATGTAGCAATGAAAGTGGAGAGACAGCTTGGGCGCAGGGGGGTAGCGAGGTTTCGTACGGAACCCAAATGGAGTGGTGGTGATAGGCATGATCGGGCTGTGACTAGAGAGAAGGTTGAAGTACCTCAGGTTAAGGAGGAGGTGAATAAACATAAACCAAATAGCGAGTCTCAAACTGGTAGATCGAGGGATATTAAGTGTTTTAAGTGTTTGGGTGTGGGGCATATTGCTTCACAATGTCCAAACCGACGAGTGATGATCATTAGGGAGAATGGAGAGTGGGAGTCGGATGATGGGAGTGAGAGTGATAGTATGCCTGGGTTGGAAGATGTTAATGGTGAGACTTGTGTGGAGTACCCAGTGGCGGAATCACTAGTGGTAATGCGTGCTCTTACTACACAAGTGAAGGTGGATGAAGATGAGCAACAACGGAAAAACTTGTTTCACACTAGGTGTCATGTTAAGGATAAGGTGTGCAGTTTGATAGTAGATGGCAGGAGTTGTACAAATGTGGTCAGCTCGACCCTTGTAGGGGAGTTGGGTTTACCTCTTACGAGACATCCACAACCCTATAAATTAGAGTGGCTAAATAATTGTGGAGAGGTCCGGGTTACTAGAAGTGCATTGGTGAACTTTAGCATTGGGCGGTATAGTGATAAGGTGTTATGTGATGTGGTTCCAATGCATGCGGGGTATCTCTTGTTAGGTAGGCCATGGCAGTATGATAGAAAGGTGAAGCATGAGGGGTTTACAAATAGATACAACTTTGTACAGGGTGGAAAGCATATTACACTTGTCCCTTTGACACCACAGCAGGTCCATGAGGATCAATTGAAAATGAAAAGTGAGCGAGAGAACAAAAATAAAGAGCGAAAAAAGGAGAGCTTGAGAGAAAATTCAGAGAGGAGAGAAAATTCCAAGGTGAGTTTATATGTGAGAAAAGTCGAGTGTGAGAGGGCTTTAGTGAGAGCTAACATTCCCTCCCCCGGTTTGGATATTTCTTCTTTACAGGACTTCAAGAATTTAATCCATGGCGGTTTAATTTCGCAAGGCGCCATACCTCGACTATCCACTTGATGTAGGAAACATGGAGAAATTGGTAAGTAACAGTGCAATGGGATGCAAACACACTAAGGTAACTTCTCAGACCCTTACACCTAGGCGAGCATTTGGAACAACTCATGGACTTAGTATCTTACATAAGTTATGCGGTCTTGCAAGGGGTGATACAGTTGATAACTTTATGCGTAGAGTCCGTCCAGTTTCACATATGCACATGGAGTCCTTTTTACTTGTCTATGATATACATTTGCTACGTTGTGAGATTCAAGCATGTCATATAGAGTTAATTGCGTGTAACAAGCAACTAGAGTGCATTATGGGTAACATGATGCATGTTTGTTATTCTTCTAGTCACAATGTTACCACGTATTTTGGACTGGACTTATGGAGTGTGTCAGGATTAAGTTTAATGTCTCATAACCCCAGCCCGCACTTTGGTACTTCTAATTCACTGATCTTGTTCATTTTAATCTTTTCATCTGTTGGTGTTAGTAATGGATTTGGAAAGACACAGGTGATCATGCGTGTGAAATGGACACGAATTCGATGGCGGTCCAGGCTACGTCCTCGGGAAGATGGACACTTTCATATCATTGTCATATGCAGAATCAATGGATACAGCTTGGTTATTGGGGTAAGTTTGAGATTGTTGATATTTTTGAAGTTTCTAATGTTGCTTCGTTTTGTGCAGATTTAGATTTGAGGTCGAATCCTTTCAAAGGGAGAGGGGATGATGTGATCCGGGATGCGCAACGAATCCACGAGAACTGGGCGAACATTGGAAAGAGACCTAAGCTGGGAACGAGTCTTCTAATAATCAATAAAAGGCATACAAGCACTTGTTCGAGAAGCGGAGCACGACATGTTGGAGTCAACACATCAAAGACCAGTTTTCATGTTGGGGGTGGAAGCCACAAAGCGACGGAAGGCATTGAAAACAAGTCAAAAGAGCATGGGAGAAACGGAGGCCAAACAGCCCAACTATGCGGCCGCATAGTTGGGGACGCATGCGACCGCATGCAATGGTCAGAGAGCGTCTAGAGTTCAACCAAATGAACTATGCGGCCGCATGAAAATGTACTATGCGACCGCATAGTTCTTTTCCGAGGCAGAATTGTTAATTTTTGCAAGTTTCCTTATTTGGTTATTTCCATATTTTTGCATATTTTGGACCCACATTCGTGGATTTTAGGGTTTTATCATGTTTAGTATAAATAGGAGTTCTTTTTCATTGTAAAGAACCTTTTTGACATTATTGAGAATTATATAAATTTGTGAGTTTTCTCCTCCAATTTCTTGGTGGTTTAAAGACTTAATTTTAAACTTATCAAAAGGAGATTGCAGTCCTTTTGTGGCGTTCCCACTGCACGGCTCTGGTTCCGGGTAATCAACGGGTCAGATTCCTCGCGTGGAATCTTGGTTCTTGGTACGGGTCGAACGAAGGGTCGGGTTGAAGCTTTGCTCAGCGTGATTTCTAGTTTTCTTGGGTTTGTTCTTTTTGTTCGTGGGTTCCCAAACCTGTTCTTGGTCGGGTTCACATCACAAGCAAAATACAAGTCCACAAACAAAATATTACATTACATCTTGATAGTTCATCTGTCATTCTCGACAGATTGTTTCTGTCATTCTCCACAATTGGTCAGTAGGATAAAATTTAACTACATATAAAATGCACAAAGGACATGCTTTTGCTGAACATTTGGTAAAAACGATGTCAACCAACTTCATCCCTGACAAAGACTACATTATTTAGTACACAACCATATGCAATTACTGCTCACTTCATTTGTTGATCCATCAATTTGAACATTATTTCCCACTATTTTCATCGAAATCATCCGAGCTTATAACAAATATCTCAAGAGGTGGAACGTTCGCCGACCACTCATCATCATCGGATTCATCTTCGTATGGAACCATGAACTCAAACACCTCATCGAGCATACTTTTGGATGATTGCGATGCTTCACTTGACACTTCGTCCAGGTTGGGAAAAGGAACAGTGAAAATTGCTCTCTTACTATTTCGAGGGTTGACTTCATCATTGTCCGACGAATTATGATGGAAAATAATGGGGATGAACTGGGTATTGGCATAGGCTCATTCAGGTTGACTTGGTCGTTGCTTTTCGTGGACGAACCCATTATTTCGATATGGTCATATTTAGTGAAATTGTTTGGGTACATGAGCAGTATATAGTGTCACAAACCTTATGAAGTGTTCAAGTGTAACTCAGAATGAAGTGATGTCATGCTATTTATAATCAACTTATTGGAGGGAAACACTTATGGTCATTTAGTACCCAACTACCAAGTCAAATCTCATATAAATTTGAAGGACAATTGGTGTGATGGTTTAAGGTCTAAATGTACCATTATCCCCTAAACTTCAAACATAATTTATGAAAATTGTGAATCTTAAATCATGTGTACCATTTTATCTTCAAGTTTCCTGCATGTAGTTGTTATTCAATTTCATTAGTACTCTTGTATCTTAATTGTAGCATAGTTCTCAGGTAATTTTCATATTGAAACAAATCAAATGCAAGGGGTCAATCAATCATGAAATTAAAAATGTCGTCTTCTTTTAATCATACAATCCAACGAATATAACAAACAAGAAACTTATAAAATGTGCAACTACAATTACTAATGAGACACATGTGCAAGGCATGTGTCATAGTGTAATTAACTACATAGTAGCTTACATAACAAAGAATTAATTTGTATAAAGCATTAGTTACATCAAACTTAAGGTTTGTATTCAACCAGGCTCCCAGTAAACACAAAAGATTCACACCTAATGGATGTACAACTTATAAAAGATTTTCAAAGAGTATCCATGGGCCCTAGATTTAAATTCAATTTTAGTATAAACATTTTCTGATACTCTTACACAATTCACAAGTATCAATGTGACGGAAATTTCACGAACTAAATGAAAGATTATACATCGAGAAGAAAAAAAGTTTTTCCATGCTAAGCCCCAATCAGTATCTAGACTTGCAATGCAGTCATCAAAATGCTCTATGACGATTTTTAGGTACTTTAAATTGCTTCTTTATAAAAATGTGGGCACGCAACCTTGCATTTTCGAGAACGATGAATTTGAAATTCATCTGTGACAAGGTACAGCAAGAAAGGAAAAAAAATGTCAAATCATAATATTTCGTACATGTTAATCCCAAACACGCGTATAACGTTCGAATGAATCGAAAATGGATATGTGGACCAAAGTACAACAACAAATCAAAACATTGTCAGATCATAATACAGGAATACATGTTAATGGTAAACATACATGTAATGTTCGGATGAAGCAAAGTTCGACATGTGGAATTGTTATGTGTTGAGAAAATTGGATTGTAATTGTCGGTTTCGACAGTTCATATGTCGATACAATAATTAATCTCGACGGATAACTCAACTCATATGTCGGTATTCACTCATTTTTCAATAATTGCTGAGATGAACTGTCGTTCCCGACAGTTCACCGTGATGCCATTTGTCTACTGAAGCGAACTGTCAAAAATTCTACTTTTGACCTCTAAACCACAAAAATGATAAAGAGGGTAAAAGGTACTAAAAAGTCCTCATTTGACCTTCTAAAACACCAAAATAAATCAATGATAGAAAGAAAAAAATAGTACTAAAAGAGTTTGTAAATGAGTGAATTATGCCATCAAAATAATTACTTATTAGCTTTTCTTAAAAAGAAATCACGTTGGTGATCCTTTCCAACCAAACAAAATACGTCAATCATTACACCCTTCAAAAGTTAATTTGTATAAGCTCGTCGTCAAATTTAGGTACAGTATATTTGACAGTATAATTTTAACATATCACGACAATGAAATCATAAATATTTCAAAATAAAGAAGAGAAATCATACGTATATGTATCACATGCCTGACTTCATATAACGGGAAGATTTATATGTCAGGTGGACATTGAACAAGCATTGAATGCTATAAACTAATAAAATGGATGCAAAAAGAAACTGTTATGAATATAGTAACACAAGTTGCAAGTAAAAAATCATTGTCTATCAAAAGTAGCTAGTAAAGAAACATGAAACACTTTAGGAAGCTCAAGACTTAAAAAAATGTTAGAAATAAAAAAAACAAAAAAAATAGTTATAGAAGTTAATTTTTAATTCAAAATATATAGCAAGTCAAATATTCACAATCGGTGCCTAATTGTTGAAAATGACAGCTCATCTCGACAGATGATTCCATTGCTATCGGGATTGACATTTACATTTCACATATATATTGATTTTCCAAGACATGAAGGGTCAGATTACGTGCACATCAAACATATCAAAATAATCTAGTTACGTGCACAAAATTATAGAAAGCAACTTGAAATATTGTTTTAGAAAAATATAAAAACAATTCATATATAATACACCAAAAAATAAAAACCCCCAACAAAATATAGACCTAAAAAATGGAAAAATTCAAACTAACTGCAAATGTACACCCCGACCAAAGCCTTGTGAATAACGAACCCAAAACAAATAAAACAAATTCACGGTCTAGACGTAATAATATCAAAATTAATGGTGCAATCTAAGAGAAAGATAAAAATAAGAACATTAATAAAACAAAAAAAAACTTGAAATGAAACCTTCAATTGATCCAAAAAATAAACGCACATATTTGAAACCCTACCTGGGATATTCTTCTTCATTCTATACTGAAGTGGAATCCCAAGCAAGAACTTGCACTCCATATAGTTTTCAGAGAATCGTGAGAGGAAATATAGAAAAGAATAAATGAGAAATTTTGCAATGGTTGTGTGGAGAAGTGGAGTAGGTGATTGAGTTGGAGAGAGAAAATATTTATGTGAAAAAGAAGAGAAACGAATGAGTTGATGGTTAATAAATTTGATTTTTTTGTTAGATTAGAGTAATTTTGAAGTACAATTGTGAGGTGATTGGTTGTCACATTTTTTTCTCTTTTTGTACAACTTTTTTACGTTGTCAAGTCAAAGACATGTAAGGGATTTAAATTATCTAGATGGGCAAAAATATCCAAAAATAACAATCTTGCAAATACTTTTAAAAAGTGACATTTTTGTAAATGCAAAGATAAAAAGTGACATCTAGTGCAATTTCCTCTTGTATTATAATACTCCCACAGCAGCTGCCTTAATTTCTCTCTCCTCCTCCTCCCTTTTCGCCGCAAGTCACGTGTGTATATATATGGGAAAAATTCATAATTAAGAGCATAAGTATAGTCCATTTCAATAATAATAAAACAAGTTTCAAATTTCAAAAATCATATTTTTATTAGTTTTTATTTATGATTCAATTAATTATATATTTAATTAATTAAATATATAAATGTCACACATCTATACAATTTGATCACAAATTTATTTAGTGGTCACATATTATCAAATTAATTAGACACAAATTATTTCGAAGTCACAAATCAGAATTTTAATGTCACAAAAAATTTTACGGTCACAATTCAAAAATTTCATAGGTCACAATTTGTTTATCGGTCACAAATCAAAAATTTTATAACTCACAATTTATTTATATGTCACAAATCACAATTATTATAAGTCATAACTTATTATACAGTCATAAATTATCAGATTATTCGTTACTGATTAACAATTTCTTAGGTCACATATTATTTCATCGTCACAAATTATCTTTATCATTGATCAGGTATTGTTTATTAATCACAGATTAACCAATTTAGTAGTCACAATCAACCAAATAATCAATGACCAACACTTGCGATAACCACTGCCTCCAACTGCACTACCGCTGCCACCGTCATCGCCAGAACCACAGCCACCATTCGAGAGCACCACTGTCTTAAACAAATCATCACATCCACCCGACAGACTCATCGCCACCAACATCTCACCATCACCACCACAACCACTACCGTCGACCGCCACCACCAAAATATGGAAGCTACCACAACCACCACTCCAACAACCAAAGTCAATACCTCACCACTGCCAGATCACTACACCCACATCACACAATATCGCACCCACAGCAAACACTACCATGCCAATAGCAAACACCGCACCACCACAATACCCAACCACTGCACCTACATCACACACACACAACCAACAGCAAACTCCGCAACAGAGCCGTCGCCCCCACCATCGGAGCAATGCAACAGATCCAACACAACCACTACATCACCACACCATCACCGCATACACCACACATAAAATTGCAACCTACCGCATAGATCCGCACATTCCTTCTACTTGAAATCATCGACCCAAAGAGGCATAGCAGCTGCCGGAGAAGAGAGATGAGGTTGCTTACCTTCTCCGCCAGGAAACGCTTCCTGAGATGTCGGAGATTATGGGGACGGGTATAGAGATGGGCCGCCGGAGAGAATAGAGTGGAAAGAGAGTATAGAGAGAGACAAAAAAAGGAAGAAGTGAGTTAGAGAGAGAGAGAGAGAGGATGGAGTAAATTTATTTGGGTTTTGGGATGAAAATTGTATATTTAAATGTGAAATATCTTATTTGTAAAATGTGAAAGTTCCCACCTGATTTTAGAATACATGATTTTAACACTAAGGTTTCCTGTAATTTCCACTGTATATATTCATTAGCCGGCGGCCCTTTTTTTCCTTTAATAAAATGATCAAATTCAATTTTTAATTCCATCCCCATGTAATTGGTCTAGGCCTAACTTCATTTTCACTGCAGTTCAAAATAAATCAAACCCACTTCCCATTTCAATTCTAATTAGTTGATAGCCCATTAACTTTGTGTTTCTCCAAGTCATCCAATCTTTCAAGTTAATTCAATTTAGTTCTTGAGTTCATCAATTGTACAACCAATGGCATCTTCAATTCAATTTAAGCCCTTTAAATTCCAAAGTGATGAATTTGATATCCAATATTGCATCCAATAGCCAATTAATTCTTCTTTCTTTTCTAACTGCTTCAAAATGAATCCAACACTAAAACAAATGAAAATTAACCCACATTAGGTGGAAATTAATAATTTGACGTTATAAAAACTTAGTAATATGGCATAAATAAGTGCACAAAATGCACTTATCAAACACCCTCAAACTAAAAAAATTGTTCGTCCTCGAACAAAAAAAAAAACTTAGGTATGAAACATTTTACTATCCCAAACAAATCACAAATAAAAGACTCAATGTTGAACTGCTTACGATATGTCTCATGTTTGAATTTAAGTAACACTTTAGAAAGAACTAAACAACATCATAAATAATTTTTTATTTATCTGATGCTCGACTTAGTGTGCGCGTGATTAGAAAACATTGAACTCACACCCATACTAGAACACAACCAATCAAGTATTGTTGATTTATTTACAATCCCAATCCTCTTGTGGTCAGTTTCTCCTCACATCTCTCGGGCAAAATCACTCCTTATACTTTTCTCTCCAATCCCGAGGTATTTCTAGCACATGTGGGTTTCTAAAAATTATTATATTGCATTTTTCATACAAAGTGATCAGAATTAGATACTTGTGAATCTAAAAGGAAGAAGATAAATCTTTCTCAATGTCACACTGCCAATCTCTAAAGTTCAAATCTCAAATTTTTTACCATGCGCATCTCGCTTTTAATAATTTAGATCTTTTTTTCTTCTTCTTATTTTTTGACACCTCCATTGCAAGACTTCTCCCTATTACGCTTTCTAATTAACCCATGTAGCGAGTTTTAGGCCGATAACTCCCAAGTTAGATGACCACAGGGCCCCAGGTTTTAAAGACCCTCGCAAGTTTAATTACTTGAGTCATAAAGGCCATGAAAAGAAGTAAAAGATGTATGAAGTTTTATTTTGATATAATATTCGAATTTTAAAAATGGTATGTGGCCATTTTAGAGTCTTTAACTCGAATTCCTTCAACTAATGTTGGGATCCAAGAACTCCAAACCATCAAAGTTCTATGAACACAAGCTCTAACATTCTCATCCCTAAACTAGCAGTTTGGTTTCTATATAAAGGATTTGGGAAATTTTATTCAAAACTAGTTAAAGAACATCAACAATTAAATCCACATAATCAAGTCACATCCCAACATGAGTAATAAGTCAATGATGGCTATGTGCTCAAATAATCCAGTCTAATATGGATAAGCATTCAAGTAAAAGCACAAGTTATGATGTTGTCCAATTCTAGCTAAATTTGTACTCAATTCAAACAAATAAATATCATCATAGGCGGCAAGTCGTTCAACGCTAACTAGACATGTTTTTTTATTTTATTTTTCTTCAATTTCTTCAATTTTAACTAGACACTATTATTTATTTATTTCAATTTTTTCAAGCATCAACAGTTAAAAGATAAATATGTATTCCAAGCATCCTAATACTTAACATTCCCAAACAGAAATATTACATTGTCCCCAATGTAAAAGCAAAAATAATAAATGTAAAGGAGTAAAGATCAAAAACTCCTAGAGGTAGATACAGATAGGTAGAAAGATCAAGTTGCCCAGAGTGGTAGACTTCATGACAACCTCCACTTTTCTTTGTTGCTAGGATTTAATTTGCTGTTCCAAGAATTTAAAATAAATAATAGTGATAGCATATAATGTTTAAATACTTGCATTTAATTCATACCAAAAAATATTGAAATCTAGGTGTAATCTTAAAAATGCATATCACATCACCGTAAGCTCAATAAAATGCTAGGATGTTAACAATGAGTTTAAGTAAAAATGAACACAATAAGTAAACATGCCTAATTTACTAATGCAAATCTTAAAGTATTACCTAAAATGTGATCAAAACCATTTAAATGTCTGAGTTTCTAAATATGGTCCTAATATACTAATGCAAATCCTAAAGTTTATGTAATGCAATAAGGAATAAGAATAAAAGTTATCGAAAGAGAAAATGGATTGCCTCTCATCAAGCACTCGATCTATAGTCTAGAGCAGGACTTGTGGTTTATTCACTCCGGTGTTGCAAGATGAACGGTTGATTTCTCTTTCGAGAATTCACCACTCCAATATGGTTTCAACCGCTGTCCATTAACCTTAAAAGTTCTTTTGCTTTCATGAGTGATTTCTACCAAACCCATAAGGAAACACTTTGGTAATCGTGTACGACCCTGACCAACTTGACCTCAATTTATCCAAAAAAAAGCTTGCGTCAAGAATTGTATAGCAAGACTTGTTGCCCAACCTCAAACTCTCTTCTTTGAATGTGCATGTCATGCCAGTTTTTGGTGCGCTCCTTGCAAAGCTTTGCGTTCTCATAGATAATCGAGTCGAAACTTATACATTTCATTCAATTGAAGTAATTTATTTTCATCAGCTTCTTTCAATTATAATTCAAAATTTTTATTTTCTTAGACCAACATTCAAAGTGATAGAAAAAATGAATTTATAGCCCTTGTTTGCTCTCATTATTTTTAAAATACATTATTCTCTCTCTTATTTTTGGCCACGCATTCTTCAATAAAATAATATTACACACAAATCGAAAAAATTTCCTTATTTATTAACCACACATTCTCCATCAAAATATTATTTAAAAATACATTTTGGGCAAAAAAAATTGGACTCAAACAGGCTCATAGTTTGTTTTTGTTATGTCAATTTAATTTAGAATGTATTTGGAATAATTTCTATCTTTCAGAACTTTCTTATAAATTTGATCGTGCCACCTAATTTAAAATTTATGTGTTTGCCACTAGGTCTAGCGAGTAAGTGAGATTATATTTTTATAAATTTTGAATTTGATATAAAGTAATTGTAGCTAAACACAATGTTTATGGAATTAAAATGAATAAATAGTAATTAATTTACACACCTAAATGTTTCAAATATTCATGTTAGAATTAGGGTGTAACAATGTTATTTGTAATCCTATTCAAAGCTATTTGGCAAATTCTAGTTGAAATTATATTTGGAAGCCCAATTGAGAGTTAAAATTTGTGTTGGAATTGAAAAGATCAAATCATCGACCTGGGAGAAAAGTTACCGCAATTTCGTTAGTTAGCCGCTAGCTTGGTGTTCAAGCGGGTCATCAAAATTTCAAGAGAGACTTGGTGCCCGCTTGGCACTCTAGCAGTAGAGCAGGAGCTCGCCTAACACTCGAGTGATGTAGTTATTCGGTTCAGACCCGTTTCACGTTTTGAGCATTCATTTCTATCTATAACTCTACTATTAGGGTTTGGACGTCCCCTATTTGTTCCCTATATATTTAGCTCTGTATTGTATTTTATATGAAGTTAGAAACATTGTAAATACAAAATATTTATATTCTTTCTCCATATTATAATAAAATCTCCATTCTCTGAAAATTATATTGTTATTGTGTTTTTGTGATCTTTATTTCATATTGTGCCAATAATCTCATATTTTCATCAATATATTGGTATTGGATTAATCCAGTTCCAGTTTTACGTACAACAAATTGGTATCAGAGCTTTCAATTTTTCAATTCTTGGGAAGATAGAGGTTTTGATCAAGTTAAGATATCAACTTGATCATTTTGTGTCAACTATGAATTGTGATATTTCACTATTAGATATCAATACAAGATTCTCTTTGTGGTAGGTAAAGATGTGAACAGTAATTGCTCAAAAGGATTTGGACAACGAGTTATTGGGATTTGACAATATGTCAACAACTTGAACTCTGAAGGAGAAACAATGATGGGATCGAAAGGCCCTATCTCAAATACATCTTCATCTTTCGAATAATATTCTTTAGGATGTATAGAAGGAGAAATCAAATGCTTCATTATTGTTAAAATTTGAGTAGTTATGTATAATGAATAGTCTTACTAGCAAATTACATCTGAAGCAAAATCTATATTCTCATTGTATAACTAAAGATACATCTCTTGTGATCACTTAGCTGCTTTTAAGAAAATCGTCGCTGATTTAAAGACCTTGGAGGTCAAATATGATGAAGAAAGTTTGAGATTGTTTTTAATATGTTCATTACCCGCTCATACATGTCTTTTAGAGACACGATTTTATATAGTCATGATACCCTCACCATCAAAAAAGTCTATGATACTCTATATTCAAAAGAGAAGATAAAGCATATTGTTGCATCTGAGGTTCGTGGAGATAGCCTTCTTATTGATAGTGGTCATACAAGGGGCAAGTCGAAATCTAACTTCAAAATTTGTAATTATTGCAAGAAAATGGGGCGTTTGATAAACGATTGTTATAAGTTGCAAAATAAAGGAAAACTGACAGTAAATCAACAATCGAAAACTTTAGGAAAGTAAATATTGCAGAAAATCCTAACAGTGATGGAGAGCTTTTACTTATATCTGACTACAACTTCAAACTTTACGAAGCTTGAATTCTTAATACAGCTTTCACTTTTCATATGTGTCCCAATTGGGATTTATTTTCAATATATGAATAAGTTTTAAAAGGTGTTGTAATGTCAGTAATAATATACCTTGTCGGATAGCTAATATTGATTGGGTTAAAATAATGATGTTTGATGGGACTGTTAGAACACTTGATACAATAAAACACGTTCTAGATCTGAAGAAAAATCTTATTTTCTTAAATACTTTTGATTCAAAAGGATACAAGTGCACTGTTAAAGGTGGAGTCCTGAAAGTTAGTAAATGAGTCCGTGTTTGTTAAAGAAGCATAAAAAATCTCATTTGTATATCTTGTAGTATTATACAAAATCTTTAATCAATCAGCATATTTTAAGAACTCAGGTGGATTTTGAGTTGGATTCTGTACCGTTGAAATATAGTTTGGTCTTCTTTAAAAAATACTTCTCAATGGGATTTAGAAGTTATGGGTAAATCTGCCTTGCCACCATTATCGACGGTTGCATTGTGATCACCTATTTTTGACCATAAGACTTCACATAGATATAGTTTTGTTGGTTTAGTTGATGGTTTGATTACGGTTAAGTTTTGACCTAATTTTAAAAGTTATAAATAGGGATGATCATCTATTTTGATATTTTAATCTTATTTTCCAAATTTCGACTGTAAATATTTGTTTGGTTTTGAATGGTTATTATGAGTTATTACTTTTAAATTATTTGGTCAATAGTTGAATTGGTTTGTGATTTCTATTTTATGTGAGAGAAGTATTATGAACAATAGTACGTAGCAACAATTATTACAAAGTTTGATAGGGGATAGCAGTGTATCGTTATACTTGATTTTCTTGAAATTTAGTACAATTTTCATTGGGGATGTCAACGAATCGAGTCGGCTCACGAGCCAAAACTCGAGGCTCGGGCTCGGCTCAAGTAAAATTAAGTCAAGCTTTTTTGGCTTGAGCCAACTAAAAGCTTGATTGAGCCGAGCTGGCTCAGATTTTTTTTAATTCAAAAGCAACTTGTGTTCTGTCTTTTTTAAAGACTGATGTGTAGCTACCTTTTAAAGTTTTTTTTATAAGTCGGTCCGACAAGCCACACGGGCCGGCTTGGGCTCAATTATACCGAACCTCGAGCCGGGCTGGCTCAGACTTTTTTCGAACCGGGCCGGCGAGCCAAATTGCTATCCCTAATTTTTATGTATACGCATCTTTCATTAAATATAAATAAGTTCACATGTGATGGAGGATTTAGCCCCTATTTGGGCTTCATTTGATTCAAAATGTATTTTTCTCTCTTCTTTTCAACCACATATTATTCAATAAAATAATATTACACGTAAGTCTAAAATGTTTCCATTTTTTTCAATCATACATTCTTATAAAAATCATTATTCCAAAATATATTTTTCTCTAAAATTTGATTTTAATGGATACCAAACAAGGGCTTAATTTTACTCGAGAAAGAAAATAAGCCCATGTTTGGTACTGATATAGTGGATACTCGTATTTCCCAAGCTTTGTAAAACCCGAGGACCCCAAAGTTGCTCCTATGTGAAAGTCTTCACAATTGAGCTCGGGCAATGTATGTCCTCGGCATACCCTTATGCTCGAGAACACGTGTACCTCCTTGACGACATGGTAGGATAACTGTCATCGATATGTGTCCTTGGGCATAATAGTACTTACAAGCTTCCCAACCTCGAGCTTGTCCCTTTGGTTGAAACCAGAATGAGTGTCTCATCCTAAGGTGACTCCTACGCACTTAGGACTCTAGGATTACCCAATTCTTCAACGCAAAGACTTTTATACCTGATGGAACTCTATCCCAATGATACTATGAAACAGATTAGGACTGTAGTCATGATATGAGTCTTAGGCCCGTATCGATTAGAACTCCTACATATAGGGATATTCGCCTAGTTTAGTCCTACTCAAAGTGTGCTACCTACCTCTATAAATATGAAGGTTCGATTCATTATTCAGGTACGTTTTTCATTATTTTCAGTTCATAGCCTCACGCAAAAATTCTCATGTTTTTACACATCATCAAAAATGGGGCTCGGGGTACAGAGGCTAGGAATGGATTCTTAATCTATAACTTCGTCCCTGAGAGCAGTGTTGTCCTCCACGAAGATATCCTCGTCGTCATCACCCTCGTCCACAGCTTCTTTGGACTCAGACAGCACAAGGCTTCCAGCAATCTCGGGGATTGTCTTCAAGTCATCAGGACAGACCTCGAGCATTTTGGATCGAACGAAGCTTGGGCCTCTTTTAAGGTATGAAGGTATGAGCCCAAGGCGTACTCACCCTTCAGCCTATCCATCTCCTCGAATTTTTTGAAGTCCTCGATCACCGTAGCCCGAGCCCTCTCCATTTGAAACTTGACGTCCTTCTTCACCTGCTCAAGCTCGATCTTAAGGTCTCCAGCCTCATCTCAGACGACCCTTACTTCTTCTCGAGCCCTTCTAAGCTCGAGCTTTGCCTTATCACGAACCTTGACAAGAAGAGCTCGAGAAGCTTCAGCGTTGGCCAGCTTCTTATCCTAAAGCTCAACAGCCTGATCAGCCCAGCCATTTTGTGGGACTCGTCCATCCCTTGCAAGGAGGGGCCTTGAGCAACACTAAGGGTCTGAAAATGCAAAATCACGAGCATAATGAGATCAAGAGGATAACTTGAAAAAATTAGCACATAATGAGATCGAGATCGAGACATACATTTAATGTAAGAAGCTCGAGGGCCTTCATTCCCTCGTCAAACCCCACATCACCTCTGTATTTGGCCACAATGCTCGGGATAAGGTGGCAATGCTCGCAATCCTCGATGATTGAGTCCACTGGGGGTATGGAGTCGTCCTCGAAGTCGACGACTTCAAGGGTTACCCAAAGAGTTAGGAATCTTGGAGACCTCGATGGTGGTCAGTGAGAGCTGGCCGAGCGTCAGGGAGCTGGAAGGCTCGTTGCAGGAGGCATTGAGCTAGAGAATTCATTTGGGCCTCGGGGTGGAAGATCCGTTGCAATAACTCGGGGCCTCGTCTTCCCCTTTGTCTGTCTAGGAGCTCTAGCCTGAGGCTCCTTTGATTTTGAGTTCACTGCTCGACAAAGAGCAGAAGGATCGAACGACATTTTTGCAAACAAAAAATACAAGTGTTAGTCACCAGCTGAAGTGCGAGATAGAACAAATGTACTGATAGAAATATACCCTCGAAGCCTTTGATGTTGGCAAGGTCGAGGATTTCATCTCCAAGGATGTTGTCCAAATCATACATCAAAAGCTCGAGATCCTCTAATACCTGCCTATCTCTCTCTAAAGTCTCAAAATAGGCTTGTTCCTTACAGAACTTCATTGTATCTGGGATTCCCTACGAAGACCAAAATGAGAGATCGGGATCTCGAGCTATAACATAAAACCATTTTTCCTTCCACCCTTCAATGAACTAGGCATCTTCAGGGTCTTAAACCTACCTCAAGTAGAGATATAGGCAAAACAGGTAAAGCTAGGAATTTTTTTAGCTCAAACACCATTCTACATAGGTCGAGGTAAGGGGTTATGCCTAGGTACCTATACGCTATGAAGAAATAAACAAGCATTTTCCAAGCATTGGGCACTAGCTGCCTCGAGCACATCGAGTGCTCGACCAATAACCCAACAAAGAATGGGTGCATAGGCCACCTAAACCCGGCCTTCAATGAGTCCTTAAAAATGAAAAACTCACCTTCCCAAGCTCTAACCATCCTATCCTCAGGATCAGGTGCTTTGCAATCGTCATAGGGCATGAGCCCATACTCTCTCACCACTAAGTGCTCTTTCAACTTACATGGGATGTCAGGGATACTTAAGCTCGAGGTTGTATGGTCTCTAGGTCGAGCATCTAAAGAAACGGCCATGGGGACAAGCTGTATTTTATCGTCATCGGAACCCCCCGAGCCCTCAGATCGTCGATTACTCTCATTACTCGACATCTCTTTTAATTTAAAACTTCTAAAAAAAAATAACTTAAAGTCTCGAGCCTTACCTCTTTTACCCGACGCTCAAATGGGATTCCTGAACTTTTTAGAACGAGCTCGATCTCGCAAGACAGAATTCACAAAGAGTGAAAAATGAAGGGATAATAGCATATTTATAAGGTTTTGGGAGGGGACCAACAGTTACATCAATCCCAGCCTCTGACCCATGCTACGTCTAACACATCTAGAAAACTTTATTTATTACCACACATGGTCACGCTCAGCTACCAACACCGATCTATTTCTGTGAAGTCATTTTCCTGACGCCTAGGCACATCGATATCTCGACATCTCGAGCCTTCTGCATCTCACTCCTGATAATTCGTTCTCGAACACAACCTCATGACCGGATGCACGGGGGCCAGTGATATAGTAGATACTCGTATTTCCCAAGCTTTGTAAAACCTGAGGACTTCAAAGTTGCTCCTATGTGAAAGTCTTCACAGTTGAGCTCTAGCAATGTATGTCCTCGAGCATACACTTATGCTCGAGGACACATGTCACTTATTGACGACATGGTGGGACAATTGTCCTTGAGATGTGTCCTCGGGCATCATAGTACTTACAGGCTTCACAACCTTGAGCTTGCCCCTTTGGTCGAAACCAGAATGAGTGCCCTCATCCTGAGGTGACTCCTACGCACTTAGGACTCTAGGATTATCCCAATTCTTCAACACAATGACTTCTATACCTGATGGAACTCTACCCCAATGATACTACTAAACAGATTGGGACTGTAGTCTTGGTATGAGTCATACGCCCGTATCAATTAGGACGCATACATACAGGGATATTCGCCAAATTTAGTCCTACTCAAAGTGTGTTATCTGTCTATATAAATATGAAGATTCGATTCATTATTCAAGTACGTTTTTCATTATTTTCAGTTCATAACCTCACGCACAAATTCTCTCTCTAACTTAAATATCGGAGGAGCAACGATGACACACCTCGACGCCTTTGTTTCAGGTACCAGAAGATCCCGTTCGTGCTCATCATCAGTTGTTAAACTCGAAAGTCTACAGGTACGATTTTTGGTAGCATCAGGTACGAATTAAAATTCAAATTTAATTTAAGTCAAAAACGATGACTAATTTTAATCACACATTTTATGGGACTCATATATTTTTAATCACACATTTCAACAAATTTTATCAAAATCTACTAGAAATCTGATTTTAATCATTATCAAACATGACTAAATAAATTATGAACATTGATATTCCAGCAAAAATTAGTATTTTCAAAAATAAAGAATATATAAGGAATAGCATCACCTTGTGGCTTTTTATTGAGTTATACTATTTGACATCATTAGTATTACAACACTAGTTTAGATGGTACAAAGTATTCAATGAATCACATGATTTCACTTTTAATTTCATATAAACAGGTGCACGTGCAAAATAATGTGATATAGATTGATTCTCTAACACCATTATCTAGATGAATTCATTTATTGTACAAACAAATTTTGTTTGGAAACTACGGGGATGTTCTCTTCGTATTTCAATTTTGTATTTTGAAGTTTTGAATTCATTTTGTGTTTTGTGTGTCCATTTTGAGATTGTTGAAAACTCGTTCTTTTTGTCTTTTTAAAAAAATATTTTTCAACCCGTGTTTTTTGAGTTTTGTTAGATTTGTGAAAAAAACAGTCAAAACGTAAAAAAGTTGTTTATGTTTTCTTCACAAAATTTTCAACCGTTTTCAAAAACTCGTTTTCGAAAATGGAAAAGAGAACGCGTTTTCAATTTTTTGAAAAATCGAAAACAAAAAAGGCTCGAAAATAGCAAATGAAAACGCCCCCTAAGTGTTGGACATTGATTTCAAAAATTATTTTTAAAATGAATGATTTAGATATTGTCAACGCATAGTTTGTTAACTAAGTTTATTAACCTAATTTGTACAAATTACATGACTGATGCTAAATAACACTATTCAATCAGTCGAGAATTCATCACACTTCCTAAAATTCTTCGAAAGTCCGTATATGATGACCAAAACTTAGGATAATTGTTTAAGCCATTTGCACAGAAATGGCTTAAACAGAAGTGCTACAGATATTCACATGAGAAGTGTATTTGTGAATTAAGCCCCTGTTTGATACACATTATAATTTTTATTTTTATTTTTCTTTTCATTTTCAACCACACATATTTTTTAATAAAATAATATTTTTCATCATATCAATAATTTTTCCTTTTTTTTCGAACACATATTTACATCATATTAATTAATATGTATTAAACAGGGGCTAAATATTGGCAAAAAAAAAAATTGGATTTCACCTATTTGTGTGTAATCTGGAACCCGGACAGTGCAGTTGTAGGATAATTTTCGAAAATCCTTAATCCCCTCGATCGGTCGATCTGATCTACTTTTTACCTGCAGTCTCATTCGATTCTGCTGCTCCCAGTGAACTCCTGTAAAACCCCACTCACCAAATGATCCGAGTTCTCAATCTCAGACGCTCCATCCACTCCGTCATCCGCCCCCTTAAACCTCCCGCCGCTACCTTCACCGGCGTCCATCACCAATTATCCTCACTCTCCACGCCGCCGCCACCCTCCTCCTCGAGCGATGCGGAGCTTCGTAAATACCTAGGCTACACCCTCCTCGTCCTTGGCTGCGGTGCTGCTACCTACTACTCCTTCCCCTTCCCCGAGGATGCTAAGCACAAGAAGGCCCAGCTCTTCCGTTACGCCCCGCTTCCGCCTGACCTGCATACTGTCTCTAATTGGAGTGGTACCCATGAAGTCCAAACGCGCACCTTCATCCAACCTGAAACCCTCCGAGAGCTTGAATCTATAGTTAAAGATTGTAACCAAAATAAGCAGAAGATACGGCCTGTGGGGTCGGGTTTGTCCCCAAATGGGATTGGGCTGACACGTGCAGGGATGGTTAATTTGGCTTTAATGGATAACGTTCTTGAGGTGGATAAAGAAAAGAAAAGGGTGAGAGTGCAGGCCGGGATTAGGGTCCAGCAGCTTGTGGATGGGATTAAAGAGTATGGGCTGACATTGCAAAATTTTGCGTCTATTAGGGAGCAGCAGATCGGTGGTATAGTTCAGGTGACTGTTCTCAGAAAATCTTTGGATTTATATGATTTTTAATTGTTCTTGCTTCTAGTTGTATTGTTGCTTTTCGTAGTGTACTTCCAATCAAGAATGTAGGTGGAGATAGGATTGGTTGTTGCCTTAAGAATTGCCTATATTTTGCTTATGTATAAATAATATTTTGTGTCAGTATTCAGGTAGATGTTAAAATTGAATTAAGATGGAGGTTGTTGTTTTTTGTTTTGATATTATAAAGTGGTTTTACTTTGACTTGTACCGATGTTCATATGACGCAATTTAGTTAAAATATGTAGGTGATGAATGTTTCTTGTAATGCATCCTTCGCAGGTTACCTAAAAGGCTTTTCTGTTATTCTAGTTTTTTCTTTTGTAACTTGTCTAGGGAGGTTGTGGAAAAGGATGACTAAGAAAGGAAGATATAATTTACTTATATCACTAATGGTTAGTCAAGAACATCTTTTAAGTTTTTAACATATGGGGCATTTTTATGTTTCTGAAGTTACTAGTGAAGTTCTAGATTTAAGTTTCTTTTTAGGCATCTTTAATTTCCTTGTATCATCTGTATTGCAAATCTTCAGGTTGGCGCCCATGGCACTGGTGCGAAGTTACCTCCTATTGATGAGCAGGTCATCAGCATGAAATTAGTTACTCCTGCTAAGGGTACCATTGAGGTTTCTAAAGAGAAAAATCCAGAACTCTTTTATCTGGCTCGCTGTGGTCTTGGAGGACTTGGTGTAGTTGCAGAAGTCACACTGCAATGTGTCGAGAAGCTGGAGCTCGTAGAGCACACATTTGTATCAAACCTGAAAGAGATAAAAAAGAATCACAAGTAATATTCATTTTCTTAGTAATGAAAATTTTCTTGATCACAATCATATCTTACATAAATAATGGGAATTACTTTATTTGCTTGCACAAAGAAATGCTCATATAACAGATGTCAAAGTGAAAGTAAAATATGGTTTATTTTGGGATATTGGTTTTGTAATGAATTACGTGATGAACGTTCTACTACATTCAGTTGACATCATTCATGACTAAATCATACATCGATTTCGTCGTGTGATTTATATATTTATCATGTCACCATTAACAATGGTTGAGAT
Organism: Osmanthus fragrans; assembly: GCA_019395295.1. NCBI lineage: Eukaryota > Viridiplantae > Streptophyta > Magnoliopsida > Lamiales > Oleaceae > Osmanthus > Osmanthus fragrans. Next base: position 15,673,733 of record CM033343.1, on the reverse strand, counting down.
AGGTTTAATTTAGTGTATATTTCTGTTAGTTGAAACATTTAAAAGTCAATCGGTAGGTTGGTTATGAAGTGCAAGACACATTCTGTTCTTCTGGGTTGTTTTTTTAGCATCCCTGCAGTTTCCCATGCATGCAGACCTTGTGAGTCTGTAGTTATCACTATTTGTGTCAATAAACTTTCATATACTAGATCTGTCTGTCTTCGATCAGCTGCAGGTTCGATTACAGAAACCCCATCTGTTGTGCACCCTCTTCTGGTCAATTGTTTCTTTGTCAAATGAACACTGGTTGAATTGGAAGTAAGTTGCCACTCTATACAACGGTATCTAAAAGTATTACATGTTCCAATAGACAGTTGAAAAACAGGCCCCCTTTTAATAGATACTAGCAATCTTTGGTCAACGTGGTATTTTGCATTTCTAGTAATTAAATATAATTTAGAAATATTACGAAATTCATGTTTCCAAAATTCCTGCAAATTAAATTATTTCCATCATTTTTTAATTGCAGAAAACTTCTTTCTGAGAACAAACACGTGAAGTACTTGTACATTCCATACACTGACACAGTTGTGGTTGTGACATGTAATCCTCTTTCAAAATGGAAAGGTCCACCAAAGTTCAAACCGAAATATACTCAAGAAGAAGCTATACAGCATGTCAAGGATCTCTATCGCGATTCACTAAGGAAATACAGGTAAAATGATTATATTTCATTGCTTTGTAATTGGTATCTTATGACCTATTGAATAAATCTTGCAATGATAAGCTAGTGAAAAGTTGATCAACTTAATCTTTTGGGATGAAAACATGGAAATTCTAGTCTGACTCTTCTGTTTTTATATTCTTCATCTCTGCTTATCATATTTGTTATCCTTTATGACATATGGAGACAAATTAAAAAATAAAAAACAACATAGACTAGAAAATGGTGAAATAGCCAAGAAGTTTAAGTTACATTATCTTCAGTATATTACTTGCTTATTTTTTAGGCAATTGATTTATTATCAGGAAAGAAGCAGTTACAGCTAATATTCCTGGAGAAAATGATCCCGACATAAATGAACTTTCATTTACAGAACTAAGAGATAAGCTACTTGACTTGGATCCTCTCAATAAAGACCATGTGATGAATGTCAATCAAGCAGAGGCTGAGTTCTGGAGAAAGTCTGAGGGATACAGAGTAGGCTGGAGTGATGAAATTTTGGGCTTTGATTGTGGTGGCCAACAATGGGTTTCAGAAACTTGTTTTCCGGTTGGTACCCTATCAAAACCAAGCATGAGAGATCTGGAGTACATTGAAGAATTGATGCAACTCATTGAGAAAGAAAATATACCTGCTCCTGCGCCTATTGAGCAGAGATGGACGGCATGCAGCAAAAGCCTCATGAGTCCTGCTTATAGCTCGTCAGAGGATGAGATATTCTCTTGGGTAATCTAATCATATCTAATGCTCTCCCCTTACTCTTAAAATGGAGCTGTTTTGCCTAAAACTTTAGTAATACGATCACTCGTTGGGACACTTCAGTAAGTAAAAACAGCATCTTGATTGGAACCTTTTACCTGACATCGTCACACTTAACTTGCCAAATTACTAATTGTTCCATCCTTCAAATATCATTCATCTGTTCCGATGATTTTCCAAAATACTTCCCTACCATTTAAGGAAAGAAATATGGCCATTAGCTGATTTAAAACTATCAAAAGTGAAAGTAAATGTGCTGCTGTGTTCCATCTGGAACTTCTATGTTGTCTGCTGCTTAATATCTGGCAAGCATGATTTGCATTCCTTTCATGTAACGAAACTCAATGATAACGACCTCATTTCTCTAGTTCGTTCTGTAATAGAAATAGTGTGGTTGTCGCTTGGTTAGGAATTTATGTGTGTGACCTTTCTATATCTTATGCTTATTGGTTGTATTTTTAATGGCATAGCATAATAGCTATAGATTATTGATATCTTTGAATTGCATTTACCAGGTTGGTATAATTATGTATCTTCCTACAATGGATGCTCGCCAGAGGAAAGAAATTACAGAAGATTTCTTTCACTACAGGCGTTTGACGCAGACAAATTTATGGGATAAATATTTAGCTTACGAGCATTGGGCTAAAATTGAGGTATAAACTGCATTTAGTATGGAGCTGCTCAAATTTAGGTCTCTGGAGAAATTGATGTAGAAGCTGTAACAGTGAGTGTAGGATGCTTGAATACTTCTGATATTTGAAGAGAATTAGTATTTCTGAAGCTAGTGAGTATAGGATGCTTGAATACTTATGATATTTGTAGAGAATTAGTATTTCTAAAGCTTTTTCCTCTGCCTATTTTTATCTATTGCCCTCTACTTGGAGGCATATTCATGCTAAAACAAGCAGTTGTATTTCTCTTCTGATCTTTTGATGATAGATCCTTGCATAGTAACAGAATGGTTAAGAATAGAGTGTTTGAGCACGATCTTCAATGCTTATCAGGCAAGATCTGGTAAATATTTGATTAGATTCTAATATAGGTTGTTCAATGAACTTGTGAAGCCATTCCAATAGTGGCTTTTATATAATTTGTCTATGCTACTGCATGAAGATGAATTTGAACTCGATTTATTTTGTTAATTCCGTCAACTCATCAATATATGATGTGCTTTCAGGTTCCAAAGGACAAAGATGAACTTGCAGCTCTGCAGGCAAGGCTGAGGAAGAGATTTCCCGTGGATTCATACAATCAAGCACGAAAGGAGCTGGATCCCAACCGTATTCTTTCTAACAATATGCTGGAGAAACTGTTTCCTCTCTCCGAGACAGTTTAATAAACATCAGTTCTTGGTCAGTGCATAATCTACTGTGTGCTTATTTTGATTCGAGAATGAATATTTTGCACTTTTCATATATATGTTTCAAGATCCATGTAGTTAGCCATTAAATTCTATTGTACTTTACATTGTTAAAATGGTTCAAGAAGCCATGTCATAGTTAAAATTGTAATTTTATTGCTAGTATGACAATTAGCTGATAAAATCAACCTTCGGCAGTAAGAAATTACCAGAATATATAATTACATACTGTGAATAGAATAAAACACCAAACAAACTAAGGCCAGTACAGTAGAAGTGAATGAAAATACACAAAATCAGCAGCTTTATATATTTTCTTTAATCCTACTGATATATAATCACAACTCTTCTATTTAGTCAAAGCATACTTCACAAAGCCAGCAGCAACACAATGCAAAGAGGCTGCACAGATAATTAAAGCCGACATTAGTATTAGTCGAAATGAAATATGATTTAAGGCGTGTAAATCCGAGTTAAAGATTTGATTATAGCTTACCATCCCTCGAGGAAACCCCTCTCTCCTTTTGGCTTATTTCGTGACCAAAACTTCTTCTTCTCTGATGGAGGATTGTCAGTTGCGTAAACCTGCAAGTAAATTTTTGGTTCAGAACTATAATATATAGTTTATACTTGTGCAAGTGGAGGTGGGCTGGTGCTTGTCAGCCCTATTTTGCTCTCGTTCTCTCCTTGTAAATGTTTGTGGCTTTCTCGTTCTCTCCTTGTAAAAGTTTGTGGCTTTCATGGAAAATTCTTCTGTTGTGCTTTAAAAGAAGCTCCGTGTTCGTGTTCGTGTTGCGCGCGTGTGTGTGTATGTGCGCGCGCCAAGAAATGGAGAGAGATGGACCTGGAGGAGGTTGGTTTACTTGGTTCTGCATTTTGGGTGACAAGCAGCACAAAGTTGAAGCTCTAAAGATTAAAAGAACTAGTGACAGACTTGATTAAGAATGTTTCTGATGGGTTATGCACAATAGCACCTGTATATATAGGATTTTGCTTGGTGTATAGTAGGGCTTGACAGAACCCTTCCAGAACACACAGCACCGGGGCTTTGAAACAATTACTTGCATGTTAAGATTAGGATTTAAATATATTATTAATTAATATGTATGGATAATGATTAAGGATAATTTTAGAAATTGCTGGTATCTTCCACTAAAATTCAGGGCAATATTATGGACATCTGGACTCTAAGGTGTACCACAAATTGAAAAGCAAATTGAAAAGCTTATGCTATGTTCCACTAATAAATTATAAAAAGGGATAATTGCAGCAGATGTCCCAAACTTTTCAAACACTTGTAGACTTATTTCAAACCTTTCAATCGTTGTAACCATCACCCTAACATTTTCAATCATCGTATCTCAAGTCCAAATGAATGGTTTCCATCCAAAATATTGCCAGTTGACCCAAAAATTGTTTTTGACCATATTTTAACTATTTCATAAGGACAAAATGGTAAAATTCATATATCCCATATAAATAAAATAAAAAATTTAAAAAAAAATGGAAAGCCCCAACTAGGAAGAATTATTCTAGTTGTACAACCGGGGTTGACAACCCTGGTTGACAATCCTCTCACATGGGAGGGGACCCACAATTTTTTTATTCATTGTGGGTCTCCTTCAATGTGAGTGATTGTCAATCGGGGTTATCAACTTCGATTGTACTTATAGCATGGTTCAACTAGGAAAGCCAAAAACAGAAAAATATCCCGCCCACCAGGCTTGGCGACCAAATGACATCCCATCGCAATCATCGTCGCCACCACCCGTACTTTACACTGCCAGCTGTCAACCTATCCTACAATTATCTCAAAAGAAATGGCTTCTTCTTTCCACTCCACCCACCACAAAATCGAACAAAATAAGTCGGTCACTATCACCAACCACCATCGAATCAAAACCCAAAAATCGGTTATCGCCACAATTTCTGCAAGACAATTTCACCTTTGGTTTAGAATTCTTGATTTGGTTTGGTACCAAGGGCTTGTTCGATACAGATTCTCAAAATCAATTCTCATTTTCAACCACATTTTTCAATAAAATAATATTTTCCATCATATCAATAACTTCGTTTTTTTTAACCACATATTTCTCATCATATCATTATTTAAAAATCAATTTTTTCCCCAAAAATTACTCCCAAATACCCTCCAAATCTTTTCTTTCCTTCCTCCAACACAGTATTTTGACCGCGCTATGAGTCCGACAAACGGTGAAGAAAGCGATTGTCAACAGTTGTTCAGGCCATGGAGGGACCAACATTTTGTTCTGCACACTGCACTGACTAAAAATTCTAAAGAGAATTGAATATTTTGACAGACGATTTTTGAATTCTCGAATGGTAATTGAAGAAAATTGCAAAGGGAAAAATGGATCTAACCAAAACAATTAGCAACTTAGAATTCAACAAGAAATTTTAGTTGCTGCACCAATCAACCTAGATGATTTTTTTCTCAAATCATTTCTGGGGATTTTTTTTTTTTTTTTTTTCTTTCTAAATTTGGGATTTTTCCTTTGGCGGTTAATTTTTAGCTCACTTCAGTGGAGGCGAATGCGAAGGTGGTGCTGGTGGCAATGGCAGTGTCTGTGACTATGGTGGTTGGTTTTGGGTGGCGGTGGCGAATTTTGGTTTTGAGTTAAAATTTGGGATGAGGGAGAATAAGATATTTTTTCTCTTCTTAATTTTTATTTTTTTATTTTTTTGTTTTTGATTTAAGGATTTTAATTATTTTATGTGGAAAATATAAAGTTATCATTTTGCCTTTTAAAATTAATTAAAATATGGTCAAAGTCAAATTTCTTGATCAACTAACAGACATTTGGTTGGATTCCATCTATTGGGCTTCATCCGCAATGTTTCGAAAGGTTTGGAGTGACAACTATAACAAATAAACGGTTAAGGAAAAGTCTGTAACCTTTAGAAAGGTTTGGAGCCTCAATTGCAATTATCCCGTACAAAAATAATGAGAAAAATTAAATGGATTATTATTTAATTAAAATTTAATTGAGTCATCTAGTTGAAGTAACAATTTAAGACAAATAATAATAAGTCAAAAGCGCGATTGATGTTCAAGATGATGTTTCAAAATATGGTCGAGACTCGTAAAAATATATTATTTGAAAAGAAAATTTGTATTTTTGCAGCATGTTTTCATATCTTACAAAAATAAATCTAGAAAAATTTATAATTATCATAATTTGATTTTCAAATTTAAGAAACTTGTGAAATTCTTTCAAAAATCGGGAGGTCACGTGATAAAATTTTCATGGCCTTTTTTATTAATTAAATAGTTTAAGTTCACAATAAAATACAATTTGTTATCATAATTACAATTATAGTCACAGAGATAAGGTGGGTCACAATTAAAAATTTAATTACAAATTAAACATATTTATTTTTTAAATGTCAAACATATTTATCGATCACAAATTACTCATTTTGTTGGTCACAAATAGGTTTGGACTAAAAAATCGAAAAATCGATCAAACTAATCAAATCGAACCGATTTAGGTCGGGTCGGTTTGACATAGACAATTGGTTTGGTTTGATTTTTTTTAAACAAAACCATGGTGTGTTAGTTCGATTATAATTTAAAGCCTCAAACCATTGGTTAACCTAACCAACCCAACTCATTTACATGTTTACCTTTTTTTTTAAGAAAAATAAAAATCAAAAGATAAGTCATAATATCATAATTATATTTCGATTCACTCCAATCTATAATGTTATCGGTAAGTAATAACACTGAAAATTTCATTTCACAAGCTCATTATATTCTATTTAGTATGTTTTTCCTACTCAGGCAAGCATACTACATAATGCATAAAAATACAAAATTCCTAACATTTTCATTGATCTGTTTCTATTAATCTAAAATTTATTTGTTAGTCAATAATTCTTATAATATAAAGTTATTTTAGTTCTCGTAATTTAAGTGGACCCAAATTTGGACAATTTTTTAAAAAAGAAATAAATTAATTTGGACTAAAAGTCCAAATCGACTAACCAAATCAAATCGATTTGGTTAAAGAGTTAGAGAGGGTTGGTTTGGTTTGGTTTGGATTGAAATTCATCAAAATCGACTAATGTGATTTTGATTTCGAGTTGAAGTCGAAATTGATCCAAACCAAACCCAAGCCTAGTCACAAACGCTCATCCCGCGCTATTCTACTTGCACCATTCAAACGCACTCTCGCCTCACTACCATCACCAGCACAACGATCACTACACCACTGCCTACACCAACCACCACCTCAAATTCACCATCACCTCCACCTCCACCTCCAACTCCAACCAACCACACCTGCACCACTACCACCATCACACCACCACCTCCACCATTTCCATCACACAAATACGGTCATCATCACCTCCTCAAATCCATCATCTCCTCCACCTCCACCTCCAATCAACCATCATTTCTCTTTCACATAGACAAACAGAAATTTGCAGGTTCAACACCAACAACATTTTCAAACCTGCTACTACCACCTACAACTTCAATATACCACAAATCCACCCCTAAACTTTGGCCACGGCTAAATTTAGAAGAGAAGAGAAACAAACAAAAAAAAGGTAAACGATCTACAATCATGAGAGCCATTGATCGTCATCTGCAATACTGGACCACCATAAACATGTTGTAAGTTAAATTATCACTGCAAAAGAATCAAGAACACAGAACAAATTGGGAATGACTTAATTTATTGAGAAGCAACTTTGGCCATATAATAGCCTTACAAGATGAGAGAGAAGAAACAAGTGCAGCCCACGTTATCTACTAAGAACGTGGTAACAGAACACAAAAGAAATCAAAGCAATAAAACAACACCCTAAAGAATATGACACTTATTAACAAACTCTAAGCCATAACATTCCCTCCCTTAAACTAGATTGCCTAAGCAATTAGTTTACTGCAGCCTGCAGGTGCTTAACAAACTCCCAGCTGATCTCGCAACTTCTGAAATAACTCCAACTTAAGTGGTTTGGTTAACACATCAGCCACCTGCTCTTTTGTTCTGCAATGCTTCAGCTGCACAATTCTTTCTTTAGCCAAATCTCGTAGAAAATGAAAACGCAGGTCAATGTGCTTGCTCCTACCATGCATTACGGGATTTTTGGATAATTTAATAGCTGAACTGTTGTCACAGAAAATGGTAGTGCTCTTACTGCCTTCATAGCCAAGTTTCTTCAGGATTCTCTTCACCCACACAGCCTGACATGAGCAAGCTGCAGCAGCTATGAATTCAACCTCAGTTGTACTAAGAGTGACAATTGGCTGTTTTCGTGAAGACCAAGCAATTGCTCCAGAGCTCAAAATGAATGCATAACCAGATGTGCTTTTTCTATCCTCCAATGAACTAGCATAATCACTGTCTGTGAAAGCAATTAACTCCTTATTTCCTCATTTTCTATAAAAAAAAATCCCAAAACCAATTGTACCTTACAGATAACGTAGAATCCTCTTGGCTGCAATGAGATGAAGTTCTGTTGGCTGTGACATAAATCTACTAATAAGACTAACTGCAAACATTATGTCCGGCCTCGTAGCTGTTAAAAACATCATGCTTCCCATTATTTGCTTATAAAAGGTGTCATCAACCTCCAATCCATTCTCATCTCTAAAGATCTTAGACCCCTGGACTGATCGGATTTTGAACTGCATTGCTATTTTCCATTCCAAACCTCTTCAATACCTCCATTGCATACTTCTTCTTACTTATAAAGATCCCTTCACCGAGCTGCATCACTTCAATTCCGAGAAAGTATCTCATCTTTCCCAAATCTGACATGTCGAATTCCTTCATCATTGAATTTTTAAACTCACTGATCATAACCTCATCATCTCCAGTATAAATCAAATCATCAACATACAAGCTTATAATCAAATGTTTACCTTCCTTCCTGGTTTTGATGAAGAGTGTTTGCTCACTATCACATCTTTCAAACCCTTCTTTCAAGAAATATGATTCAACCCGGCTGAACCAAGCCCTAGGTGCTTGCTTGAGTCCATACAGCACCTTGTTGAGCTTATAAACCCTGTGAGCTTCATTTTTCACTTCATACCCTTTTGGTTGTTCAACAAAAACATCCTCAGTTAGCTCTCCATGAAGAAAAGCTAACTTGACATCGAGTTGGTAGATGCTCCAACCTCTTTGAGCAGAAAGTGCGAGAATCATTCGAACAGTATCTATTCGAGCTACTGGTGCAAACACTTCCTCATAGTCAACTCCGTATTCTTGTGCATAACCCTTCGCAACTAAGCGAGCTTTGTACTTCTCAACCTCTCCAAGCTCGTTTAGTTTCATTTTGTCACCCATTTGACCCTAATTCTTTTTGCTCCTTTTGGTAATTCAGTGAGAAACCAAGTGTCATTCTTCTCAATAGATCTAATCTCCGAGTCCATAGCCTGTCTCCATTTGTCATTCTCCACTGCTTCTTCATAACATATCGGATCGACACTAGCAAATAGAGCCATGTTGACATTAATATCTTTCATCAGAGAGACCTTCACCAATTTCGTAGTCCCTCATCCATACCGGAGCTCTCCTATTTCTCCCTTCTCTTGAACTTGAATCCGAGAGAGAACCTTCCATATTCACAGGACTTGGCGGTATTTCATCACTTTCCTTAGTACCATCTGCATTTTCTCTCTCGGATTCACTTGACATATCATGCTCCAATTCATCTCCCCATTCCAGATCCGGTAGAACTTGTTCTTCATAGCTTTTGTCTCATTCCTACTTCTTGTCCTCCTCGAATACAACACATGATTGATCACAATCTTCTTTGAAAATAGATCATAGAGCCTATACCCTTTCGATTCCTCACTTACTCCCAATAGAATGCAACTATAACTCTTGTCTTCAAGCTTTGTCCTTCTAGCATCAGGAATATGAACATGTGCAACACTTCCAAAAACCCTAAAGTGTTCAACAGATGGTTTAACTCCGCTCCAAGCTTCCTCCGGAGTTATATTTTTCACCAATAATGTGGGGCACCTATTTAACACATAGAAAGTCCAATTCACAGCCTCAGGCCAAAAGGTCTTTGGAATACCCTTCTCTGACAGTAAACATCTCACCATGTTCATCATTGTCATGTTATTCCTCTCTGCGACACCGTTTTGTTGCGGTGTATAGGCAGTAGTTAATTGCCTCTTTATCCCACTCTTCTTGTAATACTCATTAAATTCACCTGAAGTGAACTCCCCACCACGATCTGTTCTCAAACACTTAATAGCCAAGCTAGTCTCTTTCTCCACACAATTCTTAAAAGACTTGAAGAAATCAAATGCATATGATTTTTCAACAAGGAAACTCATCCATGTTTTTCTAGTAAAATCATCTATTAAGCATATCAAATACCTTTTGTGACTGTTAGAGATGGGAGTAATCGGTCCACATATATCAGCATGGACAAGTTCTAACTTTTGAACGCTCTCCATGTGCTTCTTTTGGGAATAGGGTCTCGGTGTTGTTTGCCCTTCAAGCAACCAGTGCATACAGTGCTAGATTCAGGGGACTTTGGGAAACCTCTCACCATTTCTTTGAGTTGCAAGGTTTTGAGGCCTCTATAACTGAGGTGACCGAATCAACAATGCCAGAGGTGAGCTAGGTCTTGTGTTGTTGCTTGTAGACAAACTTCTTTTTTTGATTGCGTCTTAGCAGGCTGAAATTTGGTTAGCAGAATGAACATCCTATTTATAGTCGTGTCGAATTGGATGATCAAACCTCTTGTTGGATGATAAATTCTGCATGTGCTCCTGACTGAATTAGAATGGCTAGCCCTCTTCTTGCAGCTGGCCTATACTGAGAAGATTAATCTTCAACTCTAGCACATAAAATACTCCTGTTACCATGTGATTGAGACCATTGAGAGACAATCTCACATTACCCTTCCCAACAACACTCATCCTCGTATTGTTTCCCAGCTTCACTATCTACTTAAACTCCTCATTAAGCTCACATAACAAAGCTCGATCACTGCACATGTGGTTACTACAACCTGAGTCAAGAAATCATGCATCGCTTTGGTTTGCTCCATGCATTTCTACGTAGGACATGAGAAGCATTTCTTCGGTCTCATCCAACTCCGCATAATTGGCTTGCTTATTCCAAGTTGGACACTCATATTGATAGTGTCCAAGCTGGTGACAGTTATAGCACTCAACCAAATCCTTGTTGTAAGGTTGACGACCCCTTCCTCCTCTAAAAGCAGTTCTTCCACGTCCTTTTCCACTTCCACTTCCACCATATCTCTCTCCATGTGTCACTTTGAGTGCTTGCTCTTTGCTAGCCTACCTGTGGAACTTTTGTTCGTGCACAATAAATAAACTCTGGAGTTCATCGATGTCCTTAGATTCCTCGATTGAGCAGACTATGTAGTTAAATCTGTCAGTCAAGGACCAAAGTATCTTTTCTACCACTGCTACATCCTTCAAATCCTCTCCATATACTCGCATTTTGTTAGCCACTGACATGACCCTAGAAAAGTAATCAATGATAGATTCACCTGATTTCATCTACAGGGTTTCGAAGTCCCTTCTCAAAGCTTGCAAGATTGATCTTTTCACACGAGCGTTTCCTTCATATTTCTTTTTCATCGAATCCCATATTTGCTTAGACGTATCCTTCTTCAGGATTGTTTCAAGAATTGTTCTATCGATGGCCTGAAACAAGTAATTTTTTTTCACTTTGAGATTCATCTCATCGAGTTTCCTTTTCTGTGTATCATTCAAAACCACTCCAGCTTCTGGCTCTGCAATTTTGGTCTCCACAAGTCCCCGTACTCCTTGGATCGGAGAAAATTCTCCATCATCATGCTCCAATGATCATAGTGACCATCAAAGCGTGGAATTGCAGGTTGAATGAAGTTTCCTTTCTCATCACTCGCCTTCTCTCTTTCTCATTGTATGCAAGTCACTCAAAGCTATGGCTTTCCTCCTATCTGAGGCCCAGTGGGGGCTCTGATACCAATTTGTTGTAAGTTAAATGATCACTGCAAAAGAATCAAAAACACAGATCAAATTGCGAATGGCTTAATTTATTGAGAAGCAACTTTGGCTATATAATAGCCTTACAAGATGAGAGAGAATAAACAAGTGCAGCCCATTTTATCAACTAAGAACGTGGTAACAGAACAAAGAAGAAATCAAAGCAATAAAACAACACCCTAAAGAATGGGCACTTATTAACAAACTCTAAGCCATAACAAAACATACCACCATCGTCTTATGCAGGTTCACAACGACTTTTCGGCTTCCACCGCCAATCTCCACCTTCATTTTCTCCACAATCTTCGGTCGAATTGAACATTTGATGGTTGTCGCAATAGTATTTTGGGTAGGTCGGTGTGGTGGTTTGCTAATTTAGCAATGGAGAGATTTAATTGTGAGTGGCAGTGAAGAAAGTAAATAGATAGATCTGCCTATAGTGTTGACCTATGCTTCTTTTATGTTTTGATTATAACATATAAATCGTCTTTCTCTTTTCTCTAACAATCATATTCAAGTGATTTAGTATCTACGACAAAATCGATTAAAGTGTTTGCCTATTTTTCACTAACAATCATTTTTCACTCACCAAACACTTGAGCTTCATTCATTGCCATCTATTAAAGTGTTTGCCTATTTTCTCTCATTGTACTCAACTTTAAATATATCATTTATGGGTAATGCTACTTGTACAACTTTTTCTTACAACTTTCTTTTACAATCACTCACAGTGAAATTTTTTATTCACTGTGAGACCCCTCCCCATGTGAGAGATTGTAAGAGAAAGTTGTAAAAAAAAGTTGTACAAGTAGCATTACCCATCATTTATTGAGAGGAATAGTTTCAAATTGTAAACTCAAACTTGTGGGTCGTGTTGAGGTCCCGGAAAGCTCAACGTTGTAAAAGGATCGGTGCTCCTTGGTAGTAAGTCACCAGAAGCGTTGTAAAGGGTTGGATTGCACCATAAGTCAATCAACATAGTGAAAAAAGCCTTACTCGTGACAGAGAGCTTGGTAACGGGGGACGTAGATCATTGCATTGGATCGAACCTCTATAATTATATCGTTTGCACTCTCTATCCCTTCTACTTAGCATCGGTTACTTTGTGTTAATTATATTGCTCTACTCACTTGTATACTTGTGCCTAAGTTGCCTTCTATTGTCTTATTGATTATTTTATTAAAACTTGAATTATTGAAGAAAAATTTTTAATAACCAATTCACCCCCCCCCCCTCTTGGTTAGCCAATCTTGGGTTTTCATATAGAGGTAGATGAATGTGGAGGTGACGATATTAGAGACGAAAGTGGCGGTGGAGGTGCCAGAGAAGAAGGTGGCGTTGGTGGTGGAAAGGGCGGTATCGAGCGGCGTATATCCAATGGGTGTGTCGAAATATTATTTTTGTGTTGTGAAAGCGGCGCCGTGACCAGTGTTTGGAAAATGAATTAGATTTTGGGTGGATGGGTGGGGTAAACACCTGATTTTAAAAAGAATAATTTTATCATCTGATTATTAAAATTAAAAAATAAAAAAAGGTATAAATCCCTGTTTGATTCTCATTTTTCCCAAAATTCATTTTTCTATCTTTTCTTTTCAACCACATATTCTTTATTAAAATAATATTACACGTAAATCAAAAAAAGATTCTTTCTTTTTTAACCACACATTCTTCATCAATCTACTATTCCAAAATACATTCTTCAAAACAAATGTGGATCAAACACAATGTATTTTCCTCAAATAAATCAAGAACACTAAGGGGGCGTTATCTTCGTGTTTCAATTTTGTATTTTGTGTTTTGAGTTTTGAATTCGTTTTGTGTTTTGGGTTTTGGGTATTCATTTTGAGATTGTTGAAAACTCATTCTTTTTGTTGTTTTGAAAAAAATATTTCTCAATCCGTGTTTTTTGAGTTTTGGCAGATTTGTGAAGAAAATAACAAAAACGTAAAAAAATTGTTTTCTATTTTCTTCACAAAATTTTCAGCCGTTTTCAAAAATTCGTTTTTGAAAATGAGAAAAGAAAACGCGTTTTCAATATTTTGAAAAATCGAAAACAGAAAACGACTTGAAAACAGCAAAGAGAACGCACCCTAATTATCTTAAATATTCCAAAACATGAAGTGTATTTTGGCTAGAGAAAAGTAGGTCTAGTACTCTAAAAATTGAACAAATTAGATTAATAGGATAAAACAAATTAAAACCTTCCATAACCGTAATTAATATGCTAACAAAAACCTCAGAATTGCCAAATCTTCCCATAGCCCATCATTTTATAGAAAACTCTAATCATCCACCATGCGAATAAGAAATCGCTTAACTTACACGAGTAGTGAGCCAAGGGGAAGGTCGCCACTCTTTAGGATTAGTCGGACGAAGTTCGGACACCTGAGTTACAAAAAAAAAAAAAAATCCCTTAACTTACAAGAAGAAGAATCTGCTTCATCCACGGGAAGATGAAGACGATTCTCCCTCAAATTAATGGCGCTATCCATGTGCAACCATTGATTAGTTACTTGAACTATGGCTGAAGAGGGTATCAAAGGGGATGAAGAGAAAATTTAGTTGAAAGAACTTCAAAGAAGGAAAAAGTTTATTCACAAGTTTAAACCTAATAGTCTGTTTGATACACACATATTTTTCTAAAAAGTTGGAAAGAAAATTTTATTTTCCACTTTTAGCTTGTTTGATAGCCATTTTTCTCTAGGAAATTCGTTTTCCATCTTTGGGCATTTTCTTGTTTTTTCTTGAATTTCAATTCCATCCACTTTGGTGGGAAAAACAATTCTTTTTTATTTTTATTTATTTATTATTATTTTTTTTTTTTTTTGCAATTAGAACAAATTCTTATTTCTAAAAAAAAATCCATTTAATTGCCAATTTCCATGGAAAACAAAGTCAAACGAATGATATTCGATTTTTCCTTTTCTTTTTTTGGCAATTGGAACAAATTTTATCCCCAATTGTAATAAATTTCATCCTTTTAATAGACAATTTTCATGAAAAACAAAGTCAAACGAATATCAAAATATTCAAAGTTTCAAAACTTTTCAAGTAGAAAATTATACCAATCAAACACAGTCAATCGACAATTCCCAGTAAAATAAGTTCTAGGCAATTCAATTTCCTGTAATTCATTTTCTTTTCACCAAAATTCCATCTTGCAATCAAACGGACCTTAAGGTTAATCCAATTTTCATTGTTTTAAACTCACTTATAACTTTATTTTATTTTATTTTATTTTGAAATGCTTATTATATTGTGTATTGTACCTTATGCTTTTGTATGTGTTTTCCTAAAAATCGGAGCGGCTTAATGTTCAATATAATCCATGAAATGGGGATTTTTGTTTATGAAGTTCCTAATTTCTTTTGCCAAGAAGAGGTCACAGAGTTAGGAGATGAATTATTTCCATTTTAAACTTAATTGCAGTCGCAGAAAATTTGAACTCTAAAATTCCATTTAGATATTGTTGATATCATTTCTTTCTATTAATTATTGAAGAGTAGATGAATGTTTTGGTCATCCTATTCTGGTCATGCTTTGTTCACTAAAATATTTCAAAAATCTGCAGTTGAATACAATTCTTTTATGTGATATATTTGCTATATTTAATCAGCTCCATCTGTTTTGCTTTCTAACGATCATTGATTGGTTTAATTCACCTTATCTTTTATGAGAAAAGAAGATGCAAATAACTTGACATTGATTAGTACAGATTCTCACAACCAGATCAGTTATAAATTCAATCTTGATAATATTAATAAGTACCAAATGTCAACAAATTATGTTTGTGTCAAAATTTTAATTGTGATCAAATTTCCTTTCCTTACACTGAGATTTGTGTCAAAATGTTTTAATTGTGGTTGGAGCTCCATATTATTTTGTAACTTTTCTAGTGTTTGTCACTTTTTTTTCGGTCAATTTCTTGAAATTTCTATCATATTTTTTAGTGATAAACGTCATTTTTTAAATAAAAAAAAAAAAAAAGTAACATTTAACTTTTGAAAGTGACAATGTGTCATTTTTTTTTTTTTTTTTTTTATAAAAAATGTCATTTAATTTTATACGGTATTTTTTTATTTTCAAAAAAGTTTTCATATGATTTTTCAAAATATCCATAATTTTAAGAGTATTTTTGTAAGTTTCCCATTTTATAATGGACTTGGTCCAATTCAGTCTAAGCCCGTTCGCAAAATGAACTTCTCCAAGTTAATCCACAGAAAATGGATTGGAGTAGCCTATTGCCTCTGAGATGATGCAAAGCACTTCCACAGTTTCCTTCTGAAATACATTTAGCCTTCGTATGGGATAATGGGAAGAATTTATATATTTAGAAATAAGTTGCGGACAGTATTTGTGGGCCATTGAAATTTATCAATTTTGATCATTTATAAGTAGATTATAAATTATAAAAACGGATGCTAATTGCTTGTTAATTGGGTGTTAAGACACTTAAAATTATTTAAAATTTGAGAAGGATCAAACTTTCTTCAATAACTAGTCCAAGTTCAGATAAAGGAAGATGATCGAAGCAAATTGAATGTCAATGTAAAGCTATTGCATCTCGTAATCTTAATGCACATTTTATCAGAATCTTTATCCCCTATTTGAATTCCATTTTTTCAGACTCATTTTTTAACTACATTGTCTCATAAAATAATTTTCCACGTAAATTCAAATTTTTTCTTACTTTTTAACATACATTCTCTCAAAAAAAAATGTAACTTTAATACACATTTTATTCAAAGCAAATTTTTATCGAGGATAAACTTTGTTTGTTTTCAATGCAGATTTTATGTTTCTACCACTAACGTTAAGAGATTTAATAACCATATTATGAAAATGAACCACAAATCACGAAGTCAATGTAGAGGACATCAAAAGCCAATTGTGAGCACAATTTCACAAATTAGGTCCCTGTTTGCTTTATATAAAAATTAATTTTTTAATAAATTTTGATAAAAGTAGATGGAATATATGGGATGAAAATTATTTGTTGAAAGTGATTTGAGTATATGGAAAAATTTTATAAGTAAGATGATAAGTATGACACATTTCAATAGTAAGAGAATAAGTTTCAACTTTCAAAAATCAGATTTTTATTAAAATTTATTTATGATTTAATTAATTAATTCAATATACAAAGGTCACATATATATACAATTTGATCACAAATTCATTTATTAGTCACATATCGTCAAATTTATTAGTCATAAATTATTTTGAGGGCACAAATCAAATATTCTCTAGATCAGTTTATTTTCGAGGTTACAAATTAGAATTTTAATGTCACAAATTATTTTACGGTCACAATTCAAAAATTTCATAGGTCACAACTTATTCATCGATCACAAATCACAATTATTATAAGTCACAATTTATTATACATTCACAAATTATCAGATTATTGGTCACGGATTAACAATTTCTTAGACCACATATTATTTCTTAGTTACAAATTATCAAAATCATTGGTCACATGGTCACAGATTAACCAATTTAATGGTTACAGTCAACCAAATAATCTATGACCACCACCCAACAACCGTCTCCACCATACCACACCACCACGACCAACTGAAAAATTCTCAAAGCTACCATCACCGCCGCCACCACCACCATCACCATCACCACCACTACCACCACCACCACCAAAACCACCGTCGTTGCCCGCCCCGCCACGCCACAAACAAAAACAAAAAATTCGGCACCACATCAAAACATCACCACCACCACAGATGTTGCCGCCACCACCACCACTCATTTTCTTCTGCAGCTCTGAACTGCAGCAACAACAACCAAATTATCGTTACCAGATCCACCACCGTCACGATGACAACGACCACCGCCAGCATCACCACCGTCACGGCTACATCGATCACCAACATCGCTTGCTCCGTCACCACCCCCATAACCACCATCAACACGCCCTAACAACGCCGTCACCATCCAAAATCACAGCCGTTGCCACCATACCCCGCAACCACCACCTCAACTATAAATCCCAAACTGTCGCCACAGCCACGACCTGCACCACAAAAAATTATCAAAACCACCACTCCACCACCACAACATAATCCACAGATCCACTACCATCACCCCCACCACGCAACCGCCACCAGGCAAATTGGCCACCAATAAAAAATTCCCAATTTATTTGCTGTAGCTACGAGGACTTTTGGTGTCATTGCTACCACCACAACAACAGCATGGTTGCGGGGTGGTGGATTTGTGACTTCTAGTGCGAGGACTTTTTCTGTGGCTTCTGGCTTCTGGGCGGCGGTGGAAGAGAGACGATGATAGAGGAGAAAATCGGTAGTGGAAGAGAGACGGTGGCAGTGGAAGAGAGACGATGGTGGCTTCTAGCATCTGTCATGAGGACTTCTGGCTTCTGGGCGGCGGTGGAGGAGAAACGAAGGTTTGGGTTGGACGGGAGGAGAAATGAGGGTTTCCTTTGTTTTATCATTTATTTTATTATTATTATTTAAAAATTATATTAATATCTAATTTTTGTACAAGTAAATCTTGCCTCTTATTTTTGAAATTGGATCTTGAAAAGTAGATCAATCTGTAATTTCTACTTTCTTTATTTAAGTTGATATGAAGCTCATCTTTATTTAATTTTGAGACGAGAATACCCCCTTTCTAGTAAAAAAAATTTCAATACTTTGTGAAGATTTTATAGATCTTAAAGTGAAGTTTAAAAAAAAAAAAAAAAAAAAAGGATATTACTTCAATTAAAAATTGCAATTTGTCATTAACTTTTCCGAAGGGGAAATCACAACAACTTCTAGTGCCTAAACCAATCAACAAAAGAATAAGAAATTGTCCCCCCACAAGATTTTCCTTGAAAAGCCAAACTTTGCACAACATAAATTCTCCGTTCTTGAATCCTAGGGTCGTAGCTCGTGCGATTCACTTTTTAGAAGAAAAAAAAAATTAACAGTAAGGTCCTACTTTGGACATGTCAACCAATAAATTGCTTATATGGTACTACATCAAGTCATCTCAATCCGCTTGAAATCATCGCGGGCAAGTTATCCATTTAACCCACGGTTGATAACGAGAGCAGTAAGATTGAAAAAAAAGAGAAGAAAATAGAATCAAACTACAATAACCAATTTGAAACAATCTAATGTTTGGTTACTAAATTAAAATGACCATCGACATTTTCCCAAGGAAAGTGCTACAAATTGCATAATTGAATGAGAGATAAATGTAAATATGCATAAATTCAGTGAGCTGTTTTTGCCAAAAGTGATAAAACTGAGGGGATAAGTTGCCCACAAACAAAAAAGAGACAAGTTCCTAACAAAGAGGTAGCTAGCATTAGTTGCTTTTTAGATTATTTTTAAAGAATAAAGTATCGAATTTTGTTACTTTGGGAATGCAAAGTGCCAAAATTTAATTTAGTTTATAATTTGGACAAGCTTTTAACTTTTCAAGAAAATAAAGGCATAAATCTTGAAAAGTAATTTTCTTTTTCTTTTTGGTAGATCCATATTCATTATTTATTTTACTTAATTTGTTTACACTTATAGATATGAAGTAACGGATGTTGACACAAGTGAAAAATAAAAAATAAAAAAAAAAATAAATATAAAAGAAAAGAAGAAAAATGAAAAGAAAATGAAAATTTCAACTCATATATATGCTTAATTTCTCAAGAAAAGATAAAAATTTCTTCAAAAACCCTTAGCCAGGCCAAAAAACACTGCCACTTGGCCTATTTTTTGCCCTGGACCAATAGCAGGGTTCAAATTTCTTTGCGACAACCTATAAGGTTGATGTGTTAGAGAGTACAAATATTTTTTCAATTTTCATATATCTTCGACATTTACTTGGATGTACAAGTTGTATTTATTTTTTAAACAAAGATGTGATACTTTATTTTTATTTTTTTATGAAAAAGTTGAGGTGAAACTAATTTATGTAATGGCCTCGTTTAAAAGTTGAAGTTACTAAATAAATGAGAAATTCACTTATTTTTCATAAATTTTCATCTCTCTCTCTCTCTCCCTCTCTCTGATTTTAGTTCTGTGGATGGAATAGAAAATGTCATCAAGGTTTAGTTGGCACAAAAAAGAATGATTACTTATGGTTTCGTATTTAACAAGTTAACAAATACTCAGTAATGTTTAGAATATCCTAATATATTTTAGCGAATAGTCCTCTCTCTCTCAACAATTTTTTTTTTTTTTCCTTTTACTTCTTTTGCCTTTAAAAATAATCCTTTTAAAACAATTATCTTAGTTCTTAGTATCCACTTAAATTGAAACCTTGTTCAAAGATAAAATAAGGGGAAAAACCAGCACCATAAGAATATGGCAAAACCAACGATTAATCCCACCTGCCCTGAAATTTACAGTCGAATACTCATCTCAATAGTTTTTAGTGAACTAGAACTCGTGATCATTGAAGAGCGAACTCAAAGCCTGACCAACTGAGCTACTCCTCAAGATTTACAAAACATTTTTAGATACTAACACAAAAATAATCTTATATCATTAAGACCCAAAAACAAAGAAATTTCGGAAAAGTAAGCAACCAAAGAAAAAACAAAACCAAGTTAGACGTGCTACTAAGATTTATTTAGATCTTTTACTTCAAATAATGATAGTATGCTCCATTCAAAGTTCTATTGATAAATCAATTATCTAATTTTTATTCTTTATTGGGTAAATGATCGACTATAATTTGTACTATCATATTCTCTTCCTAATCAATTACATATAATACACGTAACTTAATTCAGTAAAAAGAATAGATTAAACGCTATTTAAATTTTCCATCTTCTAAAAAGAAAATACATCCACAAACCATTTGCTTATTGAATTGTCAACCTATAACATACTCAAAAACACATTCATTGCACTCAACCAAGAAAGAGAGCGACAAATTAAAAGGTGACCAAGAATTCAATATACAAAATATATTATCATGTCATCAAATTAACCACAAGACAAATCAAGAATTATATATTATACCAAGAATATAATAATCCATCTTGTGATCACACTTAGCCCTGTTTGAGCAACATTATTTATTTCATTCTTATTCTTCTACTCATTTTCAACTATACATTTTTTAATACAATAATATTTTTCATCACATCCATAACTTTTTCTTATTTTTCAACCACATATTCCCCATCACATCAATAGTAAAAATGTATTTCTTTTTTCAAATAATGTGGCTCAAACAGGGCTCAATGTTGCATTCTTGCAAGACAGCAAATTATTATTATTTTTTTCCAATTTGCCAAATGATTTCTATTAAAATATGAAAAATTAGACACGGTTTAAGGCCAATCAAATATACTAGTAATGGGGTGTAAAAAAAAAAATATATATATATATACTAGTGAAGAGAAGAGACAGATCATATCCCTCAGTACCAACAAAAACAATGGTCTAATCTGATGTCCCAACAATGTCCCAAAAGACCCTACTACCCCACCGGCACAAGAAACCAAATGATCCATTCTTGAAAATATTCATGTGGGGCAATATGCATAGAGCATAAAATACGCCAAAAGATAATCTTAAATACGATGAAATGCATAAAATTATACTATATAATATAATATATTATATAAATATATTAAAATGATAAATTTTAGTATAAAATTATAAAAGGGTCGGTGCTTGGATGGGAAGAAAAAAATTGTAGGCTGTGGATATTTTTATTACATTATTATGATACCAAGTAGAAACAAAATGAGTTGACAGGCCAGAGGGTTTGAAAAGATTGACCTGTGTCATCTCCATCAAAGCAGAAAAACTTGGATACTCAGTCTCTTGTCCCATCTCATTGACAAAAAAATTCCATCGTTGACACCCTAGAAAAATCAAGCACTTCCACCACATTAAAGTAAAACAAAAATTAATGGTGTTGATTTATGACTGCAATAAAAAGTATATAAATATCTCCATGAATTTCGAACAAACTTTTGCAAGCTAGTTTAATCAGAGCCCCATTTCATGGAAATATTGTTCAATGTAAAGAGAGAGAGGAATTGAAGTGTAGTTGAGTTAATACTGATGATCATGGGAATGATGGTACATTGAAGGGTCATGTCGATTCATGGCTTCTCTTTGGTTGTTATGGCTGCTGTCTTCTCCTTCATTCAGTTTGCGTCCCATTTGGGCTGCGCCAAGATTTAGATACACCAATCTTGAATCAAGGTTAAGGTTTGCCATGTTTCCACTGCTTGTGCCACTGCAGGCATGATCTTCAGTACTCATTGGCGGGTAAATTGTGGTGGAAGAAGGTGCACTGGCATTGCCCTCCTCGCGGGAAATTACCAAGGCAGCAGACTGGACAAGCTCCAGGCAAAGCCTCAACTTGTTTGGTTCAATGTGTGTGAGTCCGGGCACAGCCCCTTTGAAGAGAAAATCAGAAGTTAGGGTTCGAAGGACATCAAGGGGAGTGACACCATCCAAGGTTCGGACATTCGGGTCGGCATGGTGGTCGAGGAGGACCGCCACCATGTCCGGAGACACCATTTCGGCAGCAATGTGGAGTGGGGTTTTGCCTGCTGGCCCAGCAGGGTAGTTTACATCAGCTGCACCAAGTTCAAGCAATGCTTTTACCACTTCCCGGCTGCAATTCTCTACTGCATAGTGCAAGGCCAATGCATCGTCAAGATTAAGGCCTTCTCCCATTACCATAAGCTTAACAAGTTCCACATCAGAAGAGTCGAGAGCTCGTCTCATTCGGCGTATTTTCTGGTCTTCGAGATCAGCAGCAGCGCCGCCAAGATCGTGGTGGTGGTGAGGCATTAGGGAGCGACGGGCAAGGGATGACTTGAGGCGGAGCTCTTCAATCTTGGCTACAACATCAATAGGGAGATGCTTTGCTAGAACTTCTGGTGGGAGGCCAGATTTCGCCACCAGATGGGAACATGTAGTCCATAACTGGTGCATATCTTGTTTTCTTGAAGCTATCAATACTTTCATTACATCCTCAATTGAGGCCTTCTCTACCATATTTGCCAATTGCTTCTGCATTCCAACATTTACAAATTTAAAAATAAAATTCTTAAATAATGTCTAAAAACATGTAATTAAAACTACAATTCTTGTAGCATTTCAGCATTAATAGTTAGATTTGATTTCTGTCCTTGAACCCAAATGAGGTAAGTTAGGTTATTTGGACAAGATTTGATGAGATCACTGTGGAAGACATGACGAGATATCAAACCAAATGTGGAATGTTTTGGTAGTGGATTGTAAAGATAGTGAAATACAATTCAAGAAACACGTTTCTGTGAAGTCAAGACAATTGACACAGCTTATTCAAGACAGTTTTCAGAGAAAAAGAGAAAAAAACAAAACCACGCTATTCATTAGTTAAAACTGGTGAAACCACTGTTGGATCAGATGCTGCGGAAGAAATGAAGAGTAACTAGTTCTACAGAAAGAGAAAGTATCAGCTTTTCATTGAAATAATATTAACCCAGCAACAAAAGGAAAGAAAGTTGATTAAAACATAATTAGAAATTCTAATCAACCTACTAACACGATATTCTTTCTGCAACTCAATTTTCTTCAGAGTCTTAACCAGGTCACCTAAGACACAATTAGCGTGGTTATCTAAATAAATCATACCCCACAAAATAAACTGTTGTTTACGGATCTTGCTAATTTGTTTCCCTATATCAGTGCTTGAGAGAGGGAGATTAGTACGAAAAATTGTGGACACGGAAACAAGAAAACCTGAGTGAGCAAAGCGAGCTGTTCCACTCCAAAGGATCTAGCGGCGACAAGGGTTTCAAGAGCAAGATCAACGGCTGCAGTGCAATGTGTGTGCCAACATCCTCTCTCCCCACAGTTAGGCCTGGGCTCGTGCTTCTGGGGTACAACAGAGACTTGTCCACTGTACAAGAATTGCAGCATCAACAGAAAAACTTCGTACCCCACTGAATTCACCGGTATAACATGAGGGTTTCCTCCTCTCGGCGACGATGCTAGTCCCCCGGTCTGGCCCATCCTGGAGCCCGATGCGTCTACACCCGCCGGCGTGTCGGGCCCGCAAAAGAATTTCCTGAAGAAGAGACTTCTGGCAGCTAGGATACACCTGTGGGCATGGACTAAACGGCCCTCTACACTAAAAGTTACATCACTGAAAGCCTGGCCGTTGATTAGGAGATTGAGATAGTCTAAAGAGAGAGATCTTAAGGAGTCTTCAGGGGTCATGGCGAACTGTAGAGAGAGAGAGAGATTGCACTCGTGTGCGTGTTTCTGTAGATGATAGATATGTATAGGAGTAGAAGGTTCAGTTTTTAAGTGGAGGAGAAGAAGAGAGAGTAAAAGCTTGGTAGCTCATTCATTTAATCATTCTCTTCTTCGACTCCTTTGATGACTAACAGTTATTTCTTGTGAGACACACTCTCTCTATCTCTATTTTTATGCAGTGTAAACGGCTAACGTGAGCGGCTGAGATTACTTTTATATTAACGTGTAATTAACAGAAAATATATGAAATCTGATAGAATTATTGATAATTTGATGGGTGGGTCCTTGATCTGATGCCTAATTATACACAACAAGATCTTCCTTGGGATGGCCGTAATTATTTATGGATGTTTATGTCACTTCGTCTGGTTTAATTGAGTTAAATTAAAATATTAACTTTTATCACACATCTATTATTATTCACCCATTCTTATTATTTATAAAATTGAAAAATGTTAAACGAACATAACTGATGACACATTGATTGACACCGCTCTTACATGGAACGCGTGAATCCCGTTTGAATAAAATATATTTCCCCCATATGTATGTGATGTCAACCCCGCAATTACCCATGCGAGCAATGTAGCATAACTCTTATAAATTTGTCAAACGAAAACTACATAATTCTTGAAAAATACAGCATAACTAGTTGTTAATATGTTGTCTATGCATCATTGTACGATAAATAACAATATTTTTTTTCCAAATTTAATCTTGTTTTCTATTATCCACTCTAGAATATTACACGTTCGGTAAGAACACAATTAGTACATAAGGTGAACTAGATAATAGATTATCAATATATATAAGAAAATGTCATATGTGAATTTCAAATTGATGCTCTATCATGGAGACTTTGATCTCTCAACGCAATAGACATCAAATCTCATGTACTGAGTGAACAAATTAGTAACATATAGACTCATTTTAAAGTTCATTTAATATGTACCAATGTTCATAATATAATTTATTTTCATTGATAATCATGTATAGGTCGTGTTCGCAAATTAAAATGGAGTCTTCTCTTTTAGTTTTTTACTATTCACGATTCAAAAATCGGAATGGCATCAATCCGACCATGGAAATTATAAAAATGCATGAATAATTTTTTTTTAATTAATTTTAATTTTGTTTTCTGGTGAATTCACTGATTTTTTTTTTTTTTTTAGCTAATATGAATATTAAAAAATTCTATTAAATTTATTTTACATATATAAAAAAATTTATTAAGCTGAAGTTGAAGGATTGAAGGGGAAATTTATTAGTACGTCTACTTCCCTTAAGATCAACAAACCATTAGTACGAGCCCCTAGGGGCACATTTTCAAGTGGTGAAAAGGGAAGGTAAAAAAAATCTAGCCTCACTTGTAACTGGTGGGTAAGGGTTCGAATCCTGAAATATGGATGAGGCCCTTGGTAAGTGAAAATTATAGGGCAACCTTTCACCCTGCACCCTTGGAGCATAACCTGCGATTTACCCCTACACCAAGATCCAAGGCAGAACAGGTGGGGCGTCAGAAATAAAGCGTAATCAAAAAAAAAAAAAAAAAAAAAAAAAAAAATCCATTAGTTCGAATTTTGTGAAGTCAAAATTCTACTTCTAGAAATTATTATCTGTGCCCACTATTTTCTAATCTAAAATTCCCCAATACCTCCTAACACCTATAGACTTTAATTTTATTTATGCATGAAATGACAATTTATTATTCTTATACTATTTGCCAAAATTTTATCAATTATTTAATGTTTGTCTACAGTGTTAATACACATGTGCATTCACCATATTTAGAAGTATGCAAACTATTGAAGGAAGTATTGCCAAATATCTTATTTGTTCGTAAATAATAAAAAATAAAGATTGATGACTTTGCAACTATGTGATCGACTTTTTATTGTCGGTATACATACTAAAGGTAACATAAACAATATTGACGATAAACTAATATTATGTAGAATAAGCTATTCAAGGAAGGAAAAAAAAAAGGTTAGCAAATAAGATATTACATCAAAACACTCTTTACTATTTGTGAAAACCTTATATTACATCAAAATTCCTCAATAATTCAAATCTGTTGAAATTTTTAAATATTACTATGTTATTTCTACGGAGATTCGTACACGATAAATCTGATACATGCTTAAATTTTTACTATCCAAAATAATTTATATTCTTGTAGTAGGATTCGTATATATAGAAACGCATATAAATATAAGTATTTGGTGTACATACGAGTATATGTTATCGAGTGACTAAGTCACTTCATTTTTTACTTGAACTTCTTAAAATGATGCATTTGCTAGTAATTTATCGTAATTGATATTGCATTAATTATCACACTCACTCTTTTAAATAATTGCAAGTGTTGGATGTCCGTCACAATTGAATAAAGTTTCTCATTGGGCCAAACGTAATTTCACATCAACCATACACGAGCTTATAATCTAACTCATTAAACAATGAATAAGGAATATTTGGCTTGTAAAATTGGTTAAAATATTGATTTTATACACCAACATTTTCCTTTTTGATGTATTCGTTAAGTCGTTAAGTTTTCTTTAGTAGGTATATTTCACATACATATGGGTTATTTGTAAAGATTTGGGGGTCTATCTTAAAAGGTCAATCTTGTTAAAAGAAGTAGCTCAAGGTCTTATAAATTGGCCTATGTTTACATTTTTAATCGATGTGGGATTATATCCCTTAACATGCCCCCGCAAGATCGTGGCTCGTTTGAGCAGATCAATCTTGAAATCCACGTACTCATTTTTTTTGAGTCTTAAAGGGATCGAATCGCTCGTTGGAGTTTAATGGGCTCTGATACCATGTAAAGATTTGGGGGTCCATCTTAAAGGTCAACTTTATTAAGAGAATTAACTTAAAACTTTATAAATTGGCCTATATTTACATCTTTAATCCATATGGAATTATATCTCTTAACATTCTTATCATATATTTATTCATTACATCAAGCTAATTCCCTAATTAAATTTTTAAAAATTATGAAAATATTTGTTGGTTGATTTATAATTTTGTTGAATGATTGGAGTGCAAAGCAATAACTATTATTTTGCCCTAACAAAAAAAAAAAAAAAAAAAAAAAAAAAAAAGAATAGAGATTGATGGACAACACATCACTGACTGTCTTATGATTTGAGGTGTTTGGAATTGACATTTGAATTGTCATTTCAGGCACCCTCTTTTCCTTCCACCACTCTGAGAATGACCCCTCACTCAACCAATTGTCTTCTCTGCTACATTTATCTCAATATAGATGATTATCGCGATTTAGCATCACTATATTGTAAATTTGTAATGTATATTTAGGTAACACTAGATTAAGCGTATGCTTAGTGACCTTTATTTGTAAAATATATATATATATATATATTTTTAATAGTAATAATTTTTGAATTTACATGTAAAATATTTTATTGTGTTGATGTGTAGTTGAAAATAAGTATGTGAATTAAATTTTTTTTAGAATAATAGCTATCAAACATGAGCAAAATGATAAATAAAATTAAATGAATCACATAATTCTATATTGTATTAAATCAATTATATTTTGTCATCTAAAGTCCCGTTTGATCCACATTATTTATAGAATGAGAATAAAAAATATAATCGTTATGAGCCCATAAGAGATAGAAAGTAAAAAAATTGTGACTGGATGTGATTGATAATGATCATATTTTTCATTTTTTTGGAAAAAAAATTTCCAAAAAAATGAGAATCAAACAGGGCCTAAATTGATGTTATAATATTAATGATATTAGATAACATAATTTCTCAAACTATATATTGGCATTGGTATGTGTATATTTATATGTCCATCTTAACTTTGTTAAATTCTAGCCTAACTTTTATTTTCCCATTTTGGTGATTTGATTGAAATCCAGTTGGCACGAAATGATATAAAAATAAAACTCAACCAATCCATTACCTTCAATTATAAGAGGATTAATGTCCTAATCAAATTATTTCTTTATACCCACTCACATGAAACTATGAAAATTAAAAGGAAAAAAATATATTAACGAATAAAACTGGCCGAAACACATCCTTTGAATATCTAGGAGCAATTGCATAACCACGTAGAATGTTATAATAACTAATACTTAGTTTCAATATTAAAGCTATTAAACACTTGGCCATCTCTCAACTGTGACCGTTTCCGAGATGTCACTAGCAATCGACTAATATTTCGATAGTTGCATTCATCTAATGATCCTTTAAAAAAAAAAAATATATAAGATGGATGAAAAGAAATTTCTTCTCTTGCCCATACTTGTTTGATCTATACATATTAGTTGAAGCGAGATGACAGTTCATTTAAGAATACCAACCTTGACATTGAATTGTTTATCTGTACGTACGTAAACTGATTGAATGGAATTTTCCATTTCCATTTTTTTTTTTCATTTCATCTTTTCCCGATATGTGTCCCAAACAAACAAATTACTAGTGAAAGAACACTACAAATTATTGATATTGCCTAGCTTTCCAACTAGATTTGTCGAGTGTCTGCATACTATACTTTCTTTGCCTTCAAAAGATCAAATCAAAGTGGAAGTCAACTTTTGATAGAACGTTGGCACAACTTTATATTCAGTGGGAGATAAAAAAAGTGGACACCTAGGTGACACTAAGGAGCAAATTTTCTATGGACACAAGTCACACCATTGTAAAGTTAACAAAAATGTTGATTTGTTTATTATACAAAATATGACAATTGACAAAATTTAATTTGGTACCTTATTTTCTTTAGTTTTTTCTACTTTAGAGTTATAATAAAAATTCTTAATAAAGATTTGTACAATTTATCAAGTTATAGCAATCTTCCTCGTTTGATTGAGTTGGATGTCGATTTCGAAAACTATTACACATACGTCTTCTCATCTTTCTCTAATATGCAAACACTCTTTATCTGTCTCTTCAATTTCTTTAGTTGGTGAATTGATGACTGAATTTGGAGGAGTTGTTAGGAAAAAAGAAAAGTTTAAGAGAGAAAAAGTAATCTTAATATATACTCTTATTTGGAGAGTAAAGGATCAAAAAATTGATTTCCATAAGTAGTGCATGGTGGGATCCTATCTATAGTCAACCCAAGACCTTAAAACCTTTAAAAATCTTGATTCTTGACACACACCCCCATTTCAAATGGAAGGTCGGCCATCTTCTATGTGTTGAAATGATGGCTGACCCAAAAAAAATATTGGTTTGACAAAATTAAATGAGTCTTGCTAGAAATTATTACCTCATGACTCCATCGGATCCCCATATATAATGGTTTAAAATTGACAATTTAAATATCTTCATTACATACATCGCATCACAAGATGCCAATGCAACAAGTAGTTAAATAAAGTCATTTTAGATTATTAACAAAAAAAAAAAAAAATTAATTAAATTCTTTAAAATATAATAAGGTGCAATTAGGTAAATTATTTTAATTAATTATGATCAATTTTCTTAAGTTGTGATCCCCAAGTTGCAGCAAGTAGGGTTCCGAATCATTAAGGATGATGCGTTTTCTAGGGATAAGATATAGATGCTGTCACATAAAAAAAATATTTGCTTTTTAATTTGTGGTATCAACTTGCCCCATCAAGGTTTCCTAATTGGGGAAAAAAAAATAAAATTATAAGAATATCTTATTCGTGTGATCTAATTAAGAATAATTGTTTTTCTATTGCAGGAAACACCAAAGTGTGACATTAATCATTCATAGTTTAAAATTAATAAATTCTAAAATGTTATTTTCTAGACCTTTTGGGGTGTAAAGTTACACCGTTCAATTAAATTAGTGACTTTAAAAGAAGGATTAATTAGTTATATATTAGAGATGGAGGCCCAAAGCGCGACAACTTACTAAAGGTGGAATTTCACCGTAGTCGATAATTATTACATTTAATTTCTAAAATTGGAAGGACTAATCTTTTGAGTTTGGTTACTTATTTAATAATTTCTTTATATTAAATGTTAAATATCGGATAAAGACAAATCTTATACCACTAACTTTATCAATTGAAATTTTTTCAGCAATTGGCTTTTTTTTTCTTTAGTTTGCCCTGTTCAAAGAAATGCTAGAATATTAGATAAAATCTTGCATGTATACATACATTCTACAAGGGCTACATAGGGTTTGACATAGGCCGCTGGAGATTTTGCTTGGTTTAGGGAGAACCTAACCCATTTATGTGGTAAATATATTGATTGCTAGAAATACGGCTTGACCACTGATGTGGCGACGTCACGTCAACAGTGGACAATTGTTATCCTATTCACAAATCAGCTTGGTATACATTGTAATTACACACACCTCTGTATAAATATACACACGTACATACGCATATACCCCCTTTGACTTTCCCTTGTACATAACCCTACTACCAGAATACAACTCATTTTAGGCCCATTTGTAGTGATCTCTCTCTCTCTCGAGGGTACCAACAACGACATATAGATTTTATGAAGTGGTCTTTATATATTCATAAAAGAAAATTGGAATTTTTTTTATTTATAATTTCTAACCATGACCACATATTAGGAGCAAGTTGAACTAGAAAAAAGGGTCCATTTTCTAAATCGGTTCATTGCATTGTGCGATATGTATTTTTACATTTTCAAGAAAAAAGAGACTTTCTGAAAGGAAACCCGTGTACATGGAACGACATATATAGTCCATTACAAGCAGTATCTGTCAAGGATGCCAAGTAAAGTGAGAGAACCTCTTGACACTTTTCGTGATACATAATTGTCTCAAGGTACAAATAAATCTATGAAAATCTTAATCAAAAAGTATGTTTATAATACCTAGCTAAAGGCAAACAATGAATATACTTGCTACCGAAATGATCTCCTAGCTACAGGGTAAAAGTTATCTTGCTTATCGTTGACATGACAACGATCAAGCCTACAATTTTTGACAATTCAATGCTGAATTTAAAATTGAAATGTTTATCTTCGTAAATTGAACTTTTAAAAATGAGTTACGGACTTAGGATGACACTTGAGCTCACGATTGTAACTCGGGTAGATACCATATCGAAACATGTAATTTAAATATTCAAATTCTTGAATGAAGGTATAATTCATTCATGTATTTTTTTTTTTTTTTCAACATACATCTTGAATACATCCCTATAGTTCATTCCTAAAAATATTAAGATCAGACCCTCATTAAAGTCTGAACAAAAATCTGAACCATTAGGTGTGTGTATTGATGCACTCTTTAAACTAGAACTGATTTTCGTAGTTGACTTGATGAAGCCGACAAGTTGAAGATTTTTGAGAACGAAAAAGAGACTTGGTGGGTTTCGTATCAAAAGTTTTTCCAAATGGCATGTTTCTTGTAAACCTTGATTTTCATTTCGACCACTTACAAAATATCTATTTATGCTCACTAAGTATGGTGAATCTTGATGTTGGTCTTCCTCAATTAGCCATGAACAAATATTTTCAAAGATTTTTGTCCACTATGGGAATTAATGAGGCCCACTAAACTTCCTTTAATTTCCACTTCTTCATGTATTTCCTAAACTTCCTATTACACTTTGTATACTTAATATAATTAATAAAACAAATAATATTTAAAACAAATATCCTATAGAGTTATGTTAGTATCAGCAAACATATATTTAATGCTCGATTGACATTAGGTTAAGGCGGATAGGCTCATTATTTTAAGGTTTTCTTCATCTAACACAAATTATTCATATTAATTTAACATCTGATTGGTAACCATTATTTGAATTTTTTTTTTTTTTTTAACTATACATTCAAACAATAAAATATTATGTACGTACTAAAAAAATTTCTTTACTTTTTAACTACTGTTAAAAATCTTTATTAAAAAAAATGAATAGTATCCTACATTAAATACTCAATCGAACAAACTTACAAGCCGATCATAATTGTAAACTCAACCTTCCATAAATTCAGTAAATAATCTGAATAGCCCCCGAGACATAGTTCAGTGGTGTAAAGGATAGGAGTGAGGTAATCTCAGTTGAGCTGACAGTTGTAGTGTGAGAATTCGATTCTCACCTCTTACAAGATATAAAATTGAATTTTTTATGGATATCAGTATGACAATTCCTATACTCTAACCTATTGAAGTATATTTTCACAATTTACCTCTTCCACAATACTTTAAGAGTGAGGAGATGAATGACCCTCAGTATTGGAGTTTAACCTTTCATTTTATAAATAATCTGAATGACCAAATAGAAATGGCCTTGTTGCCTGTCAACGGATGATAATCTGATGTGACAAGTCAATATATGCATGTGACGTATACCATAATGACTGATGGTCTTGACCACTCCTAGTCAGAAACATGATCACCCCTCCCCAAAACCCATACACCCACTCCACCTTACCTTACACAACCCTACGCTACAGTTACACACAACTAGAAACAATCATGCTAAAGTGTCATATATTTTTACATAATCCTACTTAGCATTCTATTATTAGATATTTTAAAACACAGTCAACTTTTTTCGCTAATCATTTACTATCACATATACATCTGTCAATCTTTATGTCATTTTTCTTCTTCAAAGTAGATTAAACCCAACTAGAAAATATCCAAATGTTCTAAAAAATCAATCAACTCGAAACGTGTCAAGATCAATTCCAATCAGTATGATAATCCCTCCATCAGTTTCACTATTCCTCACTCTGTACTGAGGTTTAGTCGAATATCAGTACATGTTTTTTTTGCAGTTATAGGGTGTGGTGAGGCACTGATTTTCACGTGGAATTTATGGCCTATTAGTTCACAGAACTTCTGAGCTGCCACCTTAACAATCTTCTTTTCATTTATGGAGGAAGAGAAAAGAAAACTGATTAGTTCATACCTTTTCCATATTCTATCAGTCTTGCCTTGTTCCTTTTGCCTCTCTTTTTTTCAATCTCATCGATCCATCTTTCAGTTCTGAAACAGTTGCAGTTACTGCAGTTCAGTACTGTTAGATTAAATATTTGATTTTCTGTTGATCAGTCAATTCGAAGCGTGTGTGGAATTTACTGTGCCCACAAATCATTTTTGTTCAATCTTTTGATAAGGTTAATAAATGTGCAGATTAATGCATTTTGAACGAGTCAAAGATGAGGCCCGGAGAACGCGTTATTACTTATTGGCCATGCAGTAAAACGAACCGCAATTTGTACAAGTGAATCGTACTATTTCCTCAAACGATTTAATAGAACATTTTAGCATTCAAATTTGTTTTGTTTAATCTAATTTAAGTTAAAACTAAAATTTTTTAAGTTTAAATTGTTATAATAAATCTATAAGTTTGATCTAATTAATTAATAGATTGTAAATTTTATTGATTTGGCCGATGAACTACGTGGATACACTTCCTCCTTTAATTTTAGAGTCATTTTTGAAAAGTAACAATTCTACCTCTAGTAAGTTACTCACAAAGCTCAAAATGGTCATGATTGAGTTGTTGTGAACACGTTAGATCTACTTTTATTCTCTCTTTCCGCTTACCGATGTTCAAAAATTTTGATTCTTGTGATAGAATTAGCTTTAAGTCATTAGCGTTCACTTTCGATAATTCGAGTCTTTTCGATTGATTAGTCATGATAGTCTTCCCTTATCTTTTTTTCTAGCTTGAGAAACCTACATGTTAAGAGGAAATATCAATAAATGGCTACTGCAACATGTACTTTTTAGAAAATGACCGTTTTTATGGAAATTAATAAAATTGGCACTTTTAAATCAAAATAAGAAAAATTCCCACGATGTTTATTTTTTTCATAAAACCTAACAACTATGCATAAAGTTTGAGGCAAACCCTGAAAGTTTTTAGGACAAGATTCATTTCACATGATAGCTAGGTGTGATACTCTAAATATTTATAACTGTCTCAAAAGACATTTAGGCTAATCACGAGAGTTTCAACTATCTTGTGTAGTCTATTTTACTACATTTTAAATGTCTACGCTATATAATTTAAATTATTTTGATTAATTTAATGTCTTTCATATTTCGATATAGTTTATAATTGTCTTTCAAGACAGTTAGAATTTTCTAGCGTACCAACATGCAATAACTGTCCCGTGAAATGAATCTTTTCTTGAAAATTTTCAAGATTTGCCTCAAAAGTTGCACACCAAAATGAATATTCTCTTAAAATGCTTTCAAGTTTTGTCTTAAAAATTGGGCACCAACTATAAGCCTCTATTTGAACCCCTTTTTAATATATTGAAAATTAGTTTAATAATAGTGAATTTTTTGGAAAGTGTTTATTTGAAAATTAGAAAAAAGTTTTGGGTTTATACATAAAATATTTTATTACAAAAATGAGTTTGAGAAAATATTCATTTTATAAATAATAGGGATCAAGCGAGGGCTAAATATCAAATATAATTTTTATTAACAAAAAAATGATATAATTGACATTTCAGATTAAAAGCGACAATTTTCCTAATTTCCCCCTTAAATTATCCATTTTTATCTCTCATTAGAAAAGGGCCTAACATACTAATCTCACTATGTTTAAGTCATCAACACTTTCAAATGTCACTCATTAATGTCCCATCCATCTTATAAGCTCGATCTAGTCATAAGTTCTCACTTCTTAGAAAATAAATAATTTGTTCATGCGTTGAAACTTTCTATAGTAGAATTTAGATAATTTCTTGAATCGATCATATATCGAATAACAATGACATCGGATTATTTGTCGATCCAAAATGATAATAAAAATATTTTACTTTTCGACGTGGATTTAATTAATTTTGAATACTCGTTCCCCCCAACAAGTTTAATCATACTCCTTTAGCCGGAGAGAATGAAAAACATTTGATAAGGGAATTTCAATTTATAGCAAGAAACTGATGCGGACTGTCCTAAAACCCTGTAGGTAATATAATTTTCAAGATATTCATGCAAAGTAACTCGAGGAAAATGGAAGCCAAGGGAGAAGGAACTCGTTTAGATTCAGCAGTAGCAGTCCTTGCAGGGACATTGTAGCAGGTGAATTAAAGGTGAAGCCGTGACGGCAAGGCCGACAAGAGTGGGCTTGTCTTGTCATGTCAACTTCACTTTAAAGTGCCCCACCTTTTTGACGCTTTCACCACCAAAATTTACCCTGCAATAAATATGGTTCATTATAATATTAGGAAAAATTATGGATGTGCTTTTTAACCTTGGTTTTTGACAAACAACCATTTTTGTACAAAAAAAATTTATGATGCCCTTGTTTGAACCCCATTTTTGGATTAAAAAAATATATTTTTGAATAGTTTTTATTAAAAATTATGTGGTTAAAGAATAAGAATTTTTTTTCAATTTACGTATAATATTATTTTATAGGAGAATGTGTAGTTGAAAATAAATTTTGAAAAAATGAATTTTTGAAAGAATGAGGCCAAAATGAGTTTTAAAAAAATGAATTTTTGAAATAATCATGCTACGAATACAGGTTCAAAAATAGGTGTGACACGTGTCAATGCGTGATTTGACTATTTGAAAAATTAAAACAAAAAATACCAATTATTTGCTGTAAAATCAGTTTGTCTCATTCTTCTCTATTTTTAAGCCTGACTAAGTGGCTTTATTCATTTTTAAAATGAAAATTTTAAATCATTAAACAATGAAAACTATCGATATTAAAATTGTAAAAAAAAAATTGTAGAGTATAAATAGGCAGCAACTAAGATTATTTCAAGCTCAATTCACTTCAATCGGCACTAAAAATCTCACAATCCAATATTCCAAACTTTTTTCCCGAAATACGATTGTTTGATTTCTCACAAAGAGATAACACCAAGGAACCAAGAACCATGAATATTGCAAAAATAGTAGAAGAAAAGAGGTGACAGTCGAGTTCTCAGAGAGAGAGAGAAAAGGCAATTTCTAGCGTGAGTGAGAGAGAGGAACGATCCAAGTAAATATAATTAGTTCCAAGTCCAATTTTGGTAAGTTAGGGTAGACCAAAGGTTTGGCCCAATTCAGGTAAGTAATGCCCAAAACCTTTTACACATGGGTTGCTCAAAGTGGGTAGCCCATTATAGTAGTCTAAGTAATCGGGTCGGGCAATGAGCAAACTCTAATAAATTTGGTTGTTTCGAATGACCCGAGAATGATTGGAGTTGGATCGTTCTATTCTTAGTGTCGATGTACCGTTCAGTCATTTGGCTAAGCATACTGAAAATATAATCGAATTTACATCATAACCCGAGGAATTTATTGGGTATCAAAACCCAATAAATATCCACCTTGATACTCAATAAACCTACAAGCAATTAAAACACACATTTTTTATTTGCATAATCAAGGTAACCGATAAAATTGGGATCACAGACCTTATCTCGTGTTTTCAACCTGAAACACATACCCTACCTGCTCCATACACTCACCAGAATTAAGGTCAGGAACATTCAAGTGAAGAAAATATTCACAGTAAATAGTCAAGAGAAAATAAACCCGCGATGAAGATATAACATAGAATATCACACAGATCTTTTCAAAAACACGTTCACATAGAACAACAGATTAACACCAAGTTAATAAAACACACGGTCAACACATATGTAACAAATGCATAAATGACCCCCATGAAAAGATCTCACCACACTTATCCTATCTCATTCCGTGCTACTCACACCTCGAGAATATATACCTCCTCCCATCGCCCACCATGCTCACTAGACTAATCACTCAACTCATGTCTAAAATGTAAGTCACAATAGCTCTTAAGTTCTCGAGATAATCCTCTATCATCACATCACTTCTCTCAACCTAAATGGATAATGAGTCACCACCTAATAGAAGTGATAGAAGTGCGTCTCTCACACTCCACCTATACATGGTCTCTTTACAAATAAAGAATTCCAAACATTTGATCACCTCTCCACTTGTGATCCAAATGTCACACTCCACATCCCCCGGTAAAAACCACAATGTATCCCTAGACATCTATACTCCACTTCACCAATAGACATCCAACACACTTACTGCTAATGCATCACAAACCCACTATGCATGCAAACATATACACCAAGTACTCATGTCACTTTAATTCATGCAATTACACACATCAAACACATTAAAAGTGTAACATACAACATTGCAATAGAATTAAGCAATCACACACATGCATAAAGGATTACATACAGATGCAATGCAATAACTAGGTTTACACTCAATAAACCTCACTAGGGTCATCACTCGACCCTATAGCCACATTCGCCTCATCTCTCATCCTACTCTTTTGCTTATCCAGCTTCTTGGGACAGTCCCTAATAAAAGTGTCCAAACTTACCACAACTGTAACACCTTCTACTACTAGACTTGTCACATCACTATCCCTTCTTCTTACCCCCCATCATCACTCTCGAGTCATTATTCGAATCACTATTGTCTTGAGTTTTACCCAAATTCATTTGCTTAAATTTCAATATATTTCTCATCATATGCAACTCAACACTCCTCTTATCTTCTTTTTCAACTCTAAGTTTCATCTCCTTACTTCTAAGTGAGTCAACGACAATTTCAGGTGTCAAAGTGTTCCTACAATACTTAATAGCATTTTTAACCTCTTTATATGATTCAGGTATAGAATTTAGCAGGATTATAGCTTTATAAGTTTCAGACACCTTCTCATCACAATTAACAATGTCTTGAACAAGTTTGTTAAACACGTCTAAATTGTCGTCAAGATCCTTTGAAAGATTCATTTTAAAAGCTAAAGAAACGCTCAAGTAAATAAAGCTTATTCGGGGTGAATTTGAGCAAATATAGGTCTTCTAATTTTTGCCAAAGTTCTTTGATGGTTTTTCAGTTTGTCCACATTTCTTAAAACAACGTCAGACAAATGTAAGATTATAGAAGTATAAGCAACCTCATTGACTTCTTCTTTATGTTCTTTTGAAAAATCAACTAAAAATTACCATCAATGACTTTTGAAATTTTTTTGGGGACCAAAATACCCATAATTTTTTCTTGCCAGATTGAAAAATCACATTTTTCGTTAAAGATTCCCAAATCAAAGTTTTGACTTGTCATGTTTATGAACTAATAAAAAAACACAGAATCACAATCACAAAACCATACAAAGCAGTCCTAAGGTCATAGACAATATACTCCATTCTAGATTCCAAGGGTTTCGTAAGACTCGTGGTCTTAGATCAAGGAAATGTTCGAACAGGTAAGGTCTAGGTATTCTAACGAAAGTAATGATAAGTGCGTTTTTACACACTTATTTTACACTTTTTCTAATTTATTATTGATAAAATTGAGTTGATTTCTATGCATAATTGTGTGTATTTTTGTATTTTTCTAAAACCCTGAATGGAAGTAAAACGACCGAATAGAAAGAAAAGGGACTAAAAATAAAAAGTTTGTGAAGCTAACTTAGTGCAAAAGTCTAAAAGATGAAGGACTTGAAGTGCAATTAAGGAAGGGCTAAAACAATGAAAGTCAAAGTATGAGGACTTAATTGCACTAAATCAAAGTTGAAGGACTGCATTGCAATGGACCAGAAGGCTGAAGGACCTGAGTTGCAAAGTCACTTAAAACATGCGACCGCATGGGTTTTAACCATGCGGCCGCACAGGTTGATCAGAGACGTCAACTTATTATCCGGATTTGTCTATGCGACCGCACAGGATTGAACCATGCGGCCGCATAGAGTTAAATTTCAATGGCGGTCTATTTTCCTTTCACGAGTTGAGGAGACAACAACAAAACATGGAGCGTCAAGAAGGTCTTCTGGAACCTTTTCCTAGACCTGACCAAGCTCCTCGGGATGGTGCACCGCCTGGCTTCGATAATCAAGCGGGCAGGGTTCAAAATCCGATGGTTAATGAAGAAGATATGCTCTTACGGGATTTTCTGAATCGCCCTGTCGTTGAGAACCAGGCTGGTATCATCTACCCCTCATATGGACATCCCAATTTTCAACTACGTCCGGATGTCATAAATCTATTCTCCAATTCTTTATCATTCTATGGTAGAATAGATGAGAACCCTCACGCTCACATTGCGAGATTCATGGAAATTGTGAGCAATTTCACATATGAAGGTGTGAACGTTGAGGCGATAAGAATGAGGTTATTCGTGCATACCCTGAAAGATAAGGCAAGAGAGTGGATTGACACTCTACCTTCGAGGAGTATCACGAGTTGGGTGGAGTTGGTACAAAAAATTTACAACTAAATTCTTTCCACCTGCTCGTGTTGCCAAGTTAAAGCACGACATAACCACCTTTCAACAACTTGACTCTGAGACCTTTCACGAGGCATGGGAGAGGTTCAAGGATATGCTGAGGAAGTGCCCAAACAATGGGATTACTTTAGCACAGCAAGTCCAGTACTTCTACGCTGGGTTGACTCCTCCTCACCGTTCAAATGTTGACTCATCGTCAAACGGATCAGTCCAAAATAAGAGTATCCGAGAGGCGTATGAGTTATTTGAGGTGATGAGCGAACAGAGTGCTATGTGGCCAGACAGACGTGCTAAAGTGGGAGTAAGTGGAGTCCGAGAGAGTGAAGCATACTCTCTTATGTTATCAAAGATAGACTCTCTGGCACGAAAGGTAGAAGGACTTTCTACTTCATCATCTGGTTCACAGACACTCATATGGTTCAATCCCCACCAGTCTGTGAAATGTGTGGAGCTAATCATTTGAGCTCAAGTTGTCCTTTGATTGCCAGCGGTTTGGGATCGTCCGAGCAACTGGCATATGCACAAAATTTTCAACGCCCCGGGTATAATCCATATGCACAAACCTATAACCCTGGTTGGCGTAATCACCCTAATTTCTCTTATGGGAAAACCAGAATGTGTTGAATCCTAAACCACAAGAGAAGAAAGAGGGAGGGAAGAGGCCATTGCTAAATTGGCAAATCATCAGCTGCAATATCAAGAGCGCAATGATGCCTCACTTAAAAATCTGGAAAGGCAGGTGGGCCAACTTGCAAAAATTCTCTCTGAGAGGCCTCAAGGGGCTTTACCCAGTAATACTGAAACAAATCCCAGAGAGAATGCAAAGGCCATTACTACCAGGAGTGGGATTCAATTGACCGAACCCACGGTAGTACAGCCAAAGGCTCAAGCTGACAAAGAACCGGTCGTTGAGAATGAGGTTTTGCAAGCACCTCAGGAGGTAGTGGAAGAAGGTAAGGCAGAGGAGCAGGAGCCATCAACATCGAAGGCTCCAACTCCAGTCAAAGCCTATGTACCTCCTATTCCTTTCCCTCAAAGGCTCCAGAAACATAAATTGGACGTGCAATTTGGTAAGTTCTTGGAGGTGTTTAAAAAGTTACACATCAACATTCCGTTTGCAGATGCTTTGGCTCAAATGCCGAGTTATGCAAAGTTCATGAAAGATATTCTTTCCAATAAACGGAAACTTGAAGATCATGAAACGGTAATGTTGACGGAAGAGTGTAGCGCCATTCTCCAGAACAAATTGCCTCCAAAGAGCAAAGATCCAGGAAGCTTTACTATTCCATGCGCTATTGGTAATTTAAGCTTTGGTAAAGCTTTATGTGATCTAGGAGCGAGCATTAATTTAATGCCATTATCAATTTTTCAGAAGTTGGGAATAGGGGAACCAAAGGCTACTACGGTATCCCTGCAATTGGCCGATCGGTCAATTAAATATCCTCGAGGTGTTGTTGAGGACGTACTGGTTAAAGTAGATAAGTTCATCTTCCCTGCTGATTTCATTATTCTTGATATGGAAGAAGATAATGACATCCCTATCCTTCTGGGACGACCATTTCTTGCTACCGGTCGAGCCTTGATTGATGTGCAGGAGGGTAAACTCATTTTAAGAGTACAAGATAAGCAAGTCACTTTCAACATCTTGAAATCCATAAAGTATCCGTCGGAACCCGATGATTGTTTTCGGGTGGATATGATTGATCACATGGTTTCCGACTCTCTTTATGGTCATTCTGAGGATAATCTTGAAAGATGCCTAGTACGTTCTTCTCAGATAGGAGATGGTGACCCCGATCTTGAGGGTATGGCAAATTGTTTGGAAGCTAAACCTTTCCGCGCCTTCAAGAGGGCACCATATTTTGAGGAGTTAGAAAAAAACCTCTTCTGCACCACCTCCATCTCATCAAAAAGCCCCTACTCTTGAATTGAAAACACTTCCACCTCATTTAAGGTATGAATTTTTAGGAGAATCATCTACACTTCCAGTTATTATCTCCGATTCCTTAACCAAGCTAGAAGTAGAGAAGCTACTTCGAGTTTTGAGAGAACATAAGCAAGCAATTGGATGGACGATAGCTGACATTCGAGGGATTAGTCCGTCGTTTTGTATGCACAAAATACTGATGGAGAATGACTTTAAGCCATCAGTTGAGCATCAAAGGCGGCTAAACCCGAACATGAAGGAAGTGGTGAGAGCGGAAGTTGTTAAATTACTTGATGCAGGCATCATTTACCCAATTTCAGACAGTCCATGGGTAAGTCCTGTACAAGTTGTACCTAAGAAGGGGGGGATAACGGTAGTGGAAAATGAGAATAATGAGCTCATACCCACTAGACCGGTGACTGGTTGGCGAGTCTGTATTGACTACCGCAAGCTTAACACTGCGACTAGAAAGGATCACT
Organism: Osmanthus fragrans; assembly: GCA_019395295.1. Classification (NCBI taxonomy): domain Eukaryota; kingdom Viridiplantae; phylum Streptophyta; class Magnoliopsida; order Lamiales; family Oleaceae; genus Osmanthus; species Osmanthus fragrans. The sequence goes on along the minus strand of CM033343.1, from coordinate 15,632,069 downwards.
TCCCTCTTCCTTTCATCGATCAAATGCTTGAGCGGTTGGCAGGGTATTCACATTACTGTTTTCTCGATGGATATTCGGGCTACAATCAAATTGCAATAGCCCCAGAAGATCAAGAGAAAACAACATTTACATGTCCGTACGGTACTTTTGCGTACAGAAGAATGCCCTTTGGCCTGTGCAATGCACCTGCAACCTTTCAGCGGTGTATGATGGCGATTTTCTCCGACATGGTGGAGAAATGCATTGAAATTTTTATGGATGATTTCTCAGTTTTTTTGGTACCTCTTTTGATAGATGCCTTAACAATTTAGAGATGGTACTTCAACGTTGTGAAGAGACCAATTTGGTTCTAAATTGGGAAAAGTGCCATTTCATGGTCCAAGAAGGCATCGTTCTTGGCCACCGAATTTCTCTGAAGGGCATAGAGGTAGACAAGGAAAAATTCAAGTAATTGAAAAATTGCCCCCACCAAAGACTGTGAAAGGGATTAGAAGTTTTCTGGGACATGCAGGTTTTTACAGGAGGTTTATAAAAGATTTTTCAAAAATCACAAAACCTCTCTGCTCCTTACTTGAGAAGAATAATACATTCAATTTCTCTCAAGAATGCCTAAATGCTTTCAATGTACTTAAAGGGAAACTTATCACAGCTCCTATCATCGCAGCTCCAGATTGGAGTCTTCCATTTGAGCTGATGTGCGATGCTAGTGATTATGCTGTTGGAGCAGTTTTTAGGGCAGAGGAGAGACAAGGTCCTGCATGTTATCTACTACGCCAGTCGAACTTTGACCGATGCGCAACTAAATTATGCTACTACTGAAAAGGAGATGCTAGCAGTAGTATTTGCATTTGATAAATTTCGGTCATACCTCATTGGTTCCAAGGTAATTGTCTACACTGATCACTCGGCCATCAAATATTTGTTGGCAAAGAAAGATGCCAAGCCGAGGTTGATCAGATGGGTACTCCTCTTGCAGGAGTTTGACCTCGAGATCAGAGATAAGAAGGGAACTGAAAATGTCGTTGCTGATCATTTATCTCGTCTTGAGCAACCCCAAGACATTGTGGAAAAGGAAATCAATGAGGTATTCCCTGACGAACAACTATTTAAGATCATCCATTCAATCCAATTCAATCATACACCGTGGTATGCTGACCATGTGAACTACATTGTAAGTGGCATCACACCCCCTGATATGTCTTATCAACAAAGGAAGAGGTTCTTCGCTGATATGAAGCATTACTTTTGGGAAGATCCTTTGTTATTCAAACGGGGTCCGGATCAAGTTATCAGAAGATGTGTTCCGGAGGAAGAGATGGAGAAAATTCTTGAACGATGTCATTCTTCTCCGTATGGTGGACACTTCGGTGCTGTGAAAACTGCATCGAAGGTCCTTCAATCTGGTTTTTACTGGCCAACCTTATTTAAGGATGCACACACACTTGTATCTAAGTGTGATAGATGCCAACGGACGGGTAATATTTCCAATCGAAATGAAATGCCGTTGAATTCCTTATTAGAGGTGGAAATATTTGATGTTTGGGGTATTGATTTTTCATGGGGCCATTTCCATCCTCATTTTCAAATCAATACATACTGGTGGCTGTTGACTATGTGTCAAAGTGGGTAGAAGCGGTAGCTTTACCTACTAATGATTCTCGGGTGGTGGTAAACTTTTTAAGGAAAAACATTTTCTCACGTTATGGCACCCCCCGAGCCATCATTAGTGATGGTGGTAAACATTTCTGCAATCGCCTCTTCGACTCACTTTTGACTAAATATGGAGTTACTCACCGTGTAGCCACACCATATCATCCCCAAACAAGTGGCCAAGTTGAAATATCTAACCGAGAGTTAAAGAGAATTCTCGAGTTGACGGTCAATGCATCAAGGAAAGATTGGTCCAAGAAGTTGGACGATGCATTATGGGCTTATAGGACTGCTTTTAAAACGCCGATTGGAATGTCTCCATTTCGGCTTCTATTTGGAAAAGCATGTCATCTACCGGTCGAACTCGAACATAAGGCCTATTGGGCTATCAAAGCTCTGAATTTTGATGAAAAGTTGGCCGGTGAGAAGAGATTTCCAACTGAATGAACTTGATGAACTCCGCCTTGATGCTTATGAAAGTGCTCGTCTCTACAAAGAAAAGACAAAGAGATGGCATGATCAGAACATTGTCAAGCGTGAGTTCTCTGTTGGGCAACAAGTTCTTCTTTTCAATTCTCGACTTCGGTTATTCCCTGGTAAGCTCCGCTCCAGATGGTCTGGTCCATATACCATTACAAAAGTTTATCCACATGGAGCGGTTGAACTTTATTGCAAAACAGGGAATTTCAAAGTAAATGGCCATAGATTGAAGCCATATTTGGGAGGTGACTTTGTGAAAGAAAGTTCATCTTTTCTTCTTGCAAATCCGGTGTAAAGATGCCCTATAGTCGAGCTAAGGACTATAACCAAGCGCTTGTTGGGAGGCAACCCAACTGTTTTAACTTTTGTTTTCTTTACCTGCTTTCAGCTATTTGTTTTATTTATGTTTACTTCTTTTTGTATTAGATTGTTATACTAATATAATTATTTTTTGTAGGACATTTTTGTAATCCCCGCCATTAGTTGATGTCTCAGGTTTTGAAAGAAATGAAGTTGCACACTGGTCTATTGCTAAACTACTCAACTGAATCTCAAGTCCAGTACACGCACTCGTTCCACTTCACAAAGGGCTACTCAGGGAAGTTTCTTTATTCTTCTTTACTTTTGTTATAATTTACACATTGAGGACAATGTGTGAATTAAGTTTGGGGGTATTAGCCTTGCCGGCTATTTTATTTGCTTGATGTTTAGCCTTGCCGGCCATTTTTTGCGTTTGTACATATTTCATTTGTTATATTAACATATTAGTTAAGCCTTGCCGGCTTTGAAATGCGTGATGTTAAAATTGTTATTGATTCATAAGCTATGCATAAAAATTCCAGATATGCTATTTATGCCTAAAAATTTTTCGAAAATGCTTATTCTATGTGAGATCTTGAGTTATATTGAGCACATAGTCACAATTGATTATCATTTAGATGCGGAAATAGGTGTTAGCTGTGAAAAATTTTGAATTGGTAAACTTAGGTTGTGAGCAGTTTTGAAAAAATTTATCAGCCTATACTCTTTTTCTCTTTCACTTTACCATCTACTGTGAGAAAATTTTGAATCAACTAGTGTGTTATTTTTATTGAAAGGTAGTAACTGAATTGTGTGTGAACACAAAAACTGGTGAGATCTTGAGCTTATGGACTGACATTTATTACAGTCTCATTTCTTTCATGTGTGATTATTCCATGATTTTGTTTCTCTAGAACTTGCGTTGATTCTCGTCAAGATCACATTGACACATGTATGCATGAACATGATTAAGGCCATCTTTGACTTACCACATTATCCAAATAGCTTACCCTGAAGTTAATATTTCCTTTTGATAACCCTATTGAGCTTATTAACCTTTTCTTTGGTTACCTACATTACAAACTTTCATATACTGAAAAACAATAGTCTTAACCAGCCCTCAAAGCTAGTGGAGTATTGTTAGATTTCTGAATGTTGGGTGGCGATAGAAAAGAAGTTTGGGGGTATCAATATTATTGAGGTACTCTGTTTGGTTTATGTTGTTAAAAAAAAAAAAAAAAAAAAAAAAAAAAAAGATGATGAAAGGGTTTAGAAGTGTATGGAGGAGATTGATTTGTACGTCTATATGTATAATCCCTCCTGATATTCAAAAGAAAAAGGTGATTGTTATGAAGTGATGATGAGTGAGAAGTTATTATTGGGGAGTGGTAGGATTGTGTACAGATCCTATCTATTTAAGTTGAATATCTTTTACTCCATAGACTTATTTGAGGCTTCATAGTCACTTATCTAAATATTTTCACACCTTAACCTTAAGCCACATTTCAACCCTAAAAGTCCTTTTGATTTATGTAATGCATGTGATCTAAATGGTGGCGATTGAGAAAAAATATGCAAGCTTATGGTAGAACATTTTCACAGGAATAATATTGAGCGCGAAACAGTGACCTGATCTTATACACTTGAGAGTGAGTGTTCATACTATACTATTTCTGTGAGAATCTACATGTTCATTACTTTATCTTCATTTGAAATGCATGCTAGTGATTATATTTTTGAGCTTTTAAAAGAAAAGAGTGATTGAGAGCAACCTTTAGATTTACACTTGGGGGATTGAAATGAATTATCTATTTTAGTGTGAATTTTACGAGCGTGTAAGGATATATTTGACCACTGAGGGTCGGGTTGAGACCAATTTACATATTTTTCCATCTTAACATTCTTTTCCTAGTTTAGATAATAATTGAAAATGGCTATGCACACACACACAGATCGAACGTTGGATAAGCTTAATCTTTTTTCGATAGCATTATTTGAAATGTATGGCTGTGAATTGATATACAATTTTGAACTCTTGAAAATTTTTGGCAAGGTAGCTAATATATTGATCATGAGTGCATTTGCATGATTAGGTTAGAAGTCAATCTTGCTCGAGACGAGCAAGAACTCAAGTTTGGGGGTGTGATAAGTGTGTTTTTACACACTTATTTTACACTTTTTTCTAATTTATTATTGATAAAATTGAGTTGATTTCTATGCATAATTGTGTATTTTGTATTTTTGTAGGCTAAAACCCTGAATGGAAGTGAAAACGACCGAATAGAGAAGAAAAGGGACTAAAAATGAACAAAGTTGTGAAGCTAGGGGACTTAAGTGCAAAAGTCTAAAAGATGAAGGACTGAAGTGCAATTAAGGAAGGGCTAAAATGTAATGAAAGTCAAAGTATGAGGACTTAATTGCACTAAATTAAAGTTGAAGGATGTATTGCAATGGACCAGAAGGCTGAAGGACCTGATTTTGCAAAGTCACTTAAAACAGCGAAAGGTTTTTAACCATGCGGGACAGGTTGATCGAGACGTCAACTTATTATCCGGATTTGTCTATGCGACCGCACAGAATTGAACCATGCGGCCGCATAGAGTTAAATTTCAATGGCGGTCTATTTCCTTTCACGATTTTTTTTGTCAAAACTTTTGTATTATTTTTGGCTTATTTTAATGTTGGATATTTTGGCTATCTCACGAAATATCCCATAATATCTAGAAGATATTAAGTAACAACTCAGCAGAATTAACAATGCAACAAAATAGGTATGTTAAATCACAGAAGGTTTCAAACAACGACAATTATATCACAAAGATCAATAAACTAGTTTATCAAAACTAGGTTATCAAACTTAACGAATCATGAGCAAACAATCCTAATTTCTAGCACAAGCAATGTTACCCCTTCACGGTAACTACAATCATCTATTGTCACCCCACACGAAAACGTGCTAGTGCTGAAATCAACTGGATAAGCCAATTTACCAGAACGAACGTATCTGAGTCTGTGAATTACAAGAGATGCGAATCTGCTGCTTTAAAGCCACCACTATTCGTCCTAAAGATTCAGCAAATGTATCGCTACAATCAGCCACGAAGTTATTGCTGCACTCAGCCACGAAGCAGACATGTACCCAGGGGCAAAATCGTCCAAATTTTTTGGCATAACCTGAAATACTAAAAAAATAATATCAGTACGTTCAGCAGGTAAAAATAAAGATTCTACCTGAAAAGAGCTTGCCGGAAGACGAGCAAGCGTCACTGCCGCCGGTGTCACGTGCTGCACTGTCGGAGGCACCTCGACCTGCACAGTCCGATTCCGGTGTTTGTTTCACCGGGTCGTCACTTGGTTGGCCGAAAAACGTAATTGTAGTCTCGGTCAAAGAGAAGAACTCGTGCACGGCCTCCCATTTTGGTCGATTTCTGCCTCAATCTCTCAAACCCATGCTTTGATACCAGATGTAGAGTATAAATAAGCAGTAACCAAGATTATTCCGGGCTCAATTCACTTCAATCGACACTAAGAATCTCACAACCCAAAACTCCAAACTTTCTTCCCCAAATACAGTTGCTTGGTTTCCCACAAAGAGATAACACCAAGGAACTAAGAACCATGAAGTGGTAACCACGAAGATTGCATAAATAGTAGAAGAAAAGAGGTGGCAGTCGAGTTCTCACAGAGAGAGGGAGAGAGAATGCGATTTCTAGCGTGAGTAAGAGAAATGAACGGTCCAAGTAAATATAATTAGGTCCAAGTCTAATTTTGGTAAGTTAGGGTAGACCAAAGGTTTGGCCCAATTAAGATAAGCATGGCCCAAAACCTTCTACCCATGGGTTGCTCAAAGTGGGTAGCCCATTATAGCCATTCAAGTAATCGGGTCGGGTCATGAACAACTCTAATAAATTAGGCTACTTCGAATGGCTAGAGAATGATTGAGTTGGGTCGTTCTATTCTTAGTGTCAATGTATCGTTCAGTCATTTGGCTAAACCGACTAAAAATATAACCGAATTTACATCATAACCCGAGGGATTTATTAGGTATCAAAACCTAACAAAAACTTTTGATTCAATTCGAGGAAAATGTTAAGTGAATTGATAATTTTGCCCATCATGTAAAATCGTTATCAATCTAAATAATTACATTGACGATTTGGGTCATATACGAAAGCCATGGTATCATATATATATATATATATTGGATTGAAAAAAAATGATTTGAAAGTTATTCTTTTTTTTAGTACTAGTGAAGGTAGTTGGTAATTTTGTGTAAGTAATAATGTTGAAATTTGGTCATGTGGCATTTTAATGGAAAATAAGACCTGGTTAAAAGGATGATTACATTGGATTATATAAAACATCTGTCCACAAGTACTTACATTGGTGGTAGTAATATTAAGTAAAAAACAGAGTTCTTAGATGCCATACACAGAGCTCTTACATGCCGTACTTGGATACATGGGTTCTAAAATATTAATATGTACAGTGAACAAAATCTAGTATGAAAAATAGAGATGCTGGGAATCATGTTGGTTGGACTATGGACAAACATGCAAAAGAGATACAAAATATGTATTTTTAAGTCTTGAACAACTACTCCTGCTTCTATTTTTTGTCGGCAAATTTGTGAGCTTCATGTGTAAACATTATCTGGGTTGTCGGGTTATTTGTTGGTGTAGTGTTTGCATTTGTAAGTTGAAGAGATCTTTGTAAAGTGCCTGGCTGTATGATGTTGGTAGGTAATTGATCTTCATCTTGGAGGTGTGCGTCAAGGATGAAGATGACTTCATATGGTGCTTTGTTGGTTGTTGTTTCTATATTTACAGTTTTGATATATAAGATGTGCTGATGTGCAGTAGTCGTTTGAATTGTAGAGCTGTTCTCCATGTGTTCCTGTTGGGATGTTTATTAAAAGTAGTTAATATTACATTTATTGGGGGAAAAAGTAGGTAGAAAAATGTAATTTTGAGATAGGTACCTCAAAACTTTGTTTCATTAGTTCTGTCGTTGGGTATTTGAGGAATGTTTCAGCTGGATTTTCAATAATTGATGTTATGATTGAGCCTGTGGAGTCCTGTAATTGAATGATTGCTCTTGCTCTGTTAGAATGGAAGTGAAATCATTGTTAGTGTTTTAGGGTCTATTTGATGATCATTTAATAATGAATGATGCATTTATTTATACAGATGATGTACTTGTGACATGATTATAATCTTACCTTGGAGTTGGTGTAGCATAATTTTGCTTGCAAAATTTACAAAAATAAGTTTCGTTAAAAGCTGTGCTTGCAGATTTATTGCAATTGTCACATGATAAATACCATAGTGGTTGGTTTAATTCAGCCAATGTGATATCTACTTTTGTCCAAAAGTGTCTTTGCTGCAACGTATAAAATAACATGTAAAAAAATGTGTTAGGGGTAGATGTGAAATGTTATGTAAGTGAGAAGGTGTAGTAATTTGGTGTACCATATGTTGGAGTTGCTATAGTTGTTTGATGATGACTCTAACTTTTCTTTTGGTGGACAACAAATGGTGGCGGATGTGGGAAAGATATAAGCTTTTCTTGTCACGATATCATTTATTGTGTTCATGTTGTCCTCCAGCCTAATGTTGATGTTAGAATAAATTGTTAAAAGTAAATAAGGAAATTAAGAGTAATGGTTACAATAGATATAAGTACGTAAGTGAATAAGTAAAAGAATATACCAGTGCTTTAGTTCAAAAACTTGCTTAAATGGGGGATTAATGAGCATAGATGAGTTGATTTTTGTGAGACGGATATACCTAAATACAGATTGAATTGAGTTTTCGTGTGTAAGGTTTAAATTCATATATTGGTATGATTGTGTATAAGGATGAGTCAATTTACCATTGAAAGAAGTTACTCTTAATCTGTTACTCACAAGAACTAGCTTTTTGGTGATTGTGTTGTAGATGGTATTACATTTATTTGTGACGAAATTGTCCCACATCTAAAGCATACGTGTTTCCAACTTGTAAGGTTTTTAAGTGTATTTAATATGCAATAACTAAAAGAGTTATTTTAGTGTGGGCAATAGTAAATATTTGACCTTTCGTTCTTGAGAATGAAATCTTGTATTGTTGATTGGTTGTCATGAATTTGAATTACTCTTTTGGGAAAGATGTCGATTGATATTCCAATGATGCTTACAAGAAGTAATGTGGGTTAGTAATTAGTATAGGTTATAATTTATGTTTAAAATAAAAGTAACGAAGTGTAAGATGTTAATGGGATTGCAAGTACTTACTGGTTTATGTATTTGTATCCATGTATGGCTGAAGATTTTCGAATGATATGAAGATGTAAGCTGATGAAAGGAGAGAGTTAAATTGTTCGTTAATTTCAACAATATTGGTTTTTGCATTGATTGTCTATCGGATGTCACCAAGTTGGGCTCTGTAATTTTTATCTGTTTCTTTAACTTGTGCATTTGAGATGAGGTGTGTTTTATGCTGTAGTAAGGTGTCTTCGAAAGTTGTGATGGAGTTGTCAAATAATTTAGCTTGAATTTTGTTCTCCTGCATAAAAATTAAGTTAGGAGATGTGATGGTAAGATTTTATAATAAAGGACATAAGTGAATTTTAATGTAAGAGAAATTTTGTTAGGATTTGGAAATGAGTATTGAAGTGGAAAGTTAATCTTAAATGAAATAGTGAAGTCTTCTAGTTCATGTTATAATGCATATATTATGAATGAATTAAGTTGAAACCTTAAGTTTTCGGTGGTTAAATATCTTCTTGTTGGTTATGTACAAATCTAGATGTGACCCTTTATGAGTTCCTTTTTATTATACATAGGGATTACATATAGAATTTAAGTACAAGAACTGGGGAACTGTTATGTGAGGCAGAAAGTTATGAAGTTCGAAAAAGGAAAATGAAGTTTATCGTTTGATAGTACATTGCACAAGAACAATAGATTTGGATATAAAGAAATTGAAACTGTGTTCCTTTTTAAAAAGAAGAGAGCATTTGTATGTTTAGAATCCAATGTTGCACATCCTTTCACTTATATAATCTGGAATGAGCTACATTTGAGATTTCAAAATATTAGCACTTGGATGAATTAAATTTAGTAATCTTGTTTTTTGGAAAGGAAGAAAGAGTTTGAGAGGCCATTATGTGCTATTAGTTTAGATTAAAAATTTGATAAACAAATGTTTAGACTTAATGGTTTTGATTTATTGTGGATCAAAGTTTCAAATAAAGGAATTTAAATTATGTGAGAAGATTTACCTTAGGATCCATTAACCAAATGTGTTGGTATTTCAGTGGACTATTCCGAGCTTTGTTGGGAGAGCATTTTTCTAAAGCTATTGCCTTTACAGTCCAGCCAGACACTCTAGGTTTGATGTAAGGTATGAGTTTGTATTTAGTGGCCATCTCTCTCTGCAATGAATTCAATTTGATTAGTAAATGACAGTGGTTAGAAGTAAAATAGTTAAAATGAAACATAGATTTTGAAAGATATATGGAATGATGTTTTTGAAAATGTTTGCAGTTAATTATATGTTGTTTAGTGGAAGAAAGAGAATTACAAGGATGAAGTTGGAGTAGATAAAGGGGGTGAAGGTTTTATTTGCTGGCTTATATGTATGTTGAGAGATGATGTAGTAATAGAAAGAACTGATGAAAGTTTAGAATGAGTGGTTTGGAAGATAAATTTTTATTTTGAATACAGACTGAAAAATTGTTAGTGGGAGGCAAAAAAAATTTATTACTGTTACAAGCAAAGGTTTTAGGGAATGATTATGGGAAGTGGGTTGCTAGGTGGAGCTTATATGATTTTTTGTTGCAGGGGACAGGTGTTCTCTTACTAAAATTACTGATTTGTAGAAAAGCTAGTGTGTGTGTGTGTGTATCTATATATTATTTTAGTAAGTGTGAAGGATAAAGAAGTAATGACAGTAGGCAAGAATTTTTTATTATTGTTATAAGGAAAGGTTTTTAGGGAATGATTGTGGGAAATGGATTGCCAGGTGGTGCCTATGTGATTTTTTGCAAGGGATAGATGTTTTGTTACTAAAATTAGTGGTTTGTAGTGAAGCTTGTGTGTGTATGTGTGTGTGTAATAAAAGTAGGCAACTTTAGAATCTATGTAATAAAAGAAAATTTGTGGTAAAAATATAATTAAATGTGTAATTTTAAATGAAGTACTGTAATAAAATTAGTAGAGAACTTGGAGTACTTAAAATATGAAGAAATGAAAGTCCAAGATCTTACATGTGTGCCAATAATGAGGTTTATTATATGATGTTACCAACATGGAAGTTGCAGATTTTCGTAATGATTTGTTATGGAGTCAAGAAAAAAGTTATAAAACACTTAACTGTTAAATATAAAAAAAAAAAAAAAAAAAACCCATTAAATGAGGCCCAGAACAAAAAATAAATCATGGTAAAGAAACTTAGATACCCAGGTGAAGGGAAAGACTGAATTTTATGGGAAAACGAAAAAAAATTAAATCTCTTTTATGAGTTTTCAAATAATTTTGATTTCAAATTGAAAATGTTATAATTAGAGGATGAAATAATTACTTTCGGTGACAGCACAACAGCTTTGAAATCATTGACTTTCTCGTGAGACATCGAAATGGCAGATTTATCCTGGGACATATCGCTTGGCTTCTCCATTGGTGCAGATGAAAGTGGTGGCTCCACCGCTTCTAGTTTCACAGTAACAACTTCCACAGGTATTGCTGCAGCTGCCATTTATATATTCCTTAATTAAAAAAAATAACAACTTACACTGCATGTGCCATATATATATATATATATATATATATATATATATATATATTCCCTAATTAAAGCAAAAAACAGGGAAATGACAGTTTGTAAGGTTGAAGAAAAAATATAAAGGTGTAAAGAGAGATCTAAAAGTTGAGATGCTGAGGACCATAAAGAAGGCCTTCAAATATGAAAAAGGTATGAAAAAATGGAAATAGCAGAGGTGAGAAAAAACAACAGCAAATGGAAAGTATGAAGTTACTTGGTTTTCATTGTGCATTCCATTTGACATTTTGTTTTCAGTTGCAGATAGTCACATAAGTTGTCTTCTCAAGTATAATCATGTATCCCACACAGAAACCCATAAAAAGTCATTGTTTGATTTTTAGTACAAGACTTAACACAAGTATAACAATTAAATTTCAACTTGTATGTGCAATGATTTAAGTGACTTCAAAGAAGAAGCATTTGTTTGGGAGAAAGTTGTATGGGTTACCTAAAGGAATCTCTTTGAAGACGATCAGCATCCCAAGCAAGCACTTCTTGGACATTGTTCAAAGAACCATCCCGTGAAGCCAAATGAAGAGGTGGACTTCCTGGGTAACTGCAACCATTGTCTGTCATTAGAAATGATAAATTGAAAAAAAAAAATGCTAAAAGAAGTGGATTAAAGGTATACCTATATTACTAGTAGAAGCGCACATAGAAGCTCTACTTCTCAATAGAACATGAACACAATATCGTCATCTTTGACGAGCTGTCAAATGCAGTGGAGTTGCACCAATTCCATCATTTATATGAACAGATCTTGAAAACCCCTTGATCTCCCATTCGAGCATAATAATTAATTCATTGTTTTGAATGGATAAGCGTTCATGTATATTAGTCTAAGACAATATAGGGAACAATTAGTCACCAGGATTGTGCAACTAGAGTACAATAAGCAGCATAAAGAATAAATTTTAGGCAATAAGAACAACCATAGTAGGCTGCATAATAGAAACATTATCCTCTAATGTGCCTCCTTGGTAAGCTTTATCAAATTTCACACCCAAGGATCTCACCTAATCAATTAGGGAAAATAGAAAAATAATAGATACCCAATTAGAGAATATCAATTTCAATTTGAAGCATCTTTAATCAATTTACAATTGCTTTCATCATTATCATATAACTCGAGTACCATATAGAAATTTACTACTTATATAACATTCAAATCATCATATAAGAATGTTTTATAATACAAAACCACCAATGGTATTTATTGAGAAAATTGTTCGCTTTAACTATTCAGGAAAAAGTTCTTCTTAATAAAAGCACATTTACATATTCACCAATAAATACGAATAGTGATGTAATTTTAACATGTTTCATGAGAAGAGATACAAAGATACAAAAACAAGTACATTAGCCATTGGATGGCTAATTGCCTAATACGATACTTTAGTTTCATATTAAATAGTAACTTATAATTCCAATTGAGAAGCCCTAAACAAAGCAGAAAATATATCTAACTACAAGTAAAAGAGCTAACATTTATTTAAACTCGAACCACAACTGAGAGGAGTGATTTGTGAAATAGTACTTACTACATTTGAGTAATTGTGAGAATGAGTCATCAGAAGGGCTTACCGTTGAAAGAAGTTTCGATTTACAAAGTGAATGCTATAAAACTTTGATTACGAATTCAATGAAATTCTTCGATACCAAAAAACACAAGTATTAAATATTAGAAAATATTTTTCTATATATGAATAAAAAAGACAAAGCTAAAATGTGCTTTGTAATGATTATTGGCAAATGTAAATCAAAAGATAATGTCATGTATTTACCAATGCTAAAATTTCATCGTAAACAACATTTTTTAGTGCATTTCATATGTGATTTTTGGATTATTGTTGGTTTGATAAGAACTTTAATGCATTTGCTACTTTTGGCTCGAGACAAAGCAACATATAATTGGCCGTGTGAAAATACTGGCTTATGAAGATATAAACCAACAAAATCAAGTGTTTGTCCTTGAGATTTATTAATTGTTATTGCAAAACATGGACGTATTGGAAATTGTGTTCTTTTGAAGGGGAAAAGATTTTTGTCATTTTGAAGTGGAACAAAAGGTATCCTAGGAAGAAATAACTTTTTTCTTTATAATCTCCAACTGCAATTTCTGCATCTTTAGTCTAGTTCAAAAACTTTTACAAATAAGTCTAGTTCCATTGCAGAGACTTTCTGAAGGATTAATGTTTTTAAGTAACATGACAGGACAATTTGGTTTTAGTATTAGTTCATGTGGGGGTACATCATTTGGAGTTAAACTATTTAAAAAATCTTCCTGCATACTTTGGTCAGTTGTATCAATAGCTTCATCAAAACTAAAATAAGTGAAAGAGTCTCCAGGAAAGTGACTAATCAACAAATTATTGATTTCATCAACGTACTCATTTTTCGGAGCTAAAATAACTCTATTAATCATGTAATGAGGATTGTCAACATAATGATTTAAATTTGGGTAAACTATATCTATTAATGTTTGAAAAGAAGTGATGCGTTCTTCGAAATCTATAGTTATGTCAAGCAGAAGTTGTATCATATTACATGATTTTTTTTTCCAGTTCCATCTCCAATATTGAGTAAATATTTAGAAAACGATGTATCTAATCGAGCTATCATGTTTTGACTTAATCTTAGTTTTGTAAATAAAGGCCATAAATAAGAGTTTACAAGACTTATTCCTATTACATCGTCTTTACTACCTCTTTGAACTACATATAAGACTTGACGAAAATCTCCTCCTAAGACAACAACTTTACCTCCGAATGGGAATTCACAATCATTAACATCTCTTTACATTTTTATCTAATGTTTCAACTACAAATCGATTCACCATTGAAGCTTCATCCCATATAATTAGTTTTGTCATTCAAAAAAGTTTTGCAAGAGCACTCGTTTACTAATGTTACATATTGTGTCATTACAAATTTCTAGAGATATTTTAAATTTAGAATGTGTTGTTTGTCCACCAGACAAAAGACCAGTTGCAACATCAGAAGATGCTGTTGCTAAAACAATCATTTGTCTTGACCTCACAGTACCTAGTAATGCACGATATAAAAAGATTTTGTCTGTTCCACCAAAACCATCAACAAAGAACATGTCGCTAACGTCAGTATCTATTTTATGTAGAATTGCATTATATGCCCTTTCTTGTTCAGTATTAAGTTGATGGGCACACATAATATCTATTTCTGACACATTAATGCTTAGTTCATCATTTATTACTCTAGCAACGTGTTCATTTTCATGTAGATTTACATTATATGATACAAATCCGTAATTATTAATGGATTTACCAGAAAGTTTTAAAGTTGCATCAATTTCTAAAAGAGCTTTAAGTTTAGTAATTTGCAGAGACATACCAGTACGTATGAAACCCTCAATCATAAAATTTTGAATTTGTTCCACATATTTTTTTTGGATCCTTTGAAGTACACAAAGTTAGAATTGTTGCAAAAAGACGATGAAATGGAGTAGGCATTTGATACTTTAAAGCTTTCTGCAAACATAAATCACAATTAGCATCTCCATTAAGTAAACCATGTAAAAGTGCATCTTCTCGAAAAGACGACGTTTCAACACCATTTAAAATTTTCAAAGCTTGATATGATGTTGCACCTTTAATATGATTTAATAAAAGATGCAAGTAGTATTTTTCCCCTTCATTTGGACTTGCTGCAACTATTCTACTGATACTAACACCTTGTTTTCTATGACTCCAACATCTACTATGTGAGTCTCAAACAAAAAATTCTGGAAATTGTTTATATAAAAGAGTTGTAGCATTTTTGTCCACAAGATTCATGCGGAATTTTTTTGTTAATATGGGTTTTTTTGAAAAAGTCCGTACTTACAATTTTCTCAAGATGTTAGGAAATTTTTAATCTCCCAACCACATGCTCTTTAGAATGTACTGAGAAGCCAATTCTATTATGTCCCTTGTATACATATTTATACAAATATTTCACAGCTTTGATGGTTGAACAAATTTTTACATTTATATGGCAATTAAATTTAGCCAAGAGAATGGATTGTAAGACACAATTCATCTGTTATCCAAACATTGTCCTCTAATTTTCACTTTCCTACCATTATTTAAACGTCTATACTTTGGGTATGAAGATTTGTCTAACAACGTTTTCGGAGCATAATCTTTTCGAAAAATGACTTCTACATTGTTTATTTCTATTCATGGATACATTTGTTGGATTTAAAATGCCACAAAAACCATGTATCATGTGAGCTGCAACAACATATCATAAATGAGGGTAAATTTGTTTGTTTGGAATCTCATCACTGACAATTTTATCTTTAGATTCAGGAGCAATGATTTTGTATGCGCGTTTCAAAATGATTAAAAAATGAGCATGTGATAAACCTCTTTTTTGGATCAAGTCTATTTTGTGATTCGTCATTATACCTTAATTGGTCTTTTATTTCAGGCTAATTCGGGTAACAAGTAATTGTCAAGAAAATATCAGGTTTACCAAATTTTTGAACTAATGTCATTCCATCCATATATCTTTTGTTCATGTCTCTTGAACTGCCAGTAAAAGATGACAGCAAGAGACACAATCTGGATAACTTGAGTTTCACTAGATTTAACACAATCTGTAATCCCTTGGTAAAGCTCATCGCGTATTTCTTTTTTATTATTACAAAAATAATCTAATCTAGAAGTTTCAATTTTCACATACATATCTACAACATATTTTTGTAAAAACATCCAGCATGAAGTAAAATTGACTTATGTGAAGGTCTAACCTGTAACTTGTAGGAATAATATTCTCTACGTGATACTTGAGCTCTTGTTGTCTTCTTTTGCACAACTAGAAAAAGGTATAGAACAAGAAAATGTCTTACAATATGAAATTTTAAACATTTGGAAAATAAATGTACTTAGCATAAATAAATTGTTCATCCATATATTCAACTGTAAAAATTTCTATAGCAGAATTTAATTGATGAACATCAAATAAATTTTCATTTGCACATGTTTGTTGTCTTCTGCGTTTGTCAATTCTAACAATACCTTGGTGCCAGCCAGTTTTACCAAAAGGAAACAGTAAGGGATATCAAAGAGGATCATAACAATCAGAATAATAATGTACTTGATGTTTTTCTCCAAAATTGTAAGAAACAATTAGATCACGAACTCGACCATTATTATTATTATAATCATCATAAACACAAATAGCAGCAACTTGAGATGCACATGGTGTATTATATACTCTTTGATCTAATCCACAATCAGATCTAATTTTAAGAGTATGAGATTTCAAATTTAGAATATTTGTCAAAGTTAAAAAAAAATTGCGGATGGATTCAGTTCCATCATTGTGACAAGCTTTGAAAGCATACACTTTGTTAACTTTTCAGAAATTTGTAGTCGATGCTCTATTTCATTTTCAGTATAAAAAAAGTAGAGTTGCATATCAGAACGGCAACCATTTTGTACAAGAATGTCATTTATAAAATGATATATTTGACCTTAAATTTTGAATGTATAGATGCCTTTGTTTCTTTTACACAAATCTTTATCACAATGGACACCAAATGAAGTGAATGAGCAATCGCTATTGTAAGTTCGTACATAAGTTTTAAACTCAATGGATTCAACAGAATTTGATGTGAATAAATGATGTAATTCATCTGGGGTATCATTGGCTTTTAATTTAACAGTTCTATCACAACAACAAAAACCAAGTTTTAAACTCAATGGATTCAACTAAATTTGATGTGAATAAATGATGTAATTCATCTTGGGTATCAATGGCTTTTAATCTAACAGTTTCATCACAACAACAAAAACATTTCGGATTCATCTTTAAATTTTAGAGGTCCACAATATTCACATAACACAGGGCAAGGTAACACGTGCAATTTGTTTGGTATCGAAAACAAACCTTCATTTCTTGTAAACATTGATGGCATTAGCTCCGAAAGAATACCAAGTTGATGGTTAAAAGTCGAAAACTAGCTAGCTATCATTGAGACCACATTAGAACCTAAAAAAGACAAAACATGTCCATTTAAAAAAAATGTGAAACATGCTTATAAATTCAATTTTGGCGAAACAAATATATCAAATAAACTTATTTGGTCCAAAATCATTGTTACGAACTTCATTATGACGAGAACTACTGAATATGAAAACATTTCCTATATAATTGAAAAAAAAACCATAGATTTAAAAAGAAACGAAGCATAAGCATTTAAAATATAATTGAAAAAAAAAAAAAAACTCTCAAAAACAAATGAAGTAAAAACAATGGAACAATCTAAATAAAAATTTAAAAAGGAATTTATTTCATGAGATATTATATACGAAAATTATTTATAGTTCTTTTTGTGTATCATTATCTGATTCCTCATAATAATCCTTAGTGGTTTCAAATAAATCGACAGATTCTTAATGGTTAGACGTATCTAAATAGAAAAAAAGCAAAAAAACCAGAATAACAAAGTTCAGCATAAAAAATGAGAAGATTACAAATAGATGAAAAACTGTCTTTTCCCTAAATGAAGTATCTGATTTTAGCATTTTCACATCTTTATGAAATAGTTTGACATGAAAATGTTTTAAGGAATAAGCAAAAAACATACCCAACACAAATTGAACACGATAGAGTAATCATATTGTTGCTGAAAATCTTCGAAAAATTTTAATTCGGGCTCAGTTTAATCAATCAAACGAACACCAATCGAGGAGGCTCGAACCCACAACTTCTACACTCCGATTGCCTCTAATTTTCACCTCCACAAAGGAGGAAGATGATGGTGACAATATCACAAGTGGAGGAAGAAAAGATGTGCGATGTTTGAACTCTAAAAGGAACCACCAAGAACGACTACCTCACGTTTTTCTCCTCTATTGCACACACATACAAAAGTTACCACATAGATATGTGTGTGTGTATATATATATATGGATGAATTAATTAGGTCACCAAATATGGGCCAAGTCTAGCGGATAAAATCAAGGTATTGGGCTTGCAACAAAGGGGTAGTGTTAAGAATAAATGGGCCAACTAATATCACCATCCAACTCAATAATTTGGGCCATCTACGAGTATTGGGCCACGAACAATATTAACTTAATTAAGTTGCTTCTAGTGGCCTCAAAGTTATTTTCGGGTTGAGCCATCACTAAAGTGTCGATATAACTTATTCAACATCAGTTTAACATTATTAGCCAAATTTATTGGGTATCAAAAATCCAACATATCTTCACCTTGATTCTCAATAAATCTGCAAGCAATCAAAACACACAGTTAGTACTTGCATAATCAAGGTAACCAATAAAAATAGGATCACAGAACTTACCTCGTGTTTCCAACTTGAAATATATACCATACCTGCTTCATGTACTCACCCAAGCTAAGGTCAAGAACGCCCAATTGAAGGATTATCACAATGGAATTGATGTGATCAGTTAAACTTTGTTAACGTTAAAAGAAGACATGTTATATTTTTTTTTTATTTTTTTAACGTAAAATTATTAAAGATAGGAATTAGTAGGTGCACTTGAATGTCTCAGCTAAGTTTGTACCTCTTTGACATCCTCATCTTTATGCAATAGTAATAGAATAATTAAATAGTAACATAAAAAATCTTGTAATTCAGTATCTGAGTTTGATAGAGTTTAACTACATATGAGATAACTGTTTTATTTATGTTTAATTTATAAGAAAATAAAATGCAAAAGCACAAAACCAACTATTTCTTTCTACATCCATAATTATTAATACATATCAAGAATCAAGTCAGAATGAAACTAGAATATCATATGGTAAACCCTAACACACAATTTGTTGGAAGGGTATTTTTGTCATTTCAAAGGACACAGACCATTTGGAAGATGATACTTGAACAAATCATAGAGCAACATTTGGAGAAACGTTAATATTAGCAAAGTTATATTAATTTATGATGAAGAGACAATTTTGAAGAATACAAGTCTAGCATACTACAAAAAAATCAACTCAATGCAAAATAATCAAACTTCTAAGTAATTCCGTGCAAATCATTAATCAATGAACGTATACTTATTGCTCAAATGTGCGTATGTATTCTCAACATCGTTTCCGTTCTTTCAGCCACTTGTAAATGGGTCTGGAGGTGGGATTAACAATTTCATCTTCCCGACGCTTGCGTTTCTTGCCCTTTTTCTGATCCAAAAACAGCATTCATATCATTATAATGCTACAAAAATGTTGAAGAAAAATAATTGAAGTCCAACATGATAAACCTGTAATTCTTTTTGCAAAGCCATATCCGCATATATATTCTCTAATTCTTTCGGTCTAGTTTTTCTGTCCCCCGAGCTCTTTATAGGGAAAATGCGAATCCATAGCTTTTCAATAAAAAAAGAAAGAAAGAATACATGTCACGTTATTTCAAAAATCAAGTACCACATTATTGCAGTTAGCACCCTATTAACCTCTTATTCAACGAGATCATCTAAATCGTATAAAAGGAGCAAACGTGTCATACTAAGCAGTCTATCAAAGTACACTTTACCTTTTAATATCATTAGGCAAGTCTTCAGCAGCTGAGGTCTTCTTTTTTTTCCGAAATCTTTAACTTCATTTGTTTCGCTTCCTCCCTAAAAATGAAATGAAAGAATATAAACAAATAAAGCTTCACTCAGTAAGTAAAAAAAGTTATAGTATCCTCTGTAGAGTGACAGACTAACAGTAAGGGTGACTTATGTGTCAACTTTCCCACTATCGCCCAAAAAAAAAAAAAAACACTCTACCTTAAGTAAAGTTTCCAAACTACGATTAACCTCCTTAAACATAATATTTTTCTCTCACAAAATATGGGAAGAAATGCTTTGGCACTAGACTCACTACGATTCATAAACAGGCGGCTAATGACATTAGCAAAATTTCACACACAGCAAATCAGCATCTTAGAAGAAATAAAACGGAGGTACTGGTTTTCTGCCATTTTCTGCACCTAGAGAACAAAACTTAGTGCTTCCATGTAGATTAATGAACTGAAGATATAACCTTATTCCAATATCTGCCTTTATCACTCAAGTATGAGTTTCAGGTGTATATGAGTTGAATATTATCCTACTAATATTTCTCAGCAGAAAGTCACTTGAGTAAGACCTAGACTTCAATTCCCTCAAATACACGCAATCTTAATATTTCTCAGTTTAACTGGGAGGGGAAAAGTAAGAGATAAACAGCAAATGCACTCGGTCATCTAATTACATAATTGGAAACAAAACAGTTTTACATATCAATGCAATGTAATTCATGATTTATTCAAGACTCAGAATAAATGGAAGATATTCCTTCAAAAGTAACAAGAGTTTTTTTATCAATCATACTTCAACAGAAAAAAACTTCCAATGGCTAGAGAAAATAAGGGAAATTGCCTCCAACAGCAGCAAAGAAAATATGAAAAACTCCCATTTACGTATAAAAGCATTGTAACTTATGTTATGTAATCCTTGCCCATGTGAATGATATTTTTAAGCAGTACACAAAAGTGACATTCAGAGATTAGACACTAATTTTTATAAAACAGAAGCCTTTTTAAATGAAGAAATACTTAAAAGTAAACATCTAGCTTGAGAAACTTCAAAAAGTCAGTTCAAAAACATCGAACTGATATCCACTTGACGTTTGATAGTCCCCTTCAAAATTGCATTCAGTTTTCTTTTCAAGTATATTGTCTTATCAAATATCTAGATTTCCCTGGTCAACAATAAATCATGATAAAAGAAAATCGACAAATGGCCAAACTAAAAGATACACCTCGAAAGTTATCAGATCGTGTGATAAAGAAGAAAAGGTAAAACATCTATATCAGCAAATGAAATTGCTTTGACTTCGCAAAAAGATCAAAAGATCATATACAAAGAATCAATCATCTACCTGTCTTCGGAATAGTACACATGTTTGCTTGATGATTGATTGCCCGTAACATGCAATGATGCAGTTAGCTTATCAATTTTCTGCATCAAAACAAATCGGCATTTTAGTATTTTGAATTCCATAGGAAGTTCTATCGAGTTTTTCAGATACAGTTCCTTTTACCACTTCAAAATTATCACTCACTCTCACAGTGCCCCTTTGACTTGTCAATTGTATCACCTAGTGCCAATAATCCTAATATTAAACTGACCATTTGATGGATATTAATACTTACAAAAAAAAAAACCACGTCCCATTGTCATATCTAAAAGAAAGAAAATTTCCCTAAAACATCTGCAGCTACCCCCACCAGCTCACTGGGGAAACATACCAACTCCAACATTATTTTCTCTACCACCAGCAGTCGTCTACCTTTAAATCACAAAAACTCAAAAAAATCCGCCAGATCAAGTTTTGCAACAATCTATTGATAGATCTGACAATCGAGTCAATGAGTCTCAAGCTACAAGGTCACACTTGCAGATTTTGTTTAAATAGTTTCTTCAAACCTTGTAGAATGGACAATGAAATTTTGTTAGTACCAATGGAGTGGTGTTGAGGGTATGGTAGAACAATTAAGAAGAAAAGGTCACTGCAGTAGCGTCAACCGAGGCAAACTAGTAATTATGCACATCAGGGAAGCATCAACTGATGAAATCTATTACAGAGATGGAACCTCACTGTAACCAGCTCTCTAATAACTAAACTGGGTTATGCAATCGGTTGAGAGGGAGACACCACGAAGGAGTGGTGTAAAGTGAATTTTAACCTAATTTTTCTAGCATAATCATATCTGCTCTTTAACCTAATTTTTCTAACATAATCATATCCGCCTTAAAAAATTCATACCTTTTTTTCAGCTTGAAGTTTCTGCAAGATATATCCCATGTCTTGCGTTTTCATCAACATGAGTTCTTCTTTCGTGTACTTGTTTGCCTGGCTCCTTCAATTGCATCTCAACAAGTCAGGTTGAATTGCATGTAAATCGAATTAAAAGACATAAAATAGCAGTACAATTAGATAGTCTTTTATCTCACTCCGGCTTATGTACTCCATCAACGATTTTTGTCTTGATCATCTTGAAATAAAATTCATCCGGATTCCTAAATGCCGCCTTTTCCTTGAGTTTCTATAAGTACCAGTAACGAAAAACTATAACTTTTTACACTGTTAAAACAAAATTTGAAACCTCAATAGATTGTTATCTATTAAGCTTTAATGGCAAAATGACTCAACAATTTACCTGTAAAGTCTGCTCCTTTTGATGATAAACTCGTGCTCGCCGGACATAGTCCTTGTGTTTTTCAAGTAACCCAAATTTTTTTCTTGAGTCTCTGGTATAGAATTCATAAGTCAGAAAAAGGGGATTCAAAGTCACAGTCAATAAACTGAATCACAGGAGGGGAAAAAAAAACAGAGTACACGATAAATTACTAACGGCTGAGAGCGCTCCTTGTGTGCTCTTCTTGGGATAGCATTCCTCAGAGACGACATTTTTATACCAGTAACAGAGTTCCACTGCAAAAATAAAATAAAGGAAAGATCTTTTAAAGAAAATCAACAAAATTATTGTCATAAAACTTTAGTCTTTCTTTATATTTAATTACTACATCAGAGAATTGGGGATTCTTGATAGTATCAATTAATTTGAACATTTAAAAAGTTTACACATAAAAACAGACCTGAAAGAAGCTTCGAAGAATTGAGGTATAGATAGACGGTATTGGGCTGTCGATGTCTCTCAGAGGCGATCGGTGTTCAACTGCATGTATGTACTGTATCTAGGAAAAACCTAAACTCCCACAGTCCCACTTTACCTCTTCGTCGTGCTTTGTAATTGTAATAAAACTGTTTGGTTGGGATTTTAAAATATTTTATTTTAAGTTATATGTTTTCTTAATATAGGAATGTCTATTCATTCTAGACTTCTAACACATTTTTAGAGATTTTAAAAAATTATGTGCATTTTTCTTCCTCCATTAGTTGATACTTCAAGGAGATTTATGTACAATATGAAAGACCTAAAATGAATTCACGAAGATTTAATTATTGAATTGCTTTCCAATGTTACCTTCTAGATTCGATTGGATAATGAAGATCTAATTGTAGGTTATGTTTCAAGAAAGATTTGACGTAGTTTTATATGAATACTATCAGAGATAAAGTCAAAATTGAAGTAAATCGTTATGATTCAACTAGAGGATGTCATCATTGTTTGCATCCATTGTGCAAATTGTTCTTATCGTTTCAAATGTGACTATTTCAATATTTTGTTGCAGTGTTGGTTCTTTCTATCTCATGCCGCCAAATATTGATAATTTGCACAAATAGTCATCGTTTGTTTTTATTGTCAAATCGTCTCTATTGTTTCAATTTTGATATTTAGATCCTCATATTAACCTCTTTTTTTTTTTTTTTTGTACAAAAGGTCTTTATATCTATTTTTCCATTAATACATTGCAAAATTACTAATTTACTCTTCTCTTGAAATAAATCAAATAGAAAAAAAAATAATGAATATAAAATGGAAATAATTGCAGCTAGAGTTATAAATTTTTTTAAAAACACAAATAAGTTACTCGCAAAACAATTTAAAACATACTAATAAAAGAAAAAAAAATTCATCCTTTTGTATTATATCCCAGAAATTATATCCAAGAAAAATATATCCTAGAAATTATAAATTAAAATCCAATATATTTTTGTATTATATATTGTTTTAAAAATTTTGATTCTTGATTCAATTATGCCCTACTAAATTATAATTCTAGCTCCGTCCCCTTTCAAAAGTACAACCGTTAGAACATATTATTTTCAAGTAAAGTTGTCATTCATAAGTTTTTATCTTAAGTTATTGTTGGTGCATTTTAATATTAAAAACATTCATTCATTATATTTTGATTATTTCTTTAATAATTTTGTAGTTTTTGAGAGTTAGGAAAGTGAAGAGATTGGAGGTTTGGAAAATGAAAGGTGAGAAGATTCATGTGTTTATGACACCTATCTTGGTCATTCAAAAACACAACACACCACAACAATCATAATTCTTTTACCTTTTCTCCTTACATTCTTATTCATTTTTCTTGAGAGATTATTGAGCAAAGAATTGTGTTTCTTTTAGTGGAGCTTTGAGCTCAACTACTTGCGTAGAGTTTGTTTAAGTCATACGATGAATAGTCATAATGTTGTATTATGGAGGGGACAAATTATAGAGAAGTTCTGATACATCATGGTTTAGGCTTTGCCAACTGCAAAATGCTTGAATCTCCTTAGATAGAGTGAGATATCTGTGCATCAATCCATCCAATTTCGTTATCTTTCTATTTATTTTGTAAGTCCATTTTTTATTATTGAAATTTCACCAACGGTTATATATAAAAGTAATTTGTTTTACATGTAAGGATTTTTCAATATGTACAAGAAAAAAATATACAGAAGTTGTACAGAATACTAATATGGATGGTGGATACCATGTGAATTATATATTGTCAAAAAATCTGGGCCCCACCTGCTTGTGTGTATTCTGTAAAACATCTGACAGATTTTCTTTTGTAAGTGTAGCAAAGTTCTACATGTAATACTATTTATTATTGGCTAAATGGCACAAACAGTGAGTATCATTTATGTTATAGTGCAGTACGCTGTCTAGACTTATCATTTTCACCTTAGCCTTCAACCCCTATATGTATCTTTCTTTACGAGATTAGGACTTACCTTCAATCAGGACTTACCAACTGATGTCCAGGCCCCCGAAATATTAAAAAAAATGAATTGGGCCAATTGTACAAACTTACCCAGCTAAGTAGTACCAGTCTAACATGCGTTTGTGTTACTCGTGTGATTCTTTCATATTCGATTAGGTCTTCACTTCATACCAGTGAATCGCGATGCCGTAGTAAACGCACTTCCACATCTCTTGCTGCTACCTTCGACATCGGAGACGGTTGCCACTCTTGCCAGTCCACGTTGGGCCTTCAGTTCAATGCCCGCCTTCAGTTCAGTTCAACATTCGCCTCGCCTTGCCGCCTGGTACGTCCTTCTTTTATTTTCCTTTCCAGAAAGTCAGAAACAATGTTTAGTATTTTTTTCTTTCTGGCGAACGGTGTTTAGTATTTTCTGTAATTGTTATTTTCCTTTCCGGCGCCTTAAGTTTAGTATTTCATTTTTGTTTCTGTTTAGTAATTGGCTGTAATTGTTATAATTTCTTGGTAAATTTTGAATTTGGATTTTAGGGACTAAACTAAATTTAGGGTTTTACTCTTTTTCATCCACAGTTTGGAGAAGTGCAGTAAATTGGGTCTGTCATTTGTGAATTCACTGAATTGAGTTTGTGATTGTGCACTGGCTTGGAGTTGGAGAATCTGTAAATTGGGTTTGTGCAGTCAGTGAATTGGGTTTGTGAATTGGCTTGGTCGCTTGGAGAATCTATAATTTGGGTTTGTCATTTGTGCAGTGAATTGGTCAGTGAATGTGTTGTGTTTTGGCTGATTTTTGTGACAATAATTATGGAAAGATTCTATAAAAGAAAATCTCTTGAGGATGTGGTAAATGTTGATGAGGAGGTAAATGTTGATGAAGAAGTAAATGTCAATGATAGTTTCGTTGTTTATGTGGAGAAAGATATATTCTTAAAGCTTGATAATGAAGTGATTTTACAAAGATATCAAAGTATGAAAATTCGTAAAGAGTATTTGTAAAGTATTTCATTTTTTGTATAACTTTTGTGTATTGTGTTATAATGCTGTTATTTTTTGTACATTTTTTGATATATCGCCCCGCATTAAAATAATTTTCTGGATCCGCCCCTGCCTTCAATTGATGTCCATTTTCCATAAAATTGGCACGTGTGTCTCACCTTTCAAGAAAAATAAATTAATAAATAAAAAAGATAAGAGAAAAGGGAACAAAGTTTTCAAATTTTAGATCACTGGATTGAAAGGCTTGAAAATTAATAATTATAAAATTTTCAACTTTTAGCCCAATAGGTTTAAATGTTAAAAATGTTGTTTATCCACTTATTGGTCCACTATTTTATAGAGGAAAACTCAAAGGATTTTGTTGTAAACTTTCGATGTGGGATATGAATCCCTATAATTTGATTGTAGTACATTGTACCTTCAATTTGACTGTAATGTATTGTGCAATTGGGTTGACTGGAGTGTATTATACATTTGATTTGACCGTAGTATATTGTACTATTGTATAAATAATTATTTATATTTTATTAAGTTAATTAATCATTTCCTATCTTTTACTAACTAATAAAATTTAAAAACTCTTCATATATTTCAATTAGCACTATTACAATATATCTTGAGTTATTGTTCGAAAATATATTTATTTTATTAAACTCTTAAAACTGTGTTTGGTACTGTAATTTGTATGTATTATTAAATGATTTTTAAATTGATTAAAAATTAAAATAATATTAAAATAAGAAAACATTTTTTTACGCCTATGTCTCGTCTAGACGCATATCAACTGAAACTTGATATCCACACATTGTCATTCATTACGCTTTTTATTATAGGATGTTTGACAACCTATAACAAATGGTTGTCAAGCAACAACCTTTACTAAAAGGCTCTGACATGGTAGCCATTAAATATGGTTGATGGACATGGCATCCATTAAACATTTTAAAATTCAATTTTTTAAGTTTTTAAACGAGCCTTATGGTTAATCGTCAGACCTAAGTAATGGTGGCAATCAAGTCGAGCGGTTCATCAGCTTAGTCGCTTGGCTCATCAAAAAGTGGCTCGTGGGCTACTCAAGCTCGTATTTTTATACGAGCCAGCTCGTAGTTCGCATAAGAATAGTGACAGTTTACAAACGGTCACTAAAGTTGCAATGGTCACTTATTTTTCCTTCTTTTTTTTCTTTACAAATACCCCAACCCATTTCCAAATTTTTCCACACAACATTCCAACAAACAATTCTCACTCTCTTCCACATTCTACACAATCTTTTACATTCATTTCTAATTTTCTACTTTCAATTTCAATAATTCAATATCAATTACCAATTTATCACACTACAGATTTACTTACTATATACTGACACTATACATTTCATCACAAGTTCATAATTCACAAATGGATCAATGCTCATTTGTCGAGGGTTTTTTCGACGGTGTCGGAGGCGAATCAATCTACGACGTCGCAAAGTCAATTTCGGAATGAAGAATTTGACAGTCTCAATGATGTACCAATTCCAAAATGTTTTTCAGATTTTGATGCTCATGGAAGTAGTAATCGAATTGATTTAGATGACGTTGATGTTCCCGAAGCAGAACATGCGGAACATGAATTAGATATTCCCGATACAAGAGGAAAACGAAATGGGAAAGACATGCAAAATGTTGGGGGATCACTTAAAATTTATTCCAACGGGTCGTGTTTTCAATGGAGTTGCAGAGTCTAAAGCAGTATGTAAAAACTGTCAATAACGATTGACATGGCAGAAGGGCATTAATGCCATCCACCTGAACCGTCACTACAAAGTATATGCGGTCAAACATGGGCTTCTTGCGGCCAGTCAAACGCAACTGCAATTTGGTAGTCCAACCGTTGTGTCCACTTCTACAACACTTTGCACGTGATGTATTCGGAAGAGAAAGTTCGAATGGAAATTGTGAAATTCGTTGCTAGTGCTGAGTTGCTAGAACAATAGAGGTAAATGTGTCAAAATGGGCTGGCCGGGCTGAACCAGCCCGTGCACAACCCGTTATGAAAAAAGCCCGTGTTATGCAGGCTTATGTGCCGATCCGGCCCGGATCGGGAAAAAACTAAGTGACCCGACCGGACCGCAAAACCCATTTTTTGTTTTTTGTTTTTTTAAAAATTGTCACTTAAAAAATAAATGGTAATTTTTTTTTAAAAAAAAAAAAGGCCCGAGTTTCCAAAACCCGGCCCGGATCGGTAAGAAATATATTAGGCCCGTGATTCGACCCGCTCGATTCACGAGCCGGTTCACCTTCGGGGGGGCTGGACGGACCGGTCCGGTCCGCCCATCTTGACACCTCTAAATAGAGGACAACCAACATTTTGTTTCCTACGTAAAAAGAATATTTTCAACCGAACTATGTTGAGGTAAGTAGAAACATTTTTCGTTCCAATACAATATAATATTTCCTTAATACAAAAAAATTAAAAATTAAAAAAAATTGATTACTGATTTGCAAAAATATGAAGATGTTATATCTTTAACTTCATATAAATATGAGAATGGAATTAATTAAAGAGGTTATATAACTACAGCTACACACTACATAAATCCAATTTGGTGTATGCATAAAAAATTATTGCTTTTAAAATTATTGAGTTTACTCACAACACTAACAATATATATAACGCCATTATGAGCATTATTAGAGAATATCACTGCGAGAGTAAAATATGTTTTTTTACGTTTGACAATGCTAGTGTTAATAAGCCAGTTGTCGATAAATTGTGCAAGGTACAATATTTCATATTCGTTGTTTATGTCATATTTTTAATTTAATTGTGCAAGATGATTTGAAACATATTAAGAATAAATTTCAAAAAATTGGGGATGCATTAATATATATCAAGATTACAAATATTTTATCTGGAGTATATTATCCTACTAGTTGTATGATACTTGAATGTCTTTATATAATTATAAGGGTTTTTCATAAATACAAAAATGATCTCAATTGTAGTGAAGTTATATATTATATGGATTTAAATTTTAGAAAATATTGGGAAGACTTGCCTATATTATTTCTTTTGACATGTATCATGGACCCCGATATAATTTATCATATAATAGGTATGTAATTGATCATATTTCAAAAGTTTTAACTTTTAATACTCCTATCACCTATAGAAATTTAGAACAAATTTATATGAAATATATGAATTATATGCAGAACGAATGGGTACAGATATTGGTCGAGTAACCTCTGCACATACTCCTCTTGCTGATAATTGAATTGAAGAAGACGACGCTGAAATATTAAATTCATTTGAAGGCTAATATACATATAGATGTGATGCAAATGCAATAGGTTCATCTAGTAATACAACTATGTCTATCGCATGTAATCAGACATCGAGCGCATGCCTGCTAAATTAATTGATTACTTTAATCATAATATGCCTAATAACAAAACAATTTTAAAAAGTTCACAAGAAGTAATTGAATTTTAGCGAAAGTATAAACGACGATAGCTAGTAGTTTCTACGATTGCAAAAGACCTACTAACATCTCTCGTTAGCACTATAATTTCGTAGTTTACTTTTAGTGCATGTAATAGGGTTCTGTTCGAGGTCAGGAGTCGACTGAAAGAAGATATTTTTGAAGCATTAATGTGTGTGAAGAACTAATAACACGCTCATTTATGACTACAAGATAAATATGTCGAAATTGCATGTCGTCATGCAAGTGATATTTAATTTAACCATATTAATCAAAATTTTGTTATTTTATAATACTGTTTTTAATTTTTTTTTTTTAAAAGTTGTTCGTGTACAATTTTAACTTTGTCTACTTTAAATTTTAGTCGTTGGTCTCAAACCCAGATAAAAGAGGAAGGTTTTATCTATTACAAAAAACAAAATTAAAAAAATTGGGAGCCTGTGACTCGGCTCAGCTTGGTTCGACCCATTGCCACTTCTAGGCCTAACTATTAAAATTGGATCAAACTTCAAGGTTATTAGTTCGTGGACGAGTGTGTTGATTCACGGGTCATATTAGGCTAGAAATAATAATTTGGCTCGTTGACTCGGACCACCTCGTATTAAAAAGCAAACGCTGGATGGCAGCGTGAAAAATGGCAGCAAATTGCTGCCTTTCAAGAAAGGGAAAAAAAAAATCGAGCCTGCTTGTCGCAGCTCGGGCCCAAAAAAAATTCGATTGATTTTACTTGAACCAAGTCCGAGCCTTAAGTTTTAGCTCGCGAGTTGGCTCGACTCAACTCATTGACATCCCCGTATTAGGCTAATTCGATTTGACATCTCTATTCATTTTTTTATGAAATAAGCTATTTGTACACTCCGAATTTACCCTTTGGTTGACACAGTCCCACCTGCCCTCTCACATGAGGGGCGAAAATATTAAATTTAATGGAGTGGGACTCGATCTCCATGTGAGTGTCGGGTGAGACCGTGTCAACCAAAGGGTAAGTCCGGAGTGTACACGTAGCGCGATTATTTTTTTATACTTACCGCAATTCACATCACCTCACCCTGATCCACCCAACCGCACTACTCCTACCCTACCATCACCTCTAGCCCCTACAGCCAGTCACCACCATCATATGATTGTTCGGCAAGCTTTGGACATCAATTTAAAAAAATAAATAAATCATACGATAACCCACAAATCAAACATCGAAACATAAAATAGACTAGTAGTTGATCTCAAAACCCGAAATAGAATAAATATAAAGAGGGTAACCCGAGGCGACGGCTGAATTCTAAAAGAAAAGAGATAAGACAAAAAAAAAAAAAAAAGGGATATTGAAGGTGAAGAAATGGGAAGTGGTTGAATAAATAGGTAATGAACATCACGGGAATAAATTACGTTTCATTTGCATTTAATCGAACACTACTCCAGCTTACCATTTTTATACAACCAATTAATCACCAACCTGATATATTGAAAGCCCTAAATCCTTCATCCAGTCATCCTCTCCACTCTCGCTAACTGAAATATATTCAACCCTTCATCAATTTGTTATTCTTGCAAAGACCCCATTGATACTCGTCGAACCCTTCATGTACGACCAAATTCCACACCTTCATCACAACCATATTAAGTTTCTACATCTGGTTTAATACAATCTTTAACTTCACAAAAGCATGCAAAGTCTCCAAAACAAGCGTGCTTCTACACATTGACTCCATTACTTTATTCAAAACCTCAACTCTATATTCATATCCAAATCCATTTATTAAATGGAAAAATTCAACACATTAATTCATCTAGTAGTAGCCAGTTTTCTTAATGCAATAAGAAATGTGTTGTCAAATTAATGTTCCACAAAATCAAAAGAAAGAAACCGAATGAAGAAATAAGGAAAATGGAGTTGAAGCGACGTATGTCGAAATAAATCTCCTTAAAATAGATTTCATACATAAACTGGTGCAATGAGGATTTATCCTACGTTTATCTCTCAAGATACAATATTTTTTCCAAAGTTGATATTGTACTACATCAACCTTGTCGGTCGAGCCAAATTATTAACAGTATTCTTCTCAAACTAAAATTTCTTGGACATGATTTTATTTCTAAAAAATAATTCTAATGGATTTTAGTTCGGCAAAATAATTTGGACAAAATGTTTTAATATAGGGGAAAATTAGAAATCAATTTAATTTTGTAATTAATTTTGTGTTAATATTTTGAAAAAAAGGGGTCTTTGTTAGAAAAATACAAAAGAATATTAGAAGTACTGCTGAAATTATATAATTAAAATATTGGAAACAAATATTTCATTAAATAAAGTAACAATAAAAGAGAGAAAATATGGTTGTTGATGTAATAGTGGTATTAAAAGAAACCAAGACATCTGTTGCACAAAATTTTCTTGAAAGTAGCTAACTAGTACTTTGTCACTACTTTAGGTGAATTGAAAATGTTCACAGTTTTATCACTGAACTAGAACAAAATTTTCTAAATTACTAAGAACAAGATTCTTGTAAACAATGAGAGGAGAGAAATTTAGAAAGGATAGAAACTCAATTTTTTTTTTTTTTTTTTTTTTATTTTTATTTTTTTTTATATATGGAACAAAGAGAAGAACATCTCTTTATATAATACTAGGATGAGGGGGATTTCTATTTTCTATTAATTTTTCATTAACACAAAAAAATATTAAAATAGCCATTAGGGCTTTATAACAACAGATTTCAATTGAAAATTAACTAAAAAGTTTAAAATAAAATAGTTGACACATCTTATAATTTATTCCAATTCAATGAAAAATTAACTAGAGAAATAGAAATAAAAAAAATGTTGTCTCATTCACTGTTTAATTTTTTTTTTCAACAATTCTCCACGTGAATGAAATTAACAACAATGATGGACAAATATACATGGTGATAGAATTCAATGGTTGAAACCAACATAGAGTAGGTAGGTGTTACCCTTTAAACCTTTATTTGTAAGTATGTTTACTTCACTAGCTAATTATAGACACGATGTCCTTGAACTATTCTACTATATATATTTGTGTAAATGATGATGTACTACACATAGAATTCTTTCTAATACAACTCAATTCTCATAGTTATGTTCATTTTAGCCATGAACACAAATTTCTCTTGCCATTATTTAAGATCTTGTTTAATAGGTACAAACACATAACAAGTTTACAAACCTTTTGTTATTGTCCTTTTACTTTAAAGCTTTCTAATTATTCTGTGTAGACTTTCTCATTTAATTCACCATTTAAAATGTAATCTTAACATTCATCTAATGTAATTGGAAGCTATACAAAGCTTTTATAACAGTTGTAAACCCGAATAAAAGAAATTCTTGTTATAGGTGAATAAGTGTCAAAAAGTTAAGTCCTTTTTTACGATATCGTTTGACAACTAGTCAAGCTTGTATTTACCTATTGAATACTTGGATTTTAACTTTCTATTAAAAATTCATTTACATCTGGTTGGTTTAGTTCTTATGGAAAGATTAACCAATTGCCAATTATTATTACTACTCGATCTCGCTATTTATAGCTTCAATTTAGAATAAAAATTCTTGGCTAGTCATTGTAACCACTTGAGCCTCATGTCGAACCGTTCTCTTACGTACTGTTCACTATGTAAGGACATCTGTCCTCTTACCACTCACAACTTTCTATTGCGTTTCCAAATATTCGAACAATTGAGGAAGGCGATGTATTCGAATCATGAGGAACGCAATAGAAAGTTGTGAGAGGTAACAAAACAAATGTCTTACATAGCAGACAATATGCAAGAGAATGAAAAAATGCGCATATTTTTCTAACGATCAAGCCTCATACATAAGCCATTTTACCATATGTATTGTTCGCTCTGGAAGAGCCTAAGTCAATCATACCCCTCACATCTTTCTATTACATCTTCAAGATTCGAACACATGACATTTTCTTTAAAAGAGAGTTAAGTTGAATTCTGATACCAATTGGGTAAAAGAGCATAGCCTATCTTATCCCTCATAGATTTCTATCGCGCTCTCAAAATTCAAACACTTGATCTCTCCTTCAAAGAGACTTAAGTTGAATTCTAATACCAATTGAGCAACCTAATTTGTACAAGGATTTAACTTTAAGTCTCTTTTAATGAGAGGTCATGCATTCAAATTTTGGGGGAGCACTATAGAAATTAATGATGGATAAAATGGGTTAGGCTCTCCTAGAGTAGAGCGGACATCACGTAAATTAATGGATTGGACACATAGGCTGAATCGTTACAAAAAATGCGTATTTTTGTTACGACTTGACATTTATGTCCAAACTATTAACTTACGCACTGTCTGCTTTAAGAGAGTTTGAGCTTATCTTACCCCTCACGAATTCCTATCATGTACCCGGATTTCGAACCCATGACTTCAATTAGTTCCAAGATTCAACTTAGGTTTCTTTTAAGGGAAAGTTATGTGTTCGAATTCTAGGAACACTATAGAAATTCGTGAGGGATAAAATGGATTTAGGCTTTCCAATAGCGGATATTACATAAGTTAACGACTAGGGCATAAAGGCCGAGTGGTTACGGTCATAGTCTCTTAAAATGTTTGAGGCTCATTTTCAATCATTAATGATAAAAAGTCTGGACCAAATGATTTAACAGTCTTTTTTCTCTTTTACGCTTTGGTTCAGATTTTTTATTGCCATCAAAAGCATCAATACTTTTCCCTTTTTTCTAGTATTCTCAAGAGTATTCCTTTTATAAGAAAATACATTTTCAAAGAATTTGTCATCCCTGGACTTAATAATATTATTGACTTGAATGCCACTAAGTTAGATTTATGCACAAGAAATGTATACTATTCATTACATTTATCAAAAAAATGCAATAAATAGTTTTAAGACCTAACTTAATCCTTTTAGGAGGTGAAATAACCACATTTGATAAGCACCCCACACTTTTACATATTTGTAGGAAGGTATTCTGCCTTTCCACAATTCATTTGGAAAATTATATAGAGTATTCGTTTGGAAAATAATATCAAGTTTAGCACATAATTCATCGAAAAATGACAAGTCACACTTACCAACTCCATAGGATCTTAGCACATTGATCATCTTACGAGGTTGGTTTTCAACTTCATTTTTATATATGATGAATAAATACAACATCTCATCTTTGCTACTTGACAAGTATATATAGTAATATCTAGTATGACAATCTATAAATTTTTATTTATCATCTTGAGTTTGAATGAATTTTTTAAATCACATATATCGGCAACCTTAGCAGTTTACAACTTCTTTCAATCAAATTTAAAGGGTTTTTTTTTTTTTTTTTTTTGGCAAACTTTGGTTTCAACACAAATTTCACATTTATGTTTATCTTTTAGTTTAAGTTTAGTTACATGTCCTAGACATACCAATTTCCTTAGGAAAGCATGATTAACATGTCCTAATCTGCTATACTATAAAAGGGAAGATTCAAACAAATAAATAGAAGAATAAATTTTATTATTAACTAGTTGATAAAGATATTGTCCACTACCACCACATTTTCTTTAAATAGACCATCGAGTAAATACTCCTTCCCAAATACATACCCCCTTTAGTAAGTACAATTTTTTCAAACTCAAAAATAATTTTGAATCCTTTCTTACTAAGGATAAAACTAGAATCAGATTCTTTCTAATATACAGAACATGCACGACATTATTCATGGTCAATTCTTTTCTAAAAGTGAATTTCAGAATGGTTTTTCCAATTCCTTCGATTTCGGACGATGCTGAATTATCCATGATAGATGTCCATCATGATCTATTTTCTTGTATTCGAGGAACAAACCCTTCTCCGTACAATTGACAAGTTGCACATGTTTCACCCACCAATTATTGGCATTTAAAACTAAAAAAGTTAAACCCCAACTTTAAGGGCCCCGCCCCGCCCCGCCCCGCCCCGCCCCTAAAACATTATGGAGGAGGTAAATATGAGAATGTGCCTTAGCAGACTAGAATACAAGAGGTGTCATACTGGTGCCCACAAAGAATTCAATTTCATACCTTGTAAGAGGCAGAAATCGAACCCTCACACTACAGCTACCAGCTCAGCTGAGACTACCTCATTCCTGTCATTTGCACCACTGAACTATGTCCCGGGTGGCTTGGTATTTGAAACTAAGTTAACAATGTAGAATCGTAGTGCAAATGGTGAACGAAAACCTCTTTTTTTTTTTCTTTTTTTTGGCCCCCATTCTCTTTCATTTTTAACCACACAAACTTCCATAAAATAATATTACACATAAATCGAAAACATTTCATTCTTTTTCAACTACACATTTAAAAAAAAAAACACTATTCCAAACATTAAAATTTGGAAAAAAATGGGGGTCAAACGGGGGTATAAATTTTAAGAACATGTTTGGTAAAGAGAACATCTATGGACATGTTGTCTAGTTTTGTTATGTTGGCCTGTGAAGGTTTTTTCTTTTATGGAATTTTTTTTTTTTTTTTTTTTTGCTGCGACATTTTTTCAGCTCCAGATCATGGCTTCCCACAATATAGCAGTCTCCTTTAAATTGTTTTGTATCATTCTCCTTTCGTTTTTTTTTTTTTTTTTCAAATGAGCCAATATGCTTCATCTTTTTACTCATAGACTTAGAGTCTTCAATCATGATAGCCGTTGCTTCCATGTTCAGTACATAATTTTTCTTTTTTACAGTCCTATTATTATCTTCAATGTAAAATTGAACAATCAAATCCTTAATTGTCATCTCGTTGAGCTTGTACTTGAGATTATTTTTAAAATCTTTTCATAATGGATGTAGTTTCTTGATCATAGAAGCAATCTAGAAAGATTCAGCATGCTAACATTCTCAATAGCTAATAGTAAAGTTATATCAATAGCATTTGCATCTATCTAGATGGGGTAATCTTCAGGGAGAATTTAACTAAGTGCAATGTGGTCAGGTAAATAACATCTTCTGTTGTCAAGTTTAAAATAAGTGCTGTTGAAATTTTTGACTTTTCATGTTAAGATGGTAGCAGCATGCCAAATGAATTAGTCAGAATTTTGTCCAATCATTTCACTAGTTTCCTTAATTGAACTAGTCATCTTTCTGTAATACCATAATTAGAGAAAATATGATCAGTTTAAAACTATCGTAATTAAATTACATAACAACATCAAAAGAAATGTAGATGGAAGAGAACTTATCTTGATATTAATGATCCAAGTCAAAATAAAGAAACTGAAGGAAGAAATAAAGGTGGCAACGAGCCAAGCCGACTTGCAAGCCCTAGCTCAAGGCTCGGTATCGGCTCATAAAAAAAGGCTTAAGTCCATTATGCTCAAGATGAGCTGGTTCGTCCCCAAAAAATGGAGCTTCGACTGGGTTTTGGTTCAAGACATTCTCAAGTTGAACCGAGTCGGCTCATGGGCTTTTTTATTTTTATTTTTTTACTCAAATATATGAAAAAATTGATTGTTAATTTACAAACTATAAAATTAATTACGCAACTTGTTGAATTTTACAAACTAAGTGGCCATTAATTTATAGACTAAAAGAATTAATTATGCAAGTGGTTTAAAGGCATAAAAAGTTGGACCACATGAACCTACATATTTGGGCTCGTGCAGCTCATCGGATGGCTCGAACTTTTTTTGACTTAAACCACTTGCCACCTGAGCCGACAGGTTTATTTGCTACTAGGAAGAAATAAAGAAAATGAGGATGAATCTAGGTATGCCAAAGAAAATTTCCTTAAGATAGATTTCCCTTCTATATTGGTGCCAACTTGATTTATCAAATATTTATCTTTAAAGATACAATATTTCTTTCAAAGTCGATATTACATTACACTATCTTTGTCGATCGAGCCAAAGTATTGACAATATTCTTCTTGAATGGAATAAAACTCGAACTAAAATTGCTAGGATATAATTTTATTTGTTGACTGATTGGATGGAATTTTATTTCAGAAAAATAATTTGGACATGATATTTTCAAAAGATAGGATAATGAATAAGTTTAAAAAATTAGAATAAGGTCTCTTTATATAGATTTGTAAGTGTCACTTGTAAATTGGTGCACCATATTGTCTGAATCAATCTGAGCCCTTAGATCACACCACTTCAGGTTGTGCAGTCTAGATTCACTCCTTCACGATGGTCCATGACTATCAGTATACACCAGTTGCATAGGTGATAAGTGCGAGATTTGTACTTATTTATACCATTAAACTTATGTCTTTGTGAGTTTTCTTTTGTGTATTATTGCTTAATATAGTTATATTCTATTTTGTAAGTGTTCCATTGCCAAAATCTCAAATTGGAGGATAAAATGAAGAAATGATCAATGGTGCAAAAAGAGGACTTGTGAGTGATCTGTTTAAAAAAAAAAAAATGCTACTGTAGAGGCGCCTGTGTTTGAAGCAACGGCGCCGCAGCGCCACGTACGCGCTAAGGCCTGTTTGGCTAATTTTTAAGTGCTAAACCCGTTTTCGCTTTTTAAAATGACTTTTGGACCTAACTCTGCTCATTCTTCATCTAGAAAAACCCTAGGTTCTCCCCCTTTTCTCTCTTTTCTTTTCTTCTTCTCTTTTTGTTTCCTTTGGGATTTTTGTGGGAAAGTTTGGAGCCCAACAATGGTGGAATAGCTTGGAGAACTAACCCATTGATTTTGAAAATTTCCCAACCATTCTCATTATCAATAAGTTTTTCTTTCTTTAATCTATTTTTTATTAATGGGTTGTAAGTTTTTATTGGTTATTTGCGAATATTTCATAAGTAACTAAACATTTGTGTGATTGGGGGTTATTTTGGAACCCTAGGTTGATTTTCTAATGGTTTGTGCTTTATAGTTCTTGAGATTGATGTGTTTAATCCATTGTATAAAATATTTATATTGTTCTTCTTGATTATTTAGGATGACAACTAAATGATTAGGTGGATACAATGAATGCTATTTTGGGATTTATAGTACGTAATCGCTATTTTTACCAAAACCTAATAGCAACTACATTTCAAGAAATTATATGAAATTTTCAATTGAATGTTTATGGATTAACACTTAAGTTAGTAAACCGAGCTTGCGAGTTTGCGTTTAATTCAATTCAACTCTCTCGTCGTAATACTTTTGTTAAATTAAATCTAGCGAGCTTATCCTAGATTGTTTAATGAATAAGGTTGAGTAAAGAGCTTGTTTTATTCAACTAAAATATAAGGAGAGTTTGAGGTAATCGAGCTTGTGATTATTCTCGAATTGTTGTTGGTCTTGAGAACGAAAATCTTTTGCGAACATTGATAAGAAATTCATTCTAGTGGTGAAGGAGTACTCCTCGATCACATATTCCCTCATTTGTTTCCTTTTTATTCTCGTCTTTTCCATTTCCATTTCATGCTTTCTTTAGTTTAATCCAACCAACCCCCCTATTTACTTATTTGCGTATTTTACTTTCTTTCCTTGCAATTGACGTAATTGAAAACAATCCTCTGCGGGAATGATCCTTACTTGCACATTACTACATGAACGACATATTTTAACCAAGTAAGGAAATTATTTTGACTCCCCTTTTGGAGCTTGTCAATTTTTGGCGCCGTTGTCGAGGATTGTTCTTTCAATTTTGTTAATTGTAATATTTTCTTTTTATTTCGATTCTCTTTATGTTTGTTATTTTCTTTGCGACTTAGGTTGTGATTGAGCGAAAGACATACAACACACACCACAATCTAAGAGCTAGAGAAGAGGTTGGTTGAACAAATTGTGAGATGAAGGCAACTTCTCGAATTGATCATCAATTGTCCAACTTTGCATCTCTCGTGCAACAAATGGCTCGTCAAAGAATTCAACAAGAAGAATTGTGCGGGATTTGTTCATATACGGGACACCCTTCGCATGCATGCCCGCCACTGCAACAAAGAAGAGCCTTTGAACAAACGAATGCCATTGGGGGCTATCAAATGCAACAGAGACAAGGGTATGATTCATATGCCTACATGTATAATCATGAATTTAGTGATCACCCTAGTCTCGATTATGAAGGAAATCATTTCACATCTCCACAAGCACAGTTTGACCATCCACATGGTTTTTATCAACAAGATCAACCACAATACTTTCAACCTAGTCAACAAACTCAAACTCAAACTCAAACTCCAAATTCTAGTATGTCTCTAGATGAAATGGTTGAGTCGTTGGCTTCGAGCAGTCATCAACCTCCACCTCAAAGCTTAGATATATCTCTTGAGGATATTGTTAAGTCTTTGGCCTCAAACATTGTGCAATTGCAACAAGGCACCGTGCAATTCCAACAAGAGACGATGCAATTTCAACAAGATATAAGGAATTCAATCAAAAATTTGGAGACACAAATCAGTGAATTGGCTAGCGCAACGGAGAAAATGGAGGCCCAAAGATCAGAAGAACTTCTTTCTCAAGAATTTGACCCGAGAAAAAATGTTAGTGTCGAGACACTAAGAAGTGATGAGAGTTTAGATGAGGTACCAATTGATATGGAAGATCATGTTGAAGAACCAACACAAGAAGGGAACTTAGCTTGTGAGAGCATTGTGGAAACCATGACATCACTTGAGCCATTACCGTGTAATCTACCAAGGTATAATCTGTCATGTACAACTATTCTAATTTTTAATGAGAAATTTTTACATTTGGTGGTACAGGCTCCTATGTTCGAATTCATACTCTTTTCCGAGCATTTGAAGTATAAAGAGTTGCAAGAAGGGAAAACACTACCGGAGATAGTTGCAAGAAACCTCACAACACTCCACAACCAACTGGGGAGTACTTAAACCCCTTGCCCTTACTCTCTCTTATTTTATTCTTAAGGGCTATGTACAAATTAAATTTGTGTATAGCCCTTTATGCTTGTTTAGTTGGATAGCCTTGCCGGCTTTGCTTTAGTTGTTACATTGCTTTAGTTTATGAAATATGGACATGAATGCTATATGTTGTTAATTTTCATCCACTTATCCCATGTTTGACACTATATGGAGAACTTAAGTTATGAAATTCATCATACGCACTTGTTGGTGGCACTTGAGGTTGTTTGAGGATTTAAATGACCATGTTAATGAAAATTCTTTGATCACTCTACCTATAAAAGGATAAGTTTGAGGATGATTGAACCGGTGAAGGAGATTATGATTGTATTAATTCCTTGCTCGAATGATTTATTTTATGGAGTGTTCTTGAATTTCAAATGAAAGTTAGATGTTATTTCTATCTCAATCGAAAAGAAAAAAAATATGTAGGAAAAAGTTGCCTACCTTAAGGAGTGTGAGTCAGGATTGAGTATTCTGGCCCCATGCACCGCAATGTGTAGGAGACGATCTACCAATAAAAAAGGCTACCCTTAAGGACCAAGCATGAACTACCTACATTGAAAAAAAAATGAGCAAAGAAAATGGATGTTATATGTTTAGTTGCTATTGTAGAAAGATTGGTGATTGTGTGTGATTTGCCTAACGTAAGTTTGTAGTCGGAGCACTAAAATTTTTGGGGAATTAATACATGACTAGATGGTCTAATTTGCCGATTCGATCCAACCAAACTTGAGAGAGAAAGATTGAGTGATTTGAAAGAAACCTTAAAATTTTGACACATTGGGCTATAGTGAGCAATCCCACGAGCAAGATAGGAAAATTTGACCATTTTGAGGGTCGAAAACACCATCGACCTGTGCATTGTGATGAATTGGAATGACTACACACACACGAGTCAAGCATGGTGTAAGTTAAAAAAGTGTTATTGTAGCATTTTGGTGTACATTTCATAAGTTATTAGCATATGTGAGAATTGGGGCAAAGTGGAAAACTATCAAATCTTGAAGTTTTTGTTTTTATATATTATTGTCTTTCGATTTTAATTTGTGTGTTTGCATGCTTGTTTGTATAGCTTTGTTCGAGGGCTAACAAAGATTTAAGTTTGGGGGTGTGATAAGTGCGGATTTTGCACTTATTTATATCATTAAACTTATGTCTTCGTGAGTTTTCTTTTGTGTATTATTGCTTAATATAGTAATATTCTATTTTGTAGGTGTTCCATTGCCAAAATCCCAAGTTGGAGGAGAAAATGAAGAAATGATCAATGGTGCAAAAAGAGGACTTGGGGGGTGATCTGTTTAAAAAAAAAAATCTGCTACTGTAGAGCGCCGCGGCATCTGTGTCTGAAGCAGCGGCGCAGCAGCGCTACGCACGCACCAAGGCCTGTTTGGCTGATTTTTAAGTGCTAACCCCCTTTTTCCCTTTTCAAAATGACTTTTGGACCTAACTCTCCTCATTCTTCATCTAGAAAAACCCTAGGTTCTCTCCCTTTTCTCTCTTTACTTTTCTTCTTTTCTTTTTGTTTCCTTTGAAATTTTTGTGGGAAAGCTTGGAGCTCAACAATGGTAGAATACTTGGAGAACTAACCCATTGATTTTGAAGATTTCTCAACCATTCTCATTATCAATAAGCTTTTCTTTCTTTAATCTATTTTTCATTTAGGGTTGTAAGTTTTTGTTGGTTATTTGCGAATATTTCATAAGTAACTAAACATTTGTGTGATTGGGGGTTATTTTGGAACCCTAGGTTGATTTTCTAATGATTTGTGTTTTATAGTTTTTAAGATTGATGTGTTTAATCCATTGTGTAAAATGTTTATATTGTTCTTCTTGATTATTTGGGAAGACAACTAGATGATTAGGTGGATACAATGAATGCTATTTTGGGATTTATAGTACGCAATCGCTATTTTTACCAAAACCTAGTAGCAACGACATTTCAATAGATTATGTGGAATTTTCAATTGAATGTTTGTGGATTAACACTTAAGTTAGTAAACCGAGCTTGCGAATTTGCGCTTAATTCAATTCAACTCTCTTGTCGTAATGCTTTTATTAAATTAAATCTAGCGAGCTTATCCTAGATTGTTTAATGAATATGGTTGGGTAAAGAGCTTGTTTTATTCAACTAAAATGTAAGGAGAGCTTGGAGTAATCGAGTTTGTGATTATTCTCGAATTGTTGTTGATCTTGAGAACGAAAATCTTTTTACGAACATTGATAAGAAATTCATTCTAGCAGTGAAGGAGTACCCCTCGATCACATATTCCCTCCTTTGTTTCCTTTTTATTCTCATCTTTTCCATTTTCATTTTATGTTTTCCTCAGTTTAATCCAACCAACCCTCTCCCCAATTTACTTATTTGCGTATTTTACTTTCTTTCCTTGCAATTGACATAATTGAAAACAATCCTCTGCACGAATGACCCTTACTTGCCATTGTACTACTTGAATGATAAATTTCACAAAAGTAAGAAAATTATTTTGGTACCCCCTTTGGAGCTTGTCAATAAGAATGATCACATTTAATCATCATACGTTTTTCCCTGCAGATGCCACGCGAGCGCAAACTCAATGAGCCACATGTCTACCATGTTATCAAACAGCGATTCTATTTTAGAAAACTTTAAAGCTCTTAAGCTCGTTATTATAATATGCACATGCGAAGTGTAAATTGCACCTCCAATGCACCTAATGCAACCTTTGAGATGTGTATGGGCCACGGTCACGGGTTGTAGGCACAAGCATACGAGGCTAGCTAAATGTAGATTAAGGCACTAATTGCTAACCGTAGAATAGGGGTGATGACTCTTTTTCGATAAAATGAACATGGCACGTGGGCTGTCTTGCCCAATGCCAGCGCCATTGTCGAAGTCGTGCGTGATGCACAGGGTAATGTTCAAATTTAGTGTGATGGAAGTAAGGCAGTTTGTCAGCATATTGATGCAACAATAATGGAGGCATGCGATGCTTGATTTACTTGATGACATCATCACATGGATAGATAAAATGGACATGGCATCAGTGGCGGATTCAGCACCCGATGAGGGGGGTCGGCCGCGTGTGCTGGATCTGTTGAAATTTACACGCACAGAGAGATCGCCAATTGCAGACCAGACATGCCGTAGAGTTCAGATAAGATAAGGAAGAATGGAGATGATGACTTTAGTTGGACCAACTTTTTATTTTAAAATTGTAGGCCTTTTGTTTAAAAATAATAATAATCATAATAATAATAACAGGCCCATTAACTACCAAATTGAATTAGCCCATATTTCATGACACGATCCATCCCGAATCACCTTAATGACCCGACATGTGTCGTGTGCCGATGGTAGATTCTAGCTACAATCGGACACACCACCAAGACAACTTGACCTACTTTGACTGTGACATGTTTTTAAAAAAAAAAAATTTGACAAAGTTTTCTTTGAAATATAGGATAAAACCACCCGAGTAAAAATCATTTTTCTCAAACATGAACATATAATTTAAAATAAGACACGCTAGTCCCTCAATATACAAATTATTCAAAATAAAATGTTGACAAATTCATATTTACTATACTTTATAAACAAAATCCCCAAAAACACTAAGGATACCAAATATTCAGTGAGCCCAGGACAATTATACTAAATTTACTAATTAACTTTTTCGACAAAAACATATAGGTAACCCAAAAGAAATATGAACTCTGTAGACGGACAAAATGAGTCATACAACTAATGACAGTGTCAGCTCGGTGGATCGACAGGCTCCAAGACTGCTCAATTCTGCTACTGTCTACTCAGAAAAAGATGATAAAATATGAATTTGTAACTCAGTGAGTGGATAATTTGCAAATAAGTATATTTTTCTCATTTGTGCATA
The DNA here is from genome assembly GCA_019395295.1 of Osmanthus fragrans. NCBI lineage: Eukaryota > Viridiplantae > Streptophyta > Magnoliopsida > Lamiales > Oleaceae > Osmanthus > Osmanthus fragrans. The sequence goes on along the minus strand of CM033343.1, from coordinate 15,588,053 downwards.
TTTTCTAGAAATTCTTACTCTGTTAAAACTTTGAGAAATTCTAAAATCTAGTAACACTTTCAAACTGTAACATAATTGCTTCCTAAAATTCTTTGTCCTTTATTCTAGATAAGTAGCTATAAAGTATAACGAATATAAATTATCTAATATCTATGAAAATCTTTGAAATATTATTTTTGTTCAATACTATAATCTGAAAGCTGTATTCTGATAACTGGATAAACTGAATTCTATAATTTGAAATCTAATAAGCTGTAGAAATACTGAAAAATCACACCAAAAAGATACCCGGAATAACCTTACTCATGTATCGATTAGTGCCGATATACATGACAAAGCTATTCAATTCTGAAATTCTATAATTCTGGTCATATGCGCGCAAAGCTATAATTTGGTCATACACTATGAAAACATATTTACAATAGTGCAGAGCGAGTAAATTACCATAACTGGTCATACACCGTGGAAACATATTCATACCAGTGCAGAGCGGGTAAAATAATCATATGTTGTCATACACTGTGGTTGTAAAATCATCTGGGTACTTTTTGGTGGTTTTAAAAATAACTTTAAACATGCTGAAGTATGTATTACTCATATAACATGCCCATGAAATGATTTAAATGAACATAATTTAACTTTAAAAGCGCTTACTATAAAATCCACTTTATAAATTTAATAAATACTTATTTCTGAAAAGTAAGTTTTTCCACTCACTCAAGACAAACTACAGGCGATGAAGGCCGATAAGCTTTTCCAAGATTTCACGTCACTACAAATTAAGCTGGACTAATAGGGCTGATATGAAGTTCTCACGTCAAAATCCCCTCCTGAAATGATCACACACAAGCTACTTCAATTCCATCCATATTAAGTTACATGAGATTTCTCAATAATAACCCATACTTAACATCAAAATGAAATATATATATCTCTCTCAAAAAGTAATAAGTCGAGACTTAATATTTCCATCTCATTTGGCTAACTTAAACATATGTTCACTTAATTTTCGAATCACTCTACTTCCCTAACTGGTTAATACCAACATTTCTCGGCTGCCCCGACAAGATTCAACAATATTTTTATGTCAATAATCATCCGCGTTCCGCGTTCCTCATTTCAAATTTCTTTTAACTAAATACATAAATATTATCAAAAACTCATTTCTTATAATCTCAGTATTCATCCAAACTAAGAACTCAAGCACAAGATAAGTTATTTTCAACCAATCTAACTTAATATCATGTAACAATCGCAAGAAAAATAACAAGAATGCCAATTTTTCCCAATTTTTCGGATGAAGCCACATATATCAAAACTCTAATATCCAAATATCATTTCTTCCAATTCACTAGGATAAATGGCTCAAAAATGCTCAAATAATTAGCTTCCTTATCATAATTTTCAAGTATACGCTATAAATTAAAAACCCTTTACTTTTACCACAAAACTCAACCAAAATATATTTTCAAATTTACCTCAAAATAGAAGAAGAAATTGAGAACCCAAATTCCAATCTCGTTGGTGGCTTCCTTCCCCCCCCCCCCCCCCCCCCCCTTTCTTCTTCTTCTTCTCTTTTCTCGGTTTCTTTCTTCTCTGTTGCGTTCTCTGTTTTCTTTTGGTGCGTGTGTGTGTGTTGACATAAAATGGGTTTAATTGTAGGATATTTATTAATATTTGCTCATATTGCAAAAGAGGTCCTCTAACCTTCAAATGAAACCATATCAAATCCTTATATCTTATTACTTGAAAAGTGAACTCCCAACTTAAAATTGTATCCATTTTAGATTCTCATATTTTGTCAATCGCAAAATAAACCCCAATGAAATAATTTATTCCATCTTGAACCTTCAAATATTTTTAATTATAAAATAAGTCTCGGTCAAATGATTTACTTCATTTAAGTCACTATTTGACTAAGACTTTGACAATTCAACTCGACTTTTGACTAAAAAAAAATGGTTTGTTACATTTCACATTTGCAAAAACACTGAAAGCTACCAATTTGAATTCTGATTCTAATTTGTAAGTCTCCTTTTGTGGAGCCACACACACATGACACGCCACTGTCGGCGCTTGTGACATGCTGTCGTCAACATTGTTTCTCTGTCACTACCTGTTGCTGGTGATTGTGAACTGTGAGCCTCTATTCTCTCTTCTTCTTCTTTTTTTTGTATTTTTTTTAAATTTATAATTTCTAATCCAATGATATTTCTTCATTGTTGTTCTGTTGTTGAATGCAACTGCTTTTCTTTTAAAATCTATTGTCTCCTTTCATAATTGATTTTTGTTGCCTTAATTGAGCATTGTCTACTAATTTCTTAACAACATAATGATAAACATTCATGAAATTTTTGCTTTGGACATTGGATCAAATATAACTATTATCTGGTTGAAATTTTATGTGTAGAGCTTTTTTTTATAAATTATCTTGGTGTGTTATTACTTAGTTACGATTGAAATGAACTTAAAGTTTTCACCTTGGAGTTTGATTTATTTTTATTTTTTAATCCAAGTTTATATTCTGAATAATCTTTTAACTCAGCCTTTTTTTAGGCTTTGTTGCAAAGTAAAATGATTTAAAGAAGGTATAGGATACTGTTTGACTTCACAGCTCCTTTTACCGGTCATTGATGTTCAAACCTTGCATTAGAAAGGGAATTAGCTAAGCCCTATTTGGTTTTGTAAAAAAAATCGTACTTTTAGTAGATTTTAATATAAATTGATAAAATATATATAATATGTAAATATTAATATAGTAAAACTAATTAATCACACGCAAAAAAAAGGAAAAAATTTGGTAAATGATCTCGCTATTGTGACCGTTAACTATCGACGGGGGTTAATAGCCGTCCTAGCTCACCAACATTCTTGGATCCGTCATTGCATGTCACGAGGCTTATCTTGTCAACTAATGCCATGACTGAAGGCACACATGATTCAGTAACAATGCTTAGATTTGGTGTGACACAAGGTAGCCAGTCCCCTAGCACAATTCCTTTTTTTTTTTTCAAAATTTAATATCTAATGACATAATACTTAAACTAAATCTCTCGATACTCGAGTAATTTTTTCAAAATTTCTTTAATCAATTAGAGATAATTCTACTTTCTAATACATTAACAAATATGTACTATATCCAAATTTACCTTCATCACAATAATAAAGGTAATTACACCTTACAATCTAGTGAAAACAAGCACCAACAGCTCAGCCAATTTAATTTTCGTCTCATTTCATAATTTCATACTTTCATGTGAGTAATTTCATCAACATAATCATTTTCACAAATTATCCTTACTCAATCATCCAATTAGAAATCTAGGGTTTTCTAAAAATAGTATTGCTAACCTTAATGCAATTGGAAATTAAATAATCAATACTCTTGAGCTTCAATTTGTACTCTTATGCTCCTAAATCTGAAAATTTAAACCACAAGTTAACACCCTAGAAATTCAACATAAATTATTCATTTACATCTTGAAGAAAAATAGATAAATAGAAGAAGTATACACCTATTTTTTCTTCCTCCTTTCTTCTCTCTTTTTCTCCATTTCTTCATTTTCTCTTTACTTTCCCCCCCCCCCCCCCCTTTTTTTTCTTTCTCCCCGTTTTCTGCCCTCAGTATCAGTTTCTCAGCCTCGTTTTTGCTATATTGTCGACGCTCGGAACTGATAAAATCAAATTTAATTTACAATATAAACACAAAAAAAAAAAAAAACAAAGATATTATTTTAATCAGTGGGTCAAGAACGTGTCTTATTGGTGCTTTTATTAAAAGATTATGTTGGTATGTCTGTATTGTGTCATGTTGTACACTCGTATCTGTGTCGGTATTCTTAGACCAATCTTCAATAAATTTTCCAAGTAAAAATAAGTGAAGTTAATATTTAACATTTTTTCCAATTCAGGAATCGACACCTCGTACATTTTATTTAACTCTTTCACACTTGTCTTGCTCTTCAACTTTGTGAGATTCTTATTTTTTTTTTCCTACAAACCAACCAAACTCTCTGTGTTATAGTCCGATTTTGCTAAACATACTATGGGTAGTAGATTATGTCTTCTAAATTTGAAGTTGCCGAAGTAATGTCATAGCATTTGTCTACTTTTTGGGAATCCTCATACATGCCTTCTTGAGAAGCTGATATCTTTCGTTTCAGCTGTAATTCTCCTAAGTTTTAGTATACTGCTGTAAATACCATAAATATATAAAGTCATACAAAAGGTGTCGATAATAAACCTATTTTCAACAATTTTCTATGATTTGTTAAATAGTATTTTAAATTTAAATCGGATATGTACTAACATATTCAACTCTTCAACTTTCTGTACCAATCAACCCATTTTTTTATTAGGGAATTAGTTTGTTTCGTCTCCATTTCAAGATAGTAGTGGAACTACTCTCACCTTTACTTTTTGGCGCAAACAATTCCAACTTTTAGAAAATTTGTCGTGAAAGAGGATGGCAAATTTGTTAAAACTGTGCTATTTTAGTAATGCCATGTGTTTGTTTGAATATATTTTACTGTATTGAGATCACTTTTCAACATGACGCTTATAATCACTATCAAAGAGGGTACAATCCTGGAGAGAAGCTTGTATAATGAGTATTAGATATGCTGGGGGGATCAATTGAATATATAAACTATCTTGCTAACAAAGTATATGATTAATGTTTGTCCATGACTTGAATGAATTGAAAGTGTGTCATGTACTCGTATATCTATCTTTATAAAAAATAAAAAATACAGTATTTCTTTCTAACAAATTCAAATATTTTGTATACTTCAATAATGTTTACGACCTCTTCACATCATCTCTTTCTTTCTAAATTCCATTGTATATGTGTTTTGAAGATGAATTTGTGATCTTTTCGTTGCAAAATTTTTTGTACTTGCCTCCTTTATGGTCAAGAAGTAACATTTATAACAATAATATCTAGTAAGGCTGGACGACGAAACACTCTAACATCAAAATCAAATTGAAATTGGTTTTTTGAAATTGTTGATTTGGGTCCACATAAATTCGTCAACGTTTTGGTTTTGAATCAAACCAAACCACATCGAAATAGTTTGATTTATGTTTCAATCTTTGCGAACCGTTTCAAACCATCAAACCGGTTTTTAAAAAAAAAAAAAAAATTAACTATGTTTTTTTTCAACCAAATTAAATCTAAATACATTTGAGTTAAAACTAAACCCCATAGTGATTCGTCAATATTTGAATAAAGTAAAAACATTGGATGATTCACAATAATTATAGAAGATATTATCGTATTTCATATTTCTATTTATTTTCTTTTATTAGTTGTTTTATATAATTTAACTATGATCGTGCTTATCTTTGTGGAGAAAATGAATCATGTGTTACAATTGAAATGTTGCGCCAATTAGTATCGACTAAGAGGTTAAAATATTTTTATCAATCTATTACATTATAATAATTAGAATTATAAAACTTTGATTTGTAATATTTTTATGATACTATTTATGTTTTGACATGAACTTTTAGACTAATATATATGATTTAACTTATTCGATACATATTATTTTTTTTCTTTGTTAAATCATGATTTTGAATCGAAACAAATCGAAAGTATTGATTTGAATTGATTTGATTTTGAAAAATTTCAAACCACTTTAAGTAATTTGGTTTTAAAACTTGTCATAAACCATCCAAATCAAATTGTGATCATCCCTAATATCTAGGATGCACTGATATCATCCTTTCACGGGTGAGTTGGTGTCCAACACAGGTTGAACACCAATATGTAAATTTTTTTTTTTATTTTAAACAATTGGATACACATCCAGAGATACATTGTTGACATTTTTTCAACACATGACACACTAGAATTAACAAAAACAAGTTTGCCTATAATATAAAAATAAAATAAAAATAAATGTTATTTTAATCAAAATGTCAGGAATGTGTCTTGTTGGTGCTTTTTGAAAAATTGTGTCGGTATGTCCATGTCTTGTCATATCTGAAAATCGTATTTGTGTCAATGCTTCATAGACTGATATTCCACAAAATGTCAAATAAAAATAAATTAAATTAAATATTAAAGTTTTTCCAACTCAAAAACCGACACCTCGTACGTTTTTTGTAACTTTATCACTTGCATCTTGCTCTTCTCCAACTCTATGTGGACTCTAGTTTTTTTTGTTTTTTTTATTTTTATTTTTTTATATAGCAAATCAATCAAACTCCAGTTTTTTTTTTTTGGTATCAGTTATGTGTATTACATAATGTTTTCTAAATTTGAAGTTGTTGAAGTAAAGCAGTAGCAGAATCAGGATATTAGAGTTTGAGGTCCTAAAATTGAAGATATTGAGGTGAAGGAATGGGGGAGCACGGGGGTTGGGGGTAGTGCCCCGATTTTTTTTTTTGGAGTTGACTTGAGGGTATAGCACAAAAAAAATGGTACACAAAAAATATCATGAACTAAAAAAGTCTAAACCAACAACAAACTTGAGCAATTGGGGCATTATCATCGATGAATGAAGCTGCAAGGTTTATGAAAGAAGTCTCATCAACACCGACTAACCAACAATGACAAAGGTCCAGACTGACAAACCGACTCCAATAAGCCTAAAATGATTTACACTACCAAGTTCAAGTAAACAATAAAACAAACCGAAAATTAGATGGGTGTTAGTGAGGCTTCTACGATTTTTGGTTGGGTACTTGGGTTTTTACGTTTTTGGGTTGGGTACTTTGGTTAAATGGGTTGGGTTTCTAATTTTTTTTTTTTTAAACTTGGGTTGGAGGGTCCACCCAAGTTCATAGACCTGCAACTTAAGAATTAGGGGGTCCGTCTAAGACAATTCTTTGTAATTTCACAAAAAAAAAAATCTGCAAAACTGGACGGTCCCCAGACCTGCGGGACCCCCCCCCCCCCGGGTCCGCCAGTGAAGTAAAGCCATGCGCGTTATCTATCTTTTCGAATCCTTGTACATGCATTCTTGATAAGTTGATCTCTTTTGTTTCAGTTATAATTATCCTAATTTTTGCATACTGCGTGCATGCAGCTACATGTAATAAATACCACAAACATAAAAGATCGCATCAGTGATGAAATTATTATAAAATTTTTTTAGATATTTGTTTAATAATAGTTTATAATGAAAATGCATTGTTATAGTCAACTCTAAAACTTTCTATACCAAGCAACCAATTTTTATTAGGGAAATTGCATTTCGCTTCCAACCTTTCAAGAGAGTAGCAAAATACTCTTACCCTAAATTTTGGCACAACAATCCCCAACATTTAAAAAGTTGGTTGTTAAAGATGATGAGAAAATTTTCATATAATGCCCAAAAGTATGAACTGTGCTAATTTTCAAATAGTTGTAATAACATTTATATGTTTAATTTACTATGAGTGTGTTTGATGGAGATTATTGGAGAAATCATGTATTTTAAATAGTGATATGATGAGAAATGTGTGGTTGAAAAAGAAGAAAAAGTTATTGATGTGATGTAAAATATTATTTTATTGAAAAATGTGTGGTTGAAAATGAGTAAAAAAATGAAAATGTGACCCAAACGGGCTCTATATTAAGTTTATTTCTCAACCATCATCTTCAAATTACTAAAAAGGAGGATACAACCCTAGAGATGAGCTTGTATAGTGAGTATTTTCTATGATGGAGGATTACTTGAATATGTAAAATAACTTAATAATGACAAAGTATGATGAAGTATGGCATTATCTTAGATGAATTAAAGTGTATCATGTACTTCTGCATCTATCTTGATAAAATTGAAGGCGTATCTTTGCTTCTTAACAAATTTAAATATTAGAAAAATTGTAGCAACGATCCCTAATCTTTCATTGTTTTGTAAACTTTATCCTAACCTTCACTTTGTGTCATCCACAGCCCTAAACCTTTCAAAAATATGCAGATGTGGTCCAAATGGATGGAAACTGTCCATTTGACCGTACTTGACCAATACAATTGAACTTTGACCAATTTAAAAGGGTAAAAGAGTAACTTTGCTATTTAACCCTATAAAATAATTAAAATAAATAACTAAAACAAAATACAAATAAAAGGAAAATAACTATTCATCTCCTTCTTCACCCTACCCCAACACGCCCCACCCCAACCCAACCCAACCCAACCCAAACCAAACCAAACTAAACCACCGCCCACTCCTCGTGTACCCATTAATCATACTATTCCAAGACACCTTATTCTTGGCACCCATATGATCAAAACTCAATCTCAGACGACCGAACTCACCGAACTTCGAGTACATGTCAATCATAGTTGTGGAGTTTTCGAGCATACCCGTGAAGCGAAGGACCTAAAGTTCGAGCGTGTTGGGATGGAAAATAGGCACAACCAGAAAAAAAAAAAGAGTGACAAAAGTTATGTAATTGGGCTCAACGTCGCGAACCGCATTCGGGTGAACACTGAGGTTGCTTTTGATAAATGATCGTTCTCACAGTGGTGGGCTATTGACGAGGTCCAAGAGTAAGGTTAATTTTATTGCTGTGGCTGTTTTTCCGGTGGTGAGAATTTGGAGGACTCATATTCGTGCGGCTTGAGAGGAAATGTAGTGGCGACGAATAGTTTGGAGGTAGAGTAGGGTAGGGTGCGTGGGCGGGGTAGGGTGAAGAAGGAGATGAATAGTTTTTTTCCTTTTATTTTTATTTTGTTTTAGTTATTTATCAATTGTTTTATAGGGTTAAATAGCAATGTTACCCTTTTATCATTTTAAATTGGTCAAAGTTCAATTGTATTGGTCAACTAACAGTCAAATGGACGGTTTCTATCCATTCGACCCCATATACATATTTTTGAAAGGTTTGGGACTATGGATGTCACAAAGTGAAGGTTATAGTAAAGTTTGTAAAAAAATGAAAGATTAGGGATCGCTGCTGTAATTTTTCCTTAATATTTTGTATACTTGAGTAACGTTTACAACATCTCCACCTCATCTCTTTCTTTTAAAAATCTACTTGTACATATGTTTTGAAGATGTTTTTGTGATATCTTCATCGGGGAGTTTTCTGTACTTGCCTCCTTTCTAGTCGAGAAAAAACATTCTAGGATGTATAGATGCCTTATCAGTATTAGAGAGTTGGTGTTTGATACATGCCCAAAAATTAACACGTCATTAACACTTATAAGAAATGCCATGGACATGTCAAAATTTTTTTTTTTTTTTTTTTTTTTATCTTACACAATCGGGCACGTCAAAAGATAAATTGTCGACATGTTGTCGATATATTGAAATACCAGAATCAACAAAAATAAATTTATTTTACAATGAAAAAATGAAAATAAAATAAGAAATAATATTATTTTATTTAGCATTTCAAAAATGTGTCTTGTCGGTTTTTTTTTGGAAAAATTGTGTGCGGATGTATCCATGTTATGTCATGTTCGACATTCATAAAGTGTCAAGACTTCCTAGACTAATGTTCAATAAAATGTCAGATATAAATGAAGTTAAATATTTAATATTTTTTTTCAATTCAAGAACTGACACTTCATACATTTGTTTTGTAATTCTTTCAATCTCATCTTGCCCTTATCAAACTCTGCATCTCATCTTTTTTTTTTTTTTTTAAAGGCCCAATTCGTGCAAGCTGCTTGGTTTAATGGTTTGTATTGTTTCATAATTCAATTGCAAAATCAAATAACAAATCTAAGCAAATCCAAACCGGTAAACCCCATCTTACTTCCTCCCTCCCATTGTGCACTCAACCTCTGCCCTGTGACCTGTTGTTGGTTGCCGTCGAGTCATCATCGACATCGAGCCTCCCCAATCTCCACCACTGGCCCACTGCATCACCACTGTGATTACTTACTTCGTGACTTGTGAGCCTCTCATCTCTCTTCTTATTTTTTGGTTTTTGTTTTTTAAGTTCATTTTTTTTGTTTATCGTTTATGAGTTATGGTTTATGTTTTAAGAGTTATAACTGTGAGCCTGCTGATGACCGTTGAACTTTATGATTTATGAAAATTGGGGATTTGAAAATTTGAGAATAGTGCTATTTGTGGACTGTAATTTGTGTAAATGAAAATGATATATTAGGGAATTCGTGATTTGTCATAAATAATAAATTGGTGTTGGAAATTAGATATTGAAACTTGATAACAGTTTAATCTATAATTTACATTTTATTTGTGATTTACTTTTAATTTTCATATAGATTATGGAACGATTTTTTCAACTAAAACAAATGTCCTTACCTAATTCTTCAAGTGGTGCATCTAGTGTCGCCACTACTTTTAGTCTAGCGCACAAGTTGTTAAATAAGACAAAGAAGTCTTGAGCTCAATTCAATGTGAAGATCTTGTGTTTGATCCAGGAAAGCGTCTTCCTATCGAGTCATATGATCCTATCAGAGATGATGTTAGGATGACATACTTAGACAAAGGTAATTGTCAATCACATGAATATGACTTTCCAGGAAGACCGATGAAAAATGATAATAGGTGTTTTAGGAAAGAATGGTTCTCTGAATTTTATTAGTTGGAGTACGGTATAGAAAATAATGCGACTTATTGTTTATATTGCTACTTGTTCAAACCTGATAGAAGGGGTCAAGGGGTGGACATGCATTTACTAAGATCGACCTTAGAGATTAGAAGCACAAAAAGACTTTGAAAGATCATGTCGATTATTTGATAGTGCTCATAATCAAACTTTTGCTAAGTGCACTAAGTTGGTGAATCAAAAGCAAAGATAACTAGTAGCCAATAAAAAAGTTATAGGACGAGGTTGACTATGGTGTAGATTGTATAAGATTCCTCTTGATGCAATGATTGCCTTTCTGTGGTCACGATAAGTCAAAAGAGTCCCTAAATAGATGACATATAATGGAGTTACTAAACTAGTATGTAGCTCGTTGTGAGGAAGTCAAGGAAGTAGTATTTAATAATGCCCTTGAAAATGACCAAATGAATTCACGAAACATCTAAAAATATTTGGTCAAGTGTCGTGTCTTAGAGACAACAAGGGCTATTATGAAGGAGATGAGTAATTCTTTGTTTTCAATTCTAGTGACGAGTCTCGTTATAATTCTATAAGGATACAAATGGTAGTTATTTTGAGGTTTGCGGACAAAAGTGGCAAGTGAAGGAACCTTTTTTTGGACATTATCCATGTCGTTGACACTTGTACTCAGCCACTAAAAAATGTCATTGATGTAATGTTTTCTACACATGGGTTGGGTATATCTAGTTTGAGAGGTCAAGGTTATGATTGAGCAAATAATATGTTAGGTGACTACAATGGGTTGAAAGCTTTGATTTTAAGGGATAACTCATATGCTATGTATGTTCATTGATTTGCTCACCAACTTCAGGTGTTAGTTGTTTCTTGTGTTACATAGGAATGATATTGTTTTTTATTTAACATGTTTACTATTATTGTAAATTTTGTTGATGCATCATGTAAACGTGTAGATGCTCTTAGAACAAGTTATCATTCTGATCTTCTAGATATGCTTAATATTGGGATACTTTGTGATAGCAGTGGTACGTTTCAAAAAATGAGTTTGACACGCCCAGGTAATACTAGATGGTGCTCACATCTATTCAAAATTACTCGTGTTGTTAAGATGTTTAATGTTATCATAGATGTTCTTGAGGATATTAGAAGATGAAATAAATTTAAATCAGATCTCAATGGCCACAAAACAGATGAGCATTATGTAAGATTTTGAGTTTGTCTTCAGTCTCCATTTTATGTTTGAAATTCTTGCAATTACAATTGATCTTTTTCAAGTCTTACAAAAAATGATCAATATATTCAAAGTGCTATAACGTTATTGGACTTGTGTAAGTATGCATTGCTAAACATAAAGGAAAATGGTTGAGATAATTTGTTGAGTGGGGTGATTGAGTTTTGTGTTGGTAGACATATTTTAGTATCCAATATGGAGGATATTGTAGTATTCAGAGGTCGGCCTTGGCGTGTGGCTCAATAGTTGACTTATTATTATCGCTTTCATATTGATTTGTATTACCATGTGATAAACTCAATCTTACAAGAGTTGAATAATTGTTTTTTAGAAACAACTACTAAACTTCTTACTTGCATCTCATGTTTTAATCCAAAAGCCTCATTTGCAACTTTTGATAGGGCTAACTTGCTACGTCTTACTTAGTTCTATCATTTGAACGTCAACAATGGAGATCTATTATTACTCAGACATCAATTTGACAAGTTTCTTATGCTTGTAAGAATGAATGAAACTTTCTTTAATCCCAATAGCATATCTTGTGTAGCTCATAAGTTGGTTGAAACAAGAAGTTCTTATTATTTTCCATTATTTTATAGGCTGATCACCTTGGTTTTGATATTACTTTTGGCAACTACAAGTGTTGAAATGGTATTCTCTGCTATATATCTAATCAACAGTGACTTACACAACAAAATGAGAGAAGACTAGTTGAATGACAATTTGATGGTTTACATGGAAAAATAAATTTTTGAAAAAAATTGAAAATGAGGCAATTTTATAACGCTTTCAAAATATGAAACCCCAAAGAATGAAATTGTCTGAGCTTACAACGATAATAAATGTAACATAAATAATAATAAATGGTCCCCGTCAAAACCGCTATTTTGTAAGACTTTTCTAAGCTCTCAATCAATTATAATTAATTACCTTTAATAAATTTCAAATGACCTATTAAATTATTCTTCCATTTAAGCCGTTACATCTATTTAAGATCTAAGCAAATTAAATATTTTTCAATTATAATGTACTCAAAACACCTTTTTCGGCTTTATAAAAGAAATTTAAAAGTGCCAACTTGTAAAAAAGAAAGTGTGAATTTAGTTGCAACTATCATAAATATAAATTAAACGAACAAAAAAAATTCTTAAACAAGCTTGCAAAACATTCTCGAAGAATACTTAATTAATTATTTGTGTAGAAGAAATCAATTTATTATAATACCTTACTATGTTTGGAGTTTATTTATTTATTAGTATTATGTTTAATAGATAGAGAGAAAAGGATTAGATTAATATATTTTTCCAGTCTTGTTAAGCACAATTAACTAATTTAATATTTTCATGTGTTTGAGTGTGAGGACTATGTTACATGTACTCTCACTTTTTTACAAAATTCTTTACTCCCTACACACAATGGAGGTGGGGGCCACGGCTCGATATTATTATATACATGCGGGGGCCGCGTGTTTATTTGAGAGGAGGTACACGGTTCGGTACCCCCCTCGATACATATATACTAATTCTTGAGGGTGATCAAAGTTTTTTGCGACCTTTCTCACCATTTTGGATTTTGATACTACTCTATGTCAGAACTTCTGGGTTGATGAGTTAGTCAAATTAAGAAATTAATCTCATCAATAGAAGAAAAAATATATATAAATTACTTAAATGCAGTGTCATGTGAAATTCCCCTTTGTGTGACGTAAAATTTTAATAAAAATTTTAATTTAAAGTTAATTATTAATTTTAAATATATATTTTATTCGCAAAAGCAAAAATCTTGAAAGTTGAACTTAATTCTAACATAATGATAGAAAAATGTGCTCATAAAAATAATAAAAAATTGTCTAAAAATAGGACCATTCGCACAGTTAATAAAAATTTGAAAAATATAAGATTCACTCTTCCACTTTTTATAAACTCGCATAATATCAATGCAAAATTAAGGATTTTTACTCTTAGAAATCTTAGCATTCTCCGATTAAAAGCACATTTCGACCAAATAATGTTGAGCCCACAAGCTTTTACGTGATAGTGTATTTACATATAGATTGAAGAATTTATAATATTGTTTAATTAAATATTAATAAACAACCTTACTATTATGACTTTTGACTTTCGATGATCAACGATTAATGGTCCACGGTCGCTCTAGCTGACCAACAATCATGTATTAGCCACTGTTTGTGAGACTCTCTCTCTCTCTCTTTGAGGAAAATTTTCACTTTTCAAATATATTCTCAATCATTTTTAGCATAATCAATTCCCAACATTTTAATTATGTAGCAAAACTCATATTTTCTTCCATTTTGGCAGTAAAATGATGGATTATTCATTTTTGATAATATATTTTCGTTTAAAATCTTAACGTAACAAAAAAGGAAATAATTTTTTTGTAATTTCATTTTTACCAAAAATGCTTTTAACATGAACAAAAGACAAGGAAAAAGGTGGGACAGTAAATAACATGAAACTTCCTCGAATTTCAATCAAATAAATTATATGATCTGCTAAAGTCCAAAGTCAAGGAAAGGAAAGCTGTCCATCCAAGATTTGTATGTTTCTGACACAGAAATAAAATGTAGGGTAAATGAATGAAAAAGAAAATAAATGATAGAAAATTGAATTGTTTAGAAGTTGTTTTAGAAAGAATTATAATTAATAGTGTTTGATTAATATAATTTTTCATCTAATTCGTTTGGTTTTATTTTTCATACAAATTATTATTTTTTGGGATAAATTTTTTTATAATCTGTATTAAAATTTGTTTAGATTGTAAAAAAGAAATTTTTTTTACTCGTTTGACTTTTTTTTTCATGCAAATTGTCAATTAAATGGATACATTTTTTTGCCATTGGATTTAGAATATGTTTTCATTGTCAAAAAGTAAAAAAAAAAAATTGAAAAATATTTTCTCGCCAAACTCATGGAAAAATAAAGGTGAAAAATATGTTTTAAATGGTTGTATCTAGAAAATAGGTGAAAATGAATTCCATAAAAAAATTATGTAACCATACACCAAAATTAAAGTTGGAAAATGAAAATCTTTTCTCTTTCCACCTTCTTCCTTCCATAGCATTAAAGTTAAAGGATAGGAAATTTCATGGAAATTGTACAAACACCACCAGCAAGAGACAGCACACCTACAAAGAAACGTGTTTGCAAAATAAATCCAGTCACAAATTCTTTTCAAAACAAAGATTTGTTGTGTCGTGGTATACTTGTAAAAAAAAAAAACTTATTTCTGTTTTCAAGTTAAAAATAAAAGAAATGGGTTTGCTTGATGTATATTTTTCAAAAATAAATTTTGTGATAATTAATATTTTTGAAGAGTAGAAGTAAAAAAAAAAAAAAAAAATTATAGAATAAAGTAAATAATTATTTTAAATATATATTTTATTCACAAAAGCAAAAATCTTGAAAGTTGAACTTAATTCTAACATAATGATAGAAAAATGTGCTCATAAAAATAATAAAAAATTGTCTAAAAATAGGACCATTCGCACAGTTAATAAAAATTTGAAAAATATAAGATTCACTCTTCCACTTTTTATAAACTCGCATAATATCAATGCAAAATTAAAGATATTTATATACTCTTAGAAATCTTAGCATTCTCCGACTAAAAGCACATTTCGACCAAATAATGTTGAGCCCACGAGTTTTTCGTGCCACTAACGCATGGATTTTATGACATCAAATGCACAAAATCTTTTCTTTTCTTTTTTTTTATTTCTTTATTCTTTACCTTATTAGGATTTACATATAAAAATCGGTTTCTTCCTACGTATGGATCTATTGACAAATACTCCCACCTTCTTGGAGTTGATGAAGTGAAATGGGATTTCTTCCTACCCCTCTATCTATTATGTGTATTACATAATGTTTCAATTTGAAGTTGATGAAGTGAAATGGGATTTCTTCTTGGTAGAGATTTTGATTGATGACTGAGAAGCATACATGCATTCTTGAGAAGGTGATCTCTTTCGTTTCAGGTGTAATTCTCCTAAATTTTAGTATATTGCAGCTACACGTGACCAATACCACAAACATATAAAAAAATTCGCATTGATGGTAAACTTATTTTCAACAATTTTTAGCGATTTGTTTGATAATCTTTTATAACGAAAATGTATTGTCATAGTCAACTTTTAAACATTCTATACCAAATAACCAATTTTATTAGGGAAATTGGTGCATTTCCCTCCAACCTTTCAAGAGAGTAGCAAACTCTTACCTTTAATTTTCAAAAAGTTGGATGTTAAAGATGATGAAACAGCGCAAATTTTCTAATAGTCGTAATAACATCTACTTGTTAGATTTATTATGGTACTGGGTTTATTTCTCAACCAGCGTCTTATTATTACTAACAAGGAAGATACAACCCTAACGATGATCTTGTATAATGACTAATGAGTATACTATTTTCTATGATGGACGATTAATTGAATTTGTAACATAACTTACTAATGACAAAATATGATGATGTATGCCCTTATCTTAAATGAATTAAATGTACCATGTACTTGTATATCTATCTTGATAAAATTGAAGATGCATCTTTGATTTCTAATAGATTTAAATATTCTGTATACTTGAGTAACGTTTACAACATCTCCACCTCATTTCTTTCTTTTTGAAATCTACTTTTATATGTGTTTTGAAGATGGATTTGTGATATCTTCTTTGTAAAGTTTTATTTACTCGCCTCCTCTCTAATTGAGGAGAAACATTCACATGACTAATATTTAGAATATGCAGATACCTTACCAGCACTTGTGAGTTGGTGTTCAGTTCAATACATGCCAAAAAATCGACACATCATCAATGTGTATCAGAAATGTCAATTGACATGTCTAAATTATTTTCTGATTTTATACAACTAGACATGTTAGGAGATACATTGTCGACACGTTGTCGATATATTATTGACATGCATGAATTAACAAAAATAAATTGATTTTACAATATAAAAATGAAGAAATAAGAATTAATTTTATGTCATTTAGCATGTCAAAAATGTGTCTTGTTCATGAACGGAGCCAAGGAGAATTTACAAATGAAATTCCATAAGTTTTCATTAACAAGCAGTATGGCATTCGAATTCAAAATCTTTGTATATATTTTGATAACATATTAAACCACTGGTTTAAAATCTTAACTTACCAAAAAGGAAATAATTTTTTTGTGATTTCTTTTATTACCAAAAACGCTTTTAACATGAACACAAGACCAAAAGAAAAGGTTGGACAGTTAAATAACATGAAACTTTCATGAATTTCAATCAAATAAATTAAGAGGGCTGCTGTGTGTACAGAAACAGTACACACAGAACCAATACAGAATAGACACGACAGGGGATGGGTGAGTTTTTCACTATTTTATTTATATGGGACCCACTCACCAATGAAATTTCCCATTATTATTTGATCCGCTAAAGTCCAAAGTCACGAAAAGGAAAGCTGTCCATCCAAGATTTTTTTCTGACACAGAAATGAAACCAAAGTTAAACGAAAAGAAATTTCGTGGAAATTGTACAACAACCACCAGCAAGAGACAGCAGTCACAACTTCTTTTCCAAACAAATATTTGTTGTATAGTGTGGTACTTGTAAAGACATTTTATTTCTATTTTCAAATTAAAAAGAAAATAAATGGGTTCGTCTGATGTAAATTAAAAAAAAAAAAATTGTGATAAATAATATTTTTGAAGAATAGAAGTTAAAATAAATATATAGATTCACGTAAATAATTATTTATTTGAAAAAAAAAATAATTGAATACCAATTTTTAAAAAATAATTTTTCTTGTCAGATCATAAATATAAATTAAGCCCCCGTTTGACCCCCATTTTTTGGAATGAAAATAAGAGGAATAGTATTTTTTTTTTTTTTTTTTTTGAAAAATGAATGGTTGAAAAGGAAGGAAATATTTTCGATTTACGTGTAATATTATTTTATGAAAAATTGTGTGGTTGAAAATAGGAGAGAGAAAAATAAAATGTAATGAAATTTAATTTAATGGGATCAAATATAGGATAAACGACATTGATTAGATCTAAGTTTCTTGTCAGAAATCAGAATTTTCTGTTATTAGGAAGAACAAAAAACATTTTTAAACAAGCTTGCAAAACATTCTCGAGAAGTACTTAATTCATTATTTTGCGTAGAAGAAATCAATTTATTATAATACCGTTCTATGACGGGATTTATTGATTAGTATTATATTAATTTGGTAGGGAGAAAAGGATTAGATTAATATATTTTTTCGGCCTTGTTAAGCACATTTAGTTACTTTAATATTCTCATTTGTTTGAGTGTGATTAAAGTTCTTCACTATCATGTTTGTTATATTTTATTATTATTATTATTATTTTTTGTATTCTTAAATTTATTAATTATTATTTTTTATATTGTTAAAATTTATTTTAAATACAAATATATTATTATTATTATTATATTAAAAATTCACTTTGCACCATTTTACATCAAAATATTGCAAAATTTGGTACCACATTTGAGAGATTTTGCACCAAAATCTGGTGCATCCTTTGAAAATGGTTTAAGTTAGCGATCTTAATTAATAAAACATGTTTCATCAAAATCTAAATTTTAATTAAATTAAAGTCAACATTTAATTTGAATCACTTATTTTTTAAAATTTTTAATTTTTAAATATACATTTTATCAACTTTAATTAAAATCTACTAAAAATTTAATTTTAATACTGAGAACTTTTAATCATTAAATTCGTAAAATTTAATAAAACAACATAACCATTCTTCTATGTTAATAATAATAAATAAATAAAAATTGGAACCAGCAAATGATAATTTTCATTTCATTTTCAAACAAGAAAATATCAAAATTTCATCTTTGTTGGCGCATCAAACGCCGGAAGTCCTCGAAACATACAAACCCATCCCCGTTCCCATCTGCGCCTCTTATCATGCGCCGGCAGTCCTCTAACGTGCACTGAGAGTCCCCAATAGTTTTGAAAACGTTGAGCAATTCCTCTGCCGCTATCTTCCCATCACGATCGGAGTCAAAGAAGTCAAACGTCTCCCTCAGCTCATCTTCCCAAGCATGCGGCCCAAAAGCCGAGCCGATCGCGTAGAACTCTTCCAAGCTGATACATCCATCGCCGTCTCTGTCCACTTCGTTTAGCATCAAAGACAGCTCCTCTTGACTCGGCGGCTCGGCTCCAATGCAACTCAACAAATTTTTCAGCTCCTCTTTCTTCACTTTTCCAGACCCTTCCCTGTCTATCATTTCGAAGGCTTGTTTTAGTTCAACATAAACATCGGCAGAGATTTCGGACAACTCGCCGGAGGATAAACAAGGCAGAACGCTGGTCGGCGTTTCTAATCCATCGATCGGCTTCTTGATGCCAGATTGTAATTCGTCGGAGGAAGACGACGTGGCTTGGGAGCTGAAGGAAGACGGG
Organism: Osmanthus fragrans; assembly: GCA_019395295.1. Taxonomy (NCBI): domain Eukaryota; kingdom Viridiplantae; phylum Streptophyta; class Magnoliopsida; order Lamiales; family Oleaceae; genus Osmanthus; species Osmanthus fragrans. The sequence continues at coordinate 15,568,893 of CM033343.1, read as the reverse complement.
TTGGTCTCAGATCTGGAAACAGAGCGTGATTTCTTGGACTTGAATAGGTTTTTGGGAACAATTTTGATGAACTTCATGGTAGACATAGAAATGATTCAAATGCAAGATAAGAGATGAGAAAGAGAATTGGGGGGTTTGAGATAAACATGGAAGAAAACGGGGGTTAAATGGACGCTCGGGAGAGTGTGTGGTGAGCATAGTGAGCTTCCTGGAAGTTTCCTAGAGAGAGAGAGACAGAGAGGACTACTTATTTGAAGGGGCGGTTTGTTGGCTTGGTGATCTCCAACTGAAAAATAGAACTAACGTAAAGGATAAAAAGTTAAAATAGTTTCAGGAAAGTTTTACCATTTTCTTAAAGCATGTTTGGCTTAGCTTAAAACACACAAAAAAATCAAAAATTAACTTCTTTTGTGGTTTTCTCGACGGCATCAAGTGTTATACCGTTCAGAAACCCCCTTCTTTTTTTTTTTTTTTTTTTTTCTTTTTTATAGTAGAATCAGGTTCGAATAAGCAAATAAAAGGACTATATTTTTTTAGAGTATTTTCAAGAAACTCTTCATTTTTAAAGAGGTAAAAAAAATTTTAAGTACTTTAATAGACTTTTTATATTTAACACTTAAATTTACTATTCTCAAAAAATATTTATTGTTGTTTCCTATCTTTTATTTTCATTAACTTCCCTTTAAATTATTATTTTATTTTTCGCAACTAAAAATGGAAATACTTTGAATACACTTTTAAGGATTGATTATTAAAAATAAATAGCATTCTATATTTAAGTAATCTCTTGAAGATTTTATTGTAAGTTCGCATATTGGAGTTTGACATAACAACTTTATAATTTTCTTCAAATTGGAAACACAAATAAATAAATAAATAGCTTTTCTCAATTTAATTTTTTTTTCAGATGTAGCCACTGTTTAGTGAAGTTTAAAAGATTGATAAAATTTAAGTCAAAATCAACAGTTAATTTTAATCGTATATTACATGAGATTTACAAATTTTCAACCTACTAATTTTTATCATAATTTACTAAAAAAATGGAGTTTTAGCTACATGAGCGGAAAATAGTGAAATGAGAGGAAATAGTGAAATAAAAATATGTTTATTATTGATTATACTCGCAACTGATTAGACAGATTCTCTGAGAGTTTTTATTGACGTGTTCTCTTGGTTGGACTGAGACATTAATTAAATTTATTCTAGAATTTTGTTAATTTGCGACCGACCTCCATTCCTCTGACTAATTTCTCCCCATTTCTATGAATATATTTTATTAGTAGGCGTTATTATTAAAACACGAAATGAAATGGTCCCAATTGTTGAACGTACGACAAATTAGTTGAACAATTCAACATGAAAATGTATGTTTAAGTTGATGAGACAAAATCAAATGACCTTCCAAGATAGGGGTCAATGGATTCCTAACATACAGATACATTAAAATTAGAATTAAATTAGCTATACATTGATTAATGCATATGTCAAACTAGTTGTACGAAATCAATGTACTGTAACAAAATTGTACAAATTAGAGTATATGGACATGACGTAAATCAGAGTAAGTGTGAGAGAAAATTAAATATAGTCCCTTGGAAATTAAAATCAAAATTTTAGTAGATTTTAATAAAAGTGACAAAATACGTGATGAAAAAGTTATGGATCTCATAAAATATATAATTAAAATTAATTGTTAAGTTTGATAGAAATTAAAATCTACCAAATAGGGGTATAAACATATTAATTACTTAAAAGCAAATGGAAAGAAACTTACGAATGAGTGTCAACGTAGTAGCGTATTCACGGAAGGGATTTCATCACGTGTCCACATGTCATGGAAGGAATATTTACGTCTCAATGATCGATGTCTGCATGAGCAAAAAACACTTCAACTTCTGAGGCCTACCTAAACAAAAGAATCCGTAGGACTTTAACACTTGACCATAACTATGATTAGATGTCTGAGTCGGTCACGAAAATGAACGAAACTTGTCTTAGTGCGAATTCTAAATAAACAACATTGATATTAGTGCAACATGCCTTCGTATGCAAAAGAGTATTTCGAACAAATATCACAAAAGCATAAACGCAATAAGCTTTGAAAATCAAAATACTAAAGAATGTTTTCTCACAAAATGTCCTATAAATTGCACAAAGAAAAAGGGATTATATATATCTCACTCAAATACAAACAATTGGATTCAAAATAATAAAAAATCAGAAAAAAAAAAAATACACAATTAGTTTTAAGAAATACAATCTATTTTTTAGGTTCACGGTTGGTATCGTACATGGGAAATCATACCAAAACCACGAGAGTAAAACATAGGAGAGGAAAAAGAAATGAGTGAAAGTTGATCGAACAGTAATTAAATTTGAGAATAAGTAGGCATGAAAGTTAGCAGCAGGAGAAACTTAGAGAAGAAACTGAAGGTCATCAAGAACGACAGTAGAATTAATAAGAACAATAGCTTATATCGCTACTAACATTAACATATTTCATTTTTCTTATGAGAGTGTCTCTATGAGGCAGTTTCCTAATGCAATTATGTCTCTCCAAGGGAATGGCTTAGAGACTGTTGGAAAAAAAATAGTTAGTGGGCTGACTTTGGAGCTAAATTTAAGTGGGACCCGGTGGTTCATTTTGGAATATGGAAGTTGATTCGTGTTCTACTCCGTGAGAATATTGAAATTATATATTTATTTGTCAAAAATGACGTTCGGGTGAATGAGAAATTAGAGCTCAAAGTATGCCACTTGAAATGAACCTATGTGTTGGAAGGAAACCAAGTTCAAATTATCCCACATAAGAAAAACATGAAAGCAAAAAATCACTAAATAAAGGATTACACTTTAGAAAGGGTGTGATCAAGTGAAACATAGAAACTCTCTCCACATGCGCGCGCAGGGAGTGCAAATCACGGACCGAAATAAGCTATGAACATTGAACTTGTATACGTGCGCGACCTGCGCACACGAATGTCGGACTTATGGATTGCTTTGGGAGTTAAGAGAAAAGTCTATTTAAGAGGGCCATTTTCCCCGATTTAAAGACACACGAATTCATCAGAAAATTTCTGTCTTTTGTCTGCATATATTTTATTTTCTGTTCGAGAAGTGATATTGTTCAGACACGAAGTCGGTTCGCCGGAGTAGTTTCTGTGGTGCTCAAAAACTATTGGTTTTAACGTTATATCTTGAGAAACGGACGCTCGATCTGGACCTTAAGTACAGACGGTGAGGGGACGAATCTGTTTTAAGGAAATTGTGTGTAACACAGGCCTCGGTTGAAGGGTTTACTGTTTAATTCGTTATTTGGTCTATTACTCGTTTTGCAGATTTAAATTTTACAGTTTAACTTACAGTTTTAAATTACTTAATCCTGCTAGATTATATATATTTGAATCTCTTATTTACTCCATATCCTGTGAGTGGCAAATACGGTATGCAACTTGTAAATTCGGTACTCTAATTGCAAATACCGGATTTCTTCATATTTCTGTCGACCGAGTGATTGACCGAAATACCTTTGGTCGACCGGGTGATCGATCGAAATACAACTTTCGGTCGACCATCACTCAACCAAACTTTCCTGCAGTTTCTTGTGTCAAAACCCTGCAGAGTTTAGATTGACCGCAGTTCAGATCGGTAGATCGAAGTTGCCAAACTTGTCTATAGAGACAACATGCACCACATTTTTCAGTAGGTTGGGAAGCACCGAGCCTGTATATAAAATCAATTAGTTAATTCTGTTAGTTAGACAATTCGTTGGAAAGTTTGTTAGAGTTAGTTGAGCCAGCTGGACCTTCTGGATCTTTCCCGTATGAATGAAATGCATTTTACATTTCCATTTCAACTCTAATAGTCAATAGCATTTTTCCGAGTAATAATTTTTAGCTCATGGACAATTTCTACATGGGAAGAAATTTTCAAAGAAGAAATGAATAGATTCATGATGACAAAAGTAAGGAATATTGAGAATTCATACCTAAGTTTTTTCCCTCACTAGAAATTCTTGTATCGTAGCACTTAATGAAGGTAAAAGCTTTTAGAATATTTGGAAAACAAGGTACAAAAAGTAAAAGTAATAGCACCACGGGCCTTTTTTTTTTTTTTTTTTTTAATAAATATGACATCTGGAATAACAATCATAAAATCAAATATCATGAAATCTCAACCGTATGTTAGAGAGTCGATCTGAACCCTAAAGTACCAAACGACACCATTATCCATTTTCAAATGGACCACCCAGATGCTTCTTGTACCTTAAGCATGCATCTTATACCGTGTATTGTTCAATGCACCAATTTGACAGACACACTCGTCAAAAGAAGAATAATGTTACTTGTACATAATTATACTACATAATGGTTTGAATGAAGATGAGGTGCTCAAAAGCAAATGGAGAAGTTTTTTTTTATTTGATTGAACCATGATGTAAATCATTATATATATATATATATATAGTACAACCGTTAAAAAGAATGTGTGAAATGTCACAATACTTGTCCCGAAGTCGTTATAACTACCACACGCAAGCTGTCATGCTAATTTCAATATGTTTGATCATCTTATGACACATGTCATGATAAAGCCCTTTAAATAGTCATTCATTTTAGACTTGGAGGACTAATGTATCTAATCATGTCCTCAGTTATTATATTTTCGACTATAGCACTTCAGAAGAATGAATTATTTTGATAATTAAGCTCTACAGATCGCTTCGACCTAATGTTTCGGAGCATAGATGGAGCTATTTGATATTAAGTTTCAAATTTCTTTCAACACATTCATTGATATCAATAGAAGTCAATCTATTATGATTCGATCTCCACTTAGTGTGATAATTCGGAGAACAAAGAGAAGTTGTGCAATGAATAATGTCGACCTAAAAATAGAAAATATTTTTTAAAGTCAATGATAGGTTTTTGTTTCTCTCAATTTCAACATGATTTTTCCTCTTTTTGGGAATTTTGGTGTGTGTTTTTGGAAGCCAATTTTTTGCATAAAGAGATAGAGATGGAGATTCCGACATTTTGTCGACCAAAAAAATACCTCAACTGGAGATTTTATTTCTATTTTTGAGATGTTCGGCCCTAGATATTCTTTTCATTTCGAGGCATTTTTTTAGAGAATATAATCTTTCAATCTTTAGGATTTTTAGAGTGAAAGTTGGATCTATTTTATATTGTGTAATGGTCTTATTTGTCTCTAATTTTTGGGGCATTTTAGTTATTTCCGTGAGTTGACATCATCTTATCATTACATTAAAAGTCATAATTAAGTTTCATTGCCAAAGCTCATGTATGTTTATTACGTTTGTCCGGTAATTCATCATGAGTTTAGCGAACAAAATTCTAGATTAATATTGTTAGAATTTTCACTTAGGTTTTGTTCATGTCCAAGGCTAAATTAAGGTCTTTAGTCGCATTGCTAGCCGAGGTCTCCAATTACATTTCTGTCCAAATGTTAGGGTTCTGTGTACTGTATTTCTTAGGGAAACCTCAGAAGTTAATGCATTTTTCACTCAATTGTGTCTTCGACGAGACGTAAATGTTCAAAAACACGTGGGCATGCAATGGACCTTTTTGTAGCGAGCGTAGAGTTTAGATGGAACGTACTTATTTATGTAACAGATAAATTATAACTCATCTCAGTGTGTATTTTGAAACATTGGTGTTAGTGCATAATATCTTTGCATGCAAACAAAGTGTTTCTAGGAAAATATCACAAAAGCACTAATATCAATAATCTCGGGACATGGGAACTAAATCATGATTTTCAATAAAATAATGAAGAATGTTAAATCATAAATTAAAATGACTAAAATACTCTATCAATCTCCTGTAAATATACCTTTACACAATGTAAATAAATTATTTATGTTCACCTTTCATTGAATCTATCATTTAGTGTCACCTAAATTGGAGTTGTAATCCCAGTGAAGCTACATAGTATTACTCATGAAAAATTGTTCTCTCTCTCTCTCTCTCTCTCTCTCTCATACAAACTATTGGATTCTAAATACTAAAAAGAAACTCAAAGAAAAAAAACTCCTGAAAAAATGAGAGCAAAAAAATACGTTTTACGAAAAGAAATAAAATCTATTTTGGAGGTCAACATATCGTGTTAATATTGACTCGCAAATGCCAATAATGTTTAAATTATTTTACCGAATAATATCAAGTTTTTTAATTCAAATTAAGAAAATTTTAATTTCTTGATGATTACGTATATTCCTATTTGACGTTTGGATTGAAATGTGACTAGGCGACACCTCTAAATTAATTTCGAGTATTGATACTTGTGAGTCATAGTTTTTATTTAGTCTACCTTAATAATAAAAGATTAACTTAATGCACAATAGAAATGATATTGGCAAGTCAGAAAGAACCCATAAACAATGAAATGGAAATTTACCTCAAAGTATTATCCCTTTCTTTCACTTAAAGCATTTGCAAAATATCACTAAAACGAGACATGTCAAAGTTTGAAAAATTGGGTCCCTAGACGTGACAATATATTTGAAGAGGTAACCAAAGAAATTCAGAGAAAATGAAAGATAATTTCACCACATAACAACTTGGCATATTGTCTTTGATCCAAATTAAAGAACCCTCCACAAAGAGAGAATAGTGGTTTTCTATTAGTACTATAATTGCGTCCCCGGCCATTTATGGCAGCCACTAATGTCACTTTTTGGTAAACTTCTACGAAAAGAATCATGCTACTCAAACAGTCTCAATTACAAGATTAAAAAATAGGGTAACACGTGATGAAATATCATTGGACAGTTTGAAAAAAAAAAAAAAACATTACCCAGGTGCTGACAATTGAGTACCTGTCAAAACGAACCAAGCTTGATGTACACTCCGGTACACAGCTCGGTTTACAGTCCCCTCACAACATGGGGTGGGGCCCGAACTTAAAATAACATTAAATCAGCTCGGGCTCCACCCCATGTGAGGGGGCTGTGTACCAAATGGTAAAAAAAAAAAGCTGTACAATCAACTTTATTGCTGTCAAAGCACATGTTTGTGGTCCTTGTTTGAGTAGCATTATTGCTAGGAAAATACGAGACAATTGCCCATGTCTAACGCCAGCAAAGTTATATTATTTCGAATGTGGGCTTAATATTCCTGATTGGCATGTTTGATAAGTTGTCAATGATATTGAATAATATTAAGGAAAATTTGTGTTTTAAATTTTTTGTCCTACTGTCAAATCTTGTGTCCTAAACATGTTCAACATAATTATTATATATGATGTGTCAAACATTTGATGCCGAGAATTACTTTGTTAATGAAGAATTTAAATCCTCTTATTTATTTAGAAAATGAAATGGATAGGTAAAAGGGGAGTATTTTATAATTTTTAATTTTTTTTATTAACGTGAAAGCTTATAAATTAGAGTAATTATTTTTATGATTTCAAGTTTTAACAAAGGGGAATTCACAAAAATGTCATTGTTTTTGAAAATGCACTAAAAAAAAACATTGGCACTTGATTTTTGCAAAAATGTCACTTTTTGTCGTGAATTGTCCAAATTACCCTTAGTCTCAACTTTCTATGAGCATTTAATGCTTATTAGTACAATCTTACATCCTAATTAATGCTTTGATTTGATAATTTATTTTTGACATAATAAAAATAAGATATTATATTATTTATTATTTAATTCACTTGTTTATTTAAATATATCATTAATTATTTTAATGAAATTTACATATATTATTTATTTACTGTTTATTAATTAATTAAAAATTAATTATTTATTTTAATTGTTTATGTAATATTTAATTTTAATTTTAATTAAATATTTCATTAATTACTTTAATTATTTACGTATATTATTTACTTCACATATAATTAGTTATTTTGTTTGTTTATTCAATATTTAATTTAATTTCTTTAAATATTTCATTAATTATTTTAATTGTTTATGTATATTATTTCCTTAATATTTCATTACTTTATTTAATTATTTTTTTAAATTACTTATTTTAATTGTTTATCTAATATTTAATTTCATTTTTATTTAAATATGTCATCAATTATTTTAATTATTTATGTATACTTAATATTTAATTAGTTATTTATTTTAATGACTTATTTTAATGACTTATTTCATATTTAATTTAATTGTTTCTTTACTTTTTAAATAATTATTTAAATAAACAATTAAAATTATTATTTAACTGTAATGTTGATTGATTTTATGCACCCATTTGATTGACAAGTCAAATTTTATCTAATTTTATGCACTCATCTGTCGAGAATTATTGAGGTAAACTGTCGGGAACGACATTTTATCTGTCGGAAACGACATTTCATCTGTTGAGATTTACCCATCTGTCGAGAATTACTGTAGCGACGGACTAAAACTTTCAAGTACAATTGTGATGTGATTGTTTGTCATATTTTGGTACAACTTTTTCACTTTTTGTACAATTTTTTATGTTGTCAACTCAAGGAAGTATAGGGTATTTAAATTCTTTACAGGGGGCAAAAATGTCAAAAAATGTCCAAAAATGACAATTTTGCAAAGACACTCAAAAAGTGACATTTTTGTAAATGACAAGCCAAAAATTGACATATAGTGTAATTTCCTCTTTAACAAATTGGGTAATTATCAAATGCCTAAGGCTGTGGGACTAATAACTTTTGGCCACGCGGAAATGGGTTTGGACTTTTGCAGGCTGTAAAGTGCATGCTGCATGTTTGACAGGGTCCCAACTCTAAATCGGGGGAACAGGGTCATTACATTTTCTGTCACTTTTATTATGCTTGTTAAAAAAAAATTTAACTCCAATTTTGAGTGTCTCCCACTGTCCCCTTTTTAAAGTATTATGGAGAAAGTAAATTACAGAATGTGTTTTAACAGGTGAGGATACAAGAGTTGTCATATTGATGCCCACAAAGAGTCCAATTTCATACTTTGTAAAAAGTAGGAATCGAACCCTCACATTGCGGCTACCAGCTGATGAGACGTTCAATTATAATTTTATTAGCAACTCAAACAATTTACTTTCACAACAAATAATTTCTGGACAGTTTTTTTTTTTTTTTTCTTATTAAAAGCATGCACTAACTGTCATGACAATGCATATAAAAAATATTTTAGTTAAAAATATGGATTAATCAACTTTGCCAGAAGGAAAGTGATAAAATCTTGACAGATATGTATGTGACAGTAGATAATTGGATGAAAAAGTTAATTGTGTTTTAAATTGTCAAATGATAGAATGTTATGTGAAATTATGTCAAGGATTGTATTCAGACATGTAGCATTGTAGCTTGATTCGAAAATAAAATCCAAATCTCAAAAAACCCAGTACATGTTAGTTGTTTTGAAAATAAAGATGGCAGCTACATCTCTTATCGAGAGCCAAGTAGGTTAAACTTTGATGAATTTATTGGATAAAGGCTAGCTGCCTCATTTTACTCAACGTACCATAGACGACAAAGATCTCGTATTCTTAAAAATATTTGCACGCAATTTTAAATACGCGTCCAATGCAATTGTCCAAAATTAGTTTTACATATCTAACATGCAACATGTGACCAGAAAGAGGATAGGTTTGGCTTCTTAACAATTTTCAATCATTGGCAAAATATACATGCATGTATTTATGTGTAGAATATAATTCGAAGAAATAATTTTGAGCCAAATCCAATCCTGCATTTTATTTGTTTCAGAGTATCTGTACATTTGTTAGCTTAATTTACACTTGTCTAAGCCACCAAAAGTGGCTTTTATTGGTATTATTACGAATTTGATACTTAACTATTAGTGCTTCTGGATTATGTAGAAGAAAACTCGAGAGTGGAGCAATTATTGACGAAGGACGGAAGTGAATGAAATCTACAATTTTGGGATCAAATTTTACACTTTAGAAATCCAAGGATCAAATTGTATGTTTGAAAGATATAAAGCCACTGAGGTGATAGCAGAGAAAAATTGTAATGAAGTCAAATTCTAAAGTGGACTAAACTCTTTTTAGGATTATATTATAAGTGGCCAAGTGGGCAACTTGGATAACTTAGAAAGGGATGGAATTAGATGGGAATCGAAATTACAAGGAATTAGACTCCTTTTGGACTACAAAAGCTGGAGGCAGAAACAAGGAAAGTGAAGGGAAATTACTTAGACTATTAGTCATTTTGGGATAAAAACAAGTGTGGCTGGCAGATTAAAAGCAAAATCTGGAGGCAGAAACAAGGAAAGTGAAGGGAAATTACTTGGACCATTAGAGTCATTTTGGGATAAAAACAAGTGTGGCTGGCAGATTAAAAGCAAAATCTGGAGGCAGAAACAAGGAAAGTGAAGGGAAATTACTTGGACCATTAGAGTCAAAATCTGGAAGAAACAAGGAACGTGAAGGGAAATTACTTGGACTATTAGAGTCATTTTGGGATAAAAACAAGTGTGGCTGGCAGATTAAAAGCAAAAAAGAAAAAACGGGGACGGATAGACGGCAGGGGGAAAAATCAGAAAAAAAGTTCCATATATTTGCGCAAATATTTCATCAATAGTTGTTCAATAATTTGGGGAGAATTAATCACTTTCGTCATCGTAATAGCCGCGAGAGTTACACTACGCAAGGAAGGAAACACAGAATATTGTTGGAATTCGTATGGCGAAGACTGACAATAGCTTGGAGGATTGTTATCTGGTTTTGTTGAAGTATTGGTGACACTTTGTTGTCAACTAAACATATGTATTTGTGGTTTCTAGTTTAGTTGGAAAGTTTGGTTAAAATCCAACTTATTTGTGATGTAAAATGTTAAAATAGTATGGTCTTGTACTAATAAAAGAATTGCTAAGTCAAGGCCTACTACAAGTTGAGGTATGATATATATTAGTTGGTAGATATCTTGTATAATGTCTAGCAAGTTGGCTCTATATATGCCAGCCTTTGTAGTCTCGAAAATTGTAAGAAAATATATCAAAATGTAGTCATAACAATCTCTTCTTCTCCTCTGATTTTCTCACCAGAAAAACAGAGTATATATATATATATATATATATATATATATATATATATATATTTATGTTTATGTCTTGTTTTTGCTGTAAAATCGGTATTTCATATTCGGTATTTTTCCCTCCTCCATGACCATGAATTTAACAAATGTTTTAAAGTTTTGTTTGTAAAGCTTTAGATCCAAAAATCAAACAGTGGTATCAGAGGCCAAATGATTTTAGAAGGGCAAAAAAAGAGCTGAAAATGGAACGAGAAGAGTTAAAGAAAAAAGGCTGCCAAAAAATGAGAAAATTCGATTTTTGATGCTAAAGTTTCAGCAGCAGTCCTGAGAGTTGAATTTGATCCTAGATGGTGTTGAAAATGGTTGAAAACAGAAGCAAAAACTGGTATAAAGGAAATGGCTGCAAGTTGTTGTGAAAATGTGTGCTGCAAAGTTGCTATAAAAAGGAAAGTCTGGTGCTGAAAAAAATGGTGAAAAAGGTTGTTGAAGGTGATGTAAATGTCAAGAGAACCAGAAGAAGAAATGATGTCTTTAGGAGCTGTAAAAGGGCAGAAAAAGAGCCAGAAGAAGTTGTTGTAAAACTGCTGAAGAAAACAAAGACGAAATCCAGTATAAGATGCTGAAGAAGAAGCTCAAAATCCGGTATTTAAAACTCAAATCATTGAAATATGGTAATCTTGCATTACTCTCCATATCTGGTATGTGAATGTTGATATATGGTATGCACTTGAAAATCGGTAAGCTGATATCCGGTATTAGAATCAAAATCAACTATTGCATTGTGATATCTGGTAAGTGAAAGATACCCCTTATATTCGGTATCTCAATATACGGTATGCATTCTCAATTCCAGTATGCACAAAAATCCGGTATTTTGTTCAAAATTGAAATCCGGTAAATCAAAGTTGAAATCCGGTATGCTAAATTTGAAAATCTGGTATGCTTGCAAAATGATCAAATCTGGTATTTAAAAATGATAAATCTAGCAGCAAATTAGCAGCAGCAAAAGGCTAGAAAATAAAGAAATTTTTGAGGATGTAATGATGCAAGTCGAATGTTTCTTTGGATGAGGTTGATCTAAGGTTAAAAAAGTTGGTCAACTATGAAAGAGAGTTGCAACCATGGTGAACTTGGATCAAATAAAAAAAAAAGAAAATCAAAACTTTTAGTCATCAAAAAATGGTTTGAATCTGGTTATCTCATTATGGGAAAAACTGATCTCAGTTGGTGATGAAAATGGCTGCAAAGAAGATGAAAAAAATTTTCTTTTATAAATACTGGTAATGGCTAAAAAAGGAGGAGTGAATCCAGTTAAGCAAGGTACAAAATCTGGTAAATTTAGCCAAGCCAAAAATAGTAACTACCCTGGGAGGCAAATTTGATATCAGATGGTTTAGGAATGGCTGAAAGAAAGCCAAACCTCGTAAAAATATTTGACAGCAGCAGCAGCCCTTGATAAAAAAATTAGCAACAACAATCGAAAAAAAATAACAGCAGCAGCCTTGATCAGAACAGCAGCAAATCTGGGGAAAGATGCAAGTCCAAGAGCCTTTTGTGTAAGGTTGATTCAAGGCCAAAAGAGTTGATCAATTACAAAAAAGAGTTGCAACCAAGAGAGTTTGAATCAAATGAAAAATAAAGGAACTCAAACTTATAGTCACAAAACCAGAAAAATGAAAAATGATCTGACCTTAATAGAGAAATGCATTGATGATTTCCTACAAAAAGAATGGTCCAAGAAGATGAATTTTTTGATGGTTTCCAACCAAAGTGTCATGGGGGAGTGTTGAAGTATTGGTGACACTTTGTTGTCAACCAAACATATGTATTTGTGGTTTCTAGTTTAGTTGGAAAGTTTGGTTAAAGTTCAACTCATTTGTGATGTAAAATGTTAAAATAGTATGGTCTTGTACTAGTAAAAGTATTGCTATGTCAAGGCCTACTACAATGTGAGGTATGATGTAGATTAGTTGGTAGATATCTTGTATAATGTCTAGCAAGTTGGCTCTATATATGCTAGCCTTTGAAATCTCGAAAATTGTAAGAAAATATATCTAAATGTAGCCATAACAATCTCTTCTTCTCCTCTAGTTTTCTTACCAGAAAACCAAAGTATATATGTATGTTTATGCCTTGTTTTTGCTGTAAAATCGGTATTTCATATCCGGTATTTTTCCCTCCTCCATGACCATGAATTTAACAAATGTTTTAGAGTTTTGTTTGTAAACCTTTAGATCCAAAACCCAACAGGTTTATTGTAATTAAACTCGGTGATGTTTTCCAACTTTTATTGGTTTGATTTCAATATTGTGAGTGTTAGGTCCAATGTTGTAATTGGCATGTTTGTAAAAAAAAAAAACTAAAATAAACATTTGTCAAAGTCAAGGACTTGGTTGCAATTATGTGCACTTGAGTTAGAGTTCGAATTCAAGTTTGGAACAAGGTTAAAAACTTGCCGAATTTTCGCTAGCTACTTGCTAATGTCTCACTCGAGCAGCACATGTAGAACTGACTTCGTCCACTTCTCACTGACCGCTCGCTCGAGCGACAGCACTATCGCTCGAGCGACATATTTAAGCGATAAAACCTAAGTCATGATTTTGAAGAGTTTTACACGGCCCATGACACCTGTTTAGCCCTACATATAAATATAGGCATCTTGCATGAAAATCGATAAGGTTGCTTTATTGTGCTATCATCTTTAATCATATTCTTAACATCTAATGAGAGATCCAAGAGATAATTAATTGATTGATTCATCCATATCAATCTTGTGATACGGCAACCTGGTTTTGGAGAAAACATCGAGGAGATTTAATAAAAAACACCTGACTTCCTTAACACTTTAAGGAAGGAATTCAAGCACAGGAAGAAGATCAGGAATATGTGATTCCTGGTTATCCACTTGGAAGAGATGTGTATAGAAGATTGTAAGACTAACACAACAGATCATGGTAGAAGATTGTGAGTCTGGAGTACAGCAGATCTTGGAAGCTACATGGGGGTCTAGTGGGGCAGGCTAGACAACATCTACGATATGTTGAGTTGGAAATAACTCCATCAGGGTTTCAAACTGTGTGCTTCGAGTTTAATTGCATTGTCAAAATATTACAACTGGTTTGGTTTTTTTCAACTGAGTTTCTCCGGGAAATTGGATTGTATTGCTTTCAAAATATTACTATGCTAAGAAACTTAGGAAAAAATGCTTAACTATCTAGAAACTGCTAAAAGTGACTTGTTGCTCGTAGTAGATTAATTCCGCACGTAAGATCAAATTAAAATACTTATCTAGTACGGTCTAGCGTTATCCCGTAATCATCCTAACTTCTCTTGGAGCAATAGCCAGAATAATCATCAGCAGCGCTCTTGGTTTCCAACAACAAGATAAAAGAGCTTCTCTGGAGGATATCATGGGTAAATTCTTACAGAAGACTGACCAGTACATGGCAAAGATTGAAACAACACTACAAAGTGATTCAACAGCCATTAAAGGGTTGTAAACTCAAATAGGTTAGTTGACTCACGCTATTTCATAAAGATCACAAGGAGCCTTACCCAACAACACAGAAACAAATCCGAAAGAGCGGGTACTAGCTATCAGAGTAGTTGAAGATGAGCAACTAAGGCAATTACAAAACTAAAAGAATATATACCTCCTATTCCTTTTCCTTTTCCCTAAAGGCTTCAAAAGTGGACAAAGGAAGAGAGGATCAAGGCAATCACAACAAGAAGTGGAGTACAGTTGCCTGAAATTACAATCAAAAGACCAGTCGTAGAAAAAACAAAGTGCCTAGTACAGATGAGCAAAGTGAATGAATCTAAAAATTAACGAGAAAAATTTTGAAAGAGAATTAAGACAATTCACAAGTTAAGGCGAGTGTTCCTATCAGCGAATACGTACATACCATCCCATTCCCACAAAGGTTAAAGAAACATAAGTTAGACTAACAGTTTGAGAAGTTTCTTGATGTTCTAAAGAAACTCTTTATCAATATCCCGTTCATAGACGTGATAAAGTAGATTCCAAGCTGTGCTAGATTCTTGAAGGATATTATATCAAAGAAGAGAAAGTTTTCGAAATTTGAAACTGTGGCGCTGACAAAGGAGAGCAGTGGTGCGAGTATAAATTTAATGCCTTTATCTATATACTGGAAATTGGGACTAGGAGAAGTGAAAGAAACAATATTATCACTACAGCTGGCCGATAGAAGTATCAAACATCCAAGAGGCAATGTTAAGAATGTACTCATCAAAGCTGCCAATTTGATATGCTTACGGACTTTATTGTTTTAGACATAAAAGAAAACATGGATATTCCTATAATCTTGGGGCCACCATTCTTAGCAACATGTCGAACCTTGATTGACATGGAGAAATATGAGTTGATCTTGAGGGTTGAAGATGAGCAAGAAGTTTTTAAATTACATAACTCATCCAAGCAACCATTGGACTTCAAGGAGTGCAACTATATTGATGAAGATGACCTACCTATTCAACAAAGCTATCAGAAGAGAAAATCTAAACAAAGCTATCAGAGAATGGAGAGGATAAACCTAGAGAAAATCCACAAATATTTTTTTGTGGGACCCCCCTTATAGGGAGGAGTAGATGAGAATGGAGAACTCAAGGCTTGGAGAGCTAAAATAGAATGTAAGGCTAAAAATTGCAAAGAATGCAAGGTCGAAAAGCACCAACTTGAGCCACCATGAGTAACGCTCGGCCAAAGTCTAGCTTAGGACTATAAACTGAGAACTTCATGGGAAGTAAACCATTTTTCTTGACTATTAACTCTTCAATTTTAATAATTGCATGGCATTATAAATTATACGGTTTCATTTAGTATCTAGTCACGTTTGATTATTATTTAACTAAAAACTTTTTGTTTTTTTTGTTTCATTATTTTTAGAATCATCATCTTAGATTAACTACAAAATAAATAAATAAAATAAATAAATACGGTTGACAATGGTCAAACCTGAAAAAATTCTTCTTCTTTCATTTAAACTCTTAATTTTTTTTTTCACATATATTTTTTTTATTAGGTTTTAATTTAAAATCTTTAAAATTCTCTCCTTCCGTCACACACACACACACACACACACACACACAAATACACAATCGCTATCTTATTTTCATCAATATATTCAATATTTAAAAATTGTGAAAAATTCAAGTTTCCCTCAAAAGTTCTAATTTTTAATTTTTTTTTTTAAAATATTGAATTGAGATAAATGTGTTAAGTAGCTGATGTGTGTAAATTATAGTTTACTGGGATCTTGATTATAATTTTTTATTGGTTCTTGTTAATCTTGCTTATACTTTGATTTGTAGAAAAAAAAAATTGGCATAAAGAACAAAGATCCCTTTTGAAGGAGGATAAAGAAAATAAAAATATTCTACAAGTTTCAAGGCCAACTCCATAATCCAATAATTATCCGACGAGTCTCAGATTCATCTATTTTATAATGTTACATTGATGACAATGTAGGAATTAAGTTTGGAGGTGAAAAATCTAGGTTTTCTTCTAGTTTAATCTGCATGAATGATTTTTGTGTGAATAATTTAGGTTTGATTTTTTGCAAAACAAAAAATAAAAATAAAAATCTTTAGCTTTATTATACATGCTTGTGTGTGACTTAACTCGAATAAAGTAATTCATGTCCTATGATGATATTGTGCATATCCTCGAACAAAATTTGGATCGGTTCGTGTAGACACTTGAATTTTTGATTATTTATGAATTCCATTATTTTATATTTAGTTTTTGAACAATTAGAGCACGTACTCATTCTTGATTGCACTTATGGTTAACTTTGAGTTGAGTTGAGTTGAGTTGAGTGAGTCAGCAACCTTAGAATTTTTTAAGCCTTCAGAGCATGTTTATTAAGTTAATCACCCCAGTTAGAACCATATTGAAAATCCTTTTAGCATATGTTTGGGGGGGGGGGGGGGGGGGGGGGGGGGGGGGGGGGTGATTAGATTCATCCAAAACCAAGAACATCACCACATGATTGTCTTTTAGTTCCTATCATTGGTCAGAAAAAAGAGAGTGAAAGACATTGCATTAGCCATGGTATGTAAGAAAAAGTTACCTACATTGTAGTGTGAAGCTAGTCTTGAGTAATTTGGCCCTACTCATGGAACATTGTTTGGGAGATAATCTACTAAGAAAGAAGGTTGCCTACAGTGAAGAGTGAAAACTACCTTAAAAAACCAACAAGATCCCAAAAACAAAAGAAGGGACAAAATAAAAAGGAAAGAAAAGTAAACACACCAAAGTGAGTTGAGATAGTAGCAAAATAATTATAAGTGCTATCTCTGTCCGGTTAAGTCTTGTTCAGGGATTAGGAATTGAAAGGTGATTGAGTGGTTGATAAAAATAAGCCTTGTCGCATTGTTAGTTTGCCTTTGGGAAAATCGAAAAACAAAGAGAGCAATACGAGTGATGAGAGATTATATTGCCATACTTGGAATTTGGTTTTGTTTGGGAAAGGAGAATTTGGAAGTTGAAATACATGGCTTGATTCGAGTAGCATCGGTGGAATTGAGAATGTTTACACACACACACAAGAGCTAGATATACGATATGTGGAGTTCTAAAATAATTCTTGATTCTTGTGTCTCATTAACCTGATTGAATTTTGTGATTGTGATGTGCATTTTGAGGACCCAATGAATTGCTTATTTCGAGCTGAGTGTGATTGTCTACAGTCTAGTTAAGTGTCTATGATGATCTTCAATCCTGCATTTTATTTCTTTAAGAGTAATGCAAATTGGCCCGTGCGATCATTTGTCAGCTCAATAATGACCTTGCATTCAAGATATGCAATTTGCAACTGTTTTAATGCAATTTTTACTTGTTTATACTCATACTCTATGGTAATTTTTTTTTCTTTAAATTGTATAGTTCGAGTGAGAATTCGTTAATTATGTATGAGGTGTACTCAATCTAGGCTTTCAAAAGATTTTATAATTTTTTAAGTGACGAATTTTAGTGAAATTTGTCATGTTTCATCCCACGAGGCAATATATGTATTCCAAGTCATCTCACCCTCCCAAGCCCTCATCGAAAAGATTAGGCTGGCAAGGTGATTAGGGCAACTGTCCAATGCAATACCAACTAAATTGAAGCGTCTTTGAAGTGAAGCACCACAAGTTATTGCAATGTGTTTTTGAACTGTCTATCATCTCCCATACAAGGCATCTCCCATGAATGTTGCTTCATCAAAGAGATCATTCGTACAAAGATACTATATACGTCTAATAGATTTGAAAGCCTTCAGCATATGCTTTCAATAAACTTTTTAGCTGACAAGCCTATGACGTAAGGTAGCTATTTTTTCATTTCATTTAAGATGATCACAGGCCTAGGACAACTAGGATTGACATATGTCGAGTTTGACCCATGGGCCAATGAGATGAAGCCATGGGTTGAGCATCTAATGATCACCACTTCTTCTAACCCTCTTTATTTCTACATCGATACCATACGGACGAGGATAGACTCTCAAGATCTTGCGAGATGGACGAAGATGATGACAATCTTGCTGTTATACTTGACCATTATTGAAAAAGCCATCACCTACGTATTTGTGTGAGAAGAGGACAACTAACGACTGTCCATTTAATATGTGAGCAACTACAAGTGGACACCCAACACCCAGATAAGTAGAAGCTCGCCCTATCTTTAGTCACTTCTTCTAAAAAATTGAGGCTCTACTTCTAGGCTCAAAGAATCTATGCGCTTACAGGTGCTACAAAAGTTGAACGCCTCGAAAGATGAAATGAGTTGTAGAGTAGAGTTAGTCCAACATTATCTTCAAGTAAAGGACCTCTATCAAAGGGTATGCTCTCACCAACTTTATGGTCGAATTCACTAATGTCCATAAAATTAAGGTGACAATAGAATCAATTGATCTACCAACTTAGCACCTCTTTATTGATGGATAATCCAAAGAGATGGGCTCTGGGCATGTGTTATTTTGATAAGCTCAGAAGGTCTCAAGCTTAATTGGTATAATGAGTTTTGGCTCTAGAGTCTTCAACAAAGTTTTCGAATACGAGGGCCTTCTGCGGAGCTCATGTCAACCTATGAAATGCTAGTAAAGAGGATGCTTGTGAACAATAACTCTCCAAAAAGTGTTGAAACAAGTTAATGGTAACTTCACTGTGAGGAATAAAGTATAGCAGTTTACCTCAAAAAAATAATGGACTACTACCCCACTTTGAAAATTTTAAGTTAACGCGAATCCCGCGTCTAGAAAATGTAAACACATATGCATTTTCCAAATTGGATAGTAGCAAAGATTCCAAACCCTTAAAGATGGTGCCAATCAAATATCTTCAGAGGCCCTCCATCAGTGGGGGTAGGAAGTTGATGTGGGCTGAATACTTTTCGCCAATGATGAAGCTAGTCACTATTTTCTTAAAGACCAAACTCTCCTGGACAATAAAGGAAAAGCCAGTAAACTTAGAATTCAAAGTTGCACACTTCATATTTCATGATGATTATCTATACAAGAGGATCTTCTTTATGCCTCTCATTCGATGTAAAAGAGGAGAAGAAGTTATATGCCAATGAAAAAAGTAATGAAGCAAGGATACTATTGTACTACCTTAAAAAAATTGATACCCTGCACTGTGCCCAAATTGGCAAGTGTCAGCGCTTTGCCAATATCCAAGAGCTCGTGCCCCAAGAACTTATCTTGGTAACAAGTCCTTGGCTAAATAAGGAAATAACCTCGTTGGACCCATGCCAAATGGGACATGTAGTGCACGATATACCTTTATCTTCTTTACTAAGTGGGTAAAAGTCGAACCACTTGCAAAAATCACATAAGCGAACAATTCCAAATTCATATGGAAGAATATTATCTGCAAGTTTGACATTTCCTACTTACTAGTGACAACAGGCGATAATTCGACAACAAGAAAGTCAAAGAGCTCTATGAAGAGCTTAAAATCAAGAATCACTTTTTCACCCTACATTTTTTTCAAGACGACAACCAGGTGGAAGCAATTAACAAGACCATCAAGTACACCCTTAAGAGAAAGCTTGATATTTCCATGGGTGTTTCTGTTGATGAGCTTTCATGTGCTATAGGCCATCCAGAACAATAGCAAGATTGCTACTAAAGAGACCCTATTATTCATTGCATATGTTGTTAAAGTTATGAATTAGTAGAAGTGAGATTCTTTTCACCTCATCACATCTACTTCAATGAGATCACAAACAATGAGCTAAAAGAGCAAAGATGACTTCCTTGAAGAGGAGAGAGATAATTCACATAGTCGACTTGGCTTTGAGAAGCTAAGAGAGCAAAGCTCACTTCTTTGAAGAGGAGTAGGACAATTTACATAGTTGACTTGGCTTTGAGAAGAGTTTTTCTTTCAGTAAAAGACCATATATATGACTTTGGGCCCATATTTGAAAGCCCATATCACATCATAAAGGAATTACACCAAGGCACTTATAAGATAGAATCATCGATGGAAATGATCAATCTCATCCTTAGAACATAGAGTACCTATACAAGTACTATCAATAAATTTCTCGTATGTTGGATAAAGTCCCCATCCTTTGTAAAACATTTCCTATGAATGATAAAAGATCCTTGAGCTCATCATTACCTTCCTTGCTATGGCCATGCTTCATCAAACATGACGCTAAGTTATTTCATTTCTTTAGCATGAGAGACTTTAGCATGAGAGGTACATCTATTTTTTCTCAAAAGAGACTTGTCTCATATTCTTAGATGAACTGATCCTACATTCTTAGCTGTGGCCAATGATTTTCCAAGTGGGACGACATCATTTCATCACTTCGATATGAAAGGTATAGATATTTTTTCCAAATGAGACTTATCGTCTAATCCTCCATTAATCGATCCTATATTTTTCACTATAGATAATGCTTTGCAAGCCAGATGACATTATTTCATTGCTTTAGTAGGAGAGGTCTAGGTTGTATATCTATTTTTCCCAAAGGAAAGTGACCTCCTAATCCTGCACGAACTGATTATACATTCCTCATTGTAGTCCATTCTTCATAAAGACAAATTACATCATTTCCTCACTTCGACATGAGAGATATAGCAAATTGGTTTTTTCCAAAAAGGACTTGTCTTTTGTTACTCCCCCTATGACCAACCGCCAGCTCATAAAATAGGGCACACCCCGAGGCATCGAAGTGTTTAAAACATCAATATAAAGTGAGGCAGAATCCGATGTGAATAGCGTCCGTTCAAAGTGGTACAAACAAATTCTGAGCCGCAACTCCTAGAAGCTTCAACACAAGATATAGGTCTTTTAAGTAAGGATCTGTCCAAAATAAAATCTTATAAATGATGGATGTGACATCTCTATAGTAGGCGCCAAAGTGTCAACTCCAATTCAGAAACATTAAATGCCCGCCTACTATAGAGTGATAGATGGACAAAGAGACACTTCAGACCAGCAGATGAAGCCACGTGTTCTCCATCCAACGGTTCTCCTTCCACTCCCCTCTCTATAAATACCTATGATCTAAACAAACATTTGTAAGGTGATGTAACTCCACAATCTAAGTAACTACAATTTCTTCTCCACCATTGAGATAATTTAAAAAGGTTCGACGGTCTTTACTTTCAGAATCAATTGTGCAGATAATAATCGACTAACTTAATTGTTGGAGTGTTCGTTGCAACAACCACCATTGCTGGGAATGACCACTAACTATTGACCGTTTGTGCCAAATGTGCAGGGAGGAATATATGTGCAGTTGCTCTCCAATGGCCACGTGAAGGTCCATGTTTTGGGATCAACAGATTGACGTCGTCCGTGAAAAATACCACATTGACATTTCGATAATTTGATTATTGTCGAAAAAGCCCAAAAAATTTTCCCCTTGAAGAAAGGTTTTGATCTTGAATAAAGAATTAACGAAAGTTCGCCAGAGTTCAATCAATTTTTTGGATTGCTGAAAGTAGTCAAAGAGAAAATTCCATGAGCTCAAGTAACAAAGACATTAATCCTAGGAGAGTGAGAGAGGCCTCTAGAAGAGGTCATTCGAACCAATGTCACTCACCATCGTCGCCGTCGAGATGGAGGGGACAACCACGAGATTAACTGCTAAAGTAGCCTAAATGGCTACCAACATGATAAATTTTGTAGCTCAGAACGCTGCTATGTACGAGCTCCTCATGCAAGTTCAAGGTCATAGGGATTTTCAAATGCTCATAGAGAGGCCCCAGACAGCCTACAACTAGCCACAACAGACCCAAAATCGAAGGCACTCCAGCCATTGGAGAGAGGTCTCTATCGAGCGTCGTCATGCGTTGCGGGCCCCCTTGTGACCGATCCCCAGCTAGGAGAGAACTTTTCCCGAATTATGAATCGCAGAGGTCTATTAGTGTGTTTGACAGGATATGACGAAATCCAAAGAGTAGGAGCCAATCCACATGTAAAACGGCTCAGCAAGTAAATGGTAGAATTAGGGGAACAGAGCCTTCTCCACACAGGAATGGCGAGAGAGACCAAATTTATTGGATTAGGAAAATCGAGGAGAGACATCCCAACTACAGTCGTGATATAAGGCAAATAAGAACAAGTTTGAAGGGCCTTGTCGATCCTATGAGCTTGATGGTGATGATGACAATCTCCATTTCTCTTGAGAATTTCGCAACATCACGATGTCCCCCAACTTTGTGCCTCTTAAGATCTTGAAGTACGAAGGAAAATATGATTTGGAAAAGCACCTCAACAAGTATAGATCACAGATGAGCTAGAGGGGAGCATTACCAGCTCTGAAATGTTGAGCTTTCCATTTAACCTTGAGTTGAACGGTCGAGGTTTAGTACAGCAGGTTACCACCATTGAGCATCAGGAGCTAGCCTGATCTGAAGAAGTTATTTTCGCACTAATATCTGTCCATGAGAGAGGATGAGACTCCCATTCAACGCCTCCAAGACATGAGGCAAGCGGTAAGATAAACCTTAAATAATTACCTGGCCCACTTCACTAATAAGATAACCTACTGCAAGTAGGATACTGATAAGGAGGCCCTTTTCTACCTTGAAAAGATGCCTCAACATGAATACCCTATTTTGCAGGAATACGTGAAGAACCTTGCAACTTATGATGAGGCAGTAGAAATGATGAGGATTGAAATCATCAATCAAGAAATGATTGATCCAAAATAGGACGAAAAAGGGGCTCCTGCCATCCCAGACAAATGGGAAGGTGACCCACGTCACATTTGCTTAGCCGACAATGGATCCAAGTTGGACACGTTGTGGCTCCTACTTCGGGACAAGCTTTGGCAATGACTATGTTAAATGCTGTATTAATGCTCACTTATGAAAATGTGGGGCCCAGTGCCAACACCGAGAAGGCTGAACTCCAAGAATAGAGGAAGGGAAATAAGATCTAGGCATAGGCCTACGGAAGAGGTGCGACCATAATGTACATTTTATCAGTTCTATGGCCATGATACAAGTGAATGTCGTGATGTCCCTGGATCTGCAAAAATGAATAATCCTCGCAATGCAAGGGATGGTCGAACCTAAGAAAATCTCCAATGGCCCATCTCTCCCAGAAGAGATGCAAGACGAATGATGTAGTACTCGCCTTGACAATGGAGAGATGAGGACGAAGAGAGGCCTCGGGGAGGACATAGACAAATGAGAAATTAGGCCCTTGCCACGGAAACGCGCATATTCGGGAGATTGATGAAATTATTAGAGGCCCTAATGTAGGAGGCAGTTTCTAGAACGTACAGAGAAACAATGCTAGAGAGGCCAAGGATAATAATTTCTGGAAGGTTGGCTAAGTGGAGCCAATCACATTTACTTAGGACGACACGATAGGTCTACATTACCCCCATTGTAATGCGTTGGTGGTGAGAGCTATTGTAGCCTGTAATGGGTTGAAAAGCATGCTCGTTGACAATCGAAGCTCGATAAATATATTATTTGGCTCCACTTATGACAAGATGCTGGTGGATCACGAGCTCACCCCCATCAGCGAGCCACTATATGGATTCACTGGCAATAACATCATCTTACGGGGAAGGATTACTTTCGTAGATGAAATGGGTGGACCCCGCTTAGGTGGGTCCCCGCTTGTGGCTCAACACTTTATGGAATTTCTAGTAGTAGATTATCGGTCTACTTACAACGGAGTATTAGGCAGACCTGCTTTGAAGGAGTTGTGGGTCGTTACCTCGATTTACCACTTATGCATGAAGGTTTCCACTGAGCAGGGTATTGCTATGGTCCGAGGTGATCAGATGGGATCTAGGGAGTGTTGTCTCAACTCTTTATGAAAGACAAAACCTCAAAGTATGAATATGATCATTACAGCTATCGAAATGTTCGACGTCCCTAAAGAAGAGCCTACAAAGGTAAGACGTTGAGATGACAGAGGCCCATGAAGAAGGGATCCCTCATAATGAGTTGGACCCTCGCATCATTAAGTCCGAGCCACAAATGAGTTCAATGGAAGAACTATAAAGTTTCCAGGAAAACCCTCAAGATCCTACCCAGGTCCTATGAGTAGGAAGTGATTTTCTTCACACGGCAAAAGAAGAGCTTAAAAGTTTCCTACAAAGGAATTTAGACGTTTTTGCTTGCAAGCACGACGACATGGTGGGAATAGACCTAAAAGTTAACTATCATCACTTGAATGTGAATCCAAGACACATGCCACATAGACAAAAAATGTGAGCCCTCAACACGAAAAATGTACGAGACACTTAAGGAGGAAGTAAAAAATTGACTCGTAAGGGTTTCATTTGATAAGCCATTTATCCGAAGTGGATTTCTAACCCAATGTTGGTTAAAAAGCTAAAAGGCAAGTGGAGGGTATGCATCAATTTCTCTGATTTGAGTGGAGCTTGCCCGAAGGATAGCTTCCCACTCCCAAAAATAGACCAACTAGTGGATTTTACGACAGGGCACAATCTACTGAGCTTCATGGATGTCTATCCAGGCTACAATTAGATCCCCATGTTCTAGGCAGATGAAAAAGACACCTCATTTAGTATCGATAGAGCTTATATTGCTACAAGGTGATGCTCTTTGGATTGAAAAATGTTGGGGCTACCTATCAAAGGTTGGTGAATTTGATGTTTACAACCTTATTGGAAAAATCATGGAAATCTACATAGGCGATACGTTGGTAAAGAGACTCTAGATGGATCATGTGAACCAACTGGAAAACGCCTTTCAAATAGTGAGAAAATATAGGATGAGGTTGAATCCCCTTAAATATGCCTTTGGTGTGGCCTTCTGTAAATTCTTGGGGTACATTGTTAATCAAAAGAGAATCAAGGCGAACCCTGAAAAGATCAAGGCCCTAACTGAGATGAGATCACCTTATAAACCCAAAGAAGTCTAGAGCCTCAACGGACGAATAACCGCTCTAACTCGTTTCATCTTCAAGGCCACAGACAAATGTTTACACTTCTTCAAAATTCTTAAACAAGGGAAGAACTTTTAGCGGACATTGGAATGTGAGAAAGTATTTCAAGCATTGAAGCAAGGGTTAATTTCAGAAATGGTCACTGAAGTTACATGAAAATTACAAAATGGTCACTAAAGTTCAAAACTTTCATAAACGGTCACTCAAGTTTTAGACGCTTTCAGAAATGGTCACTGAAGTTTAAGACTTTCACCAACGGTCACTGAAGTTTAGAGGATATTTCACTAACGGTCACTGAAGTTACAAAAAGTTTCAGAAACGGTCACTGAAGGGTCATGCATTTTTTTTCAGTTTTTTGGTCGACTTTTTCGACCACTTCCGACCACCAAAATCGTCGAATTTTGATACTGTAAAAAAATTTACAATCTTCTCTTCAATTACCACCCAAAATCTCTCCCAAACTCCAAACGATTCGACCGAAAAATCGCCGCAAAAAGTCGCCCAAAAAATTGGAAAAATCTGCCCAAATTTTTCAAATTTTTTGGGCGACTTTCCGGCAACTTTCGACAACCAAAATTGCCGAATTTTGATATTGTTGGAAAGCCCACAATATCCTCTTCAATTACCACTCAAAATCTCCCCCAAACTCCAAAAGATTCGACTGAAAAATTGCCGCAAAATCAGATGAAAAATATGGGCAGATTTTTGGCCTTTTTGGGTAGCTGACTTTGCGGCAATTTTCTGGTCGAATCTTTTGTAGTTTGGGGGAGATTTTTTATAGTAATTGAAGAGGACATTGTGGGCTTTCCAACGGTATCAAAATCTGGCGATTTTTGTGGTCGGAAGTTGCCGCAAAGTCGCCCAAAAAATTTGAAAAATCTGGGCAGATTTTTTCAATTTTTTAGGCGACTTTTGCGGCGATTTTCCAGTCGAATCGTCTGGAGTTTGGGGGGGATATTTTGGGTGGTAATTGAAGAGGAGATTGTGGACTTTTCTATGGTATCAAAATTCGACGATTTTAGTGGTCGGAAGTGGCTGAAAAAGTCGTCCAAAAAACTAAAAAAATGCATGACCCTTTAGTGATCGTTCCTGAAATTTTTTGTAACTTCAGTGACCGTTAGTGAAACATCCCCTAAACTTCAGTGATCGTTGGTGAAAGTCTTAAATTTGAGTGACCATTTCTGAAAGTGCCTGAAATTTGAGTGACCGTTCATGAAAGTTTTGAACTTCAGTGACCATTTCTGAAATTAACCCTTGAAGCAATGCTTGGGGCGAGCTTCCCTTCTATCTAAATCAAGATTTGATGAGCATTTACTGTTTTACTTAGCCGTTTCAGACAAGGCTGTTATTTCATTACTTGTAAAGGAGGAAGGTACACACCAGCAATCTCTCTAATCATAGCATTGAAGAAACTGAGGCCATATTTCCAGGCTCACTCTATTCATGTGTTGGTGAATTTTTCCCTAAAGCAAGTACTCCAAAAGCCAGACGTCTCGGGAAAATTATTGAAGTGGGTGGTTAAGCCCGGTAAGTTCAATTTATTGTACAAACTTCGAAATGCCATTAAGGGTCAAGTCCTTGTAGACTTTGTGGCAAAAATTTGCTAGAGCTCCTAAGAAGAAGATAGTTATGGAGCCATTTGAGCCCCTTACATGGAATATTTTTGTTGACGGTTCGTCCAGGAAAATTGGTTTTGGGACATGAGTCATTTTGTACAGTCTGGAGGGGCATATGCTCAATTGTGCTATAAAGTTTGGATTTAACGCCTTAAATAATGCTGATGAATATGGAGCGTTTTGGCCTGCCTACGTTGGGCTAGGGAATGCAGGTCAAAATGTTGTTTATCAGCAGTGACTCTTAACTGATAGTAAGTCAGGTCAATGGAAATTTCACTGCTAGGGATAACGACATGGTTGCATACCTAAAACTGGTTATGAACCTCCTTACTGGCTTCGAGAAGTTTGAATTGGGGCAAATTTCGCTCCTGGAGAACATTCACGCCAATGTTCTGTCCAAACTGGCCAACAGTAAAGATTTCGAACTTCTCAGAGTGGTCCCTATCTAGTACATTTCCAAACTATCTATTGTGAAGGGAAATAAGATGATGTCGATCGATGGAACTCCATCATGGATGCAACCTATCATAGCTTTCCTCAACGACCAAACTGTGCCAGACAGTAAAATCGAAACCTAAAAGCTTCGGAGAAGGGTTGCTCATTTCTTATTGCAAGATGATATTTTGTGTATGAGAGGTTCTTCGTCCCCTCTCCTTTGTTTTACCAGAGAAGAGAAGGCCAACTACATACTGAAGGAGATTCATGAGGGAGTACATAACAACCACTTTGAGGAGTAGGTCGACATTAGCACATAAGGTATTTAGGCAGGAATACTATTGGCCAACCTTGAGAAATGAAGCACTCCAATTCATACGAAAATGCGAAAAGTGCCAACGATTCTTTAATGTGCAAAGACAACCATCCCAGAACCTCACAGTGGTATCAAGTCTCTGCCGTTTTCTAAATGGAGAGTTGATTTTATAGGCTCCTTGCCAAAATGGAGAGGAAGTGCCAGTTTTGCTATTGTTGTGATTGACTACTTCTCAAAATGGGTCAAAGCGGAGCCGCTGGCTAAAATCACCGATGCCAATACTTCTAAATTCCTCTAGAACAATATAATATCTCGGTTTGATATTCCTCATTCTATTGTATCCGACAAAGACAAACAGTTCGATAACAAGAAAATTCGAGACATATGTGACAAACTAGGGATAAAGAAGCATTTCTCAACGTCTAATCACCCCAAGCCAATAGTTAAGTCGAAGTTGTGGACAAAACCATCAAGTACACCATGAAGAAGAAGTTCGACGCTTTGAAAGGGGCTTGGGTGGATGAGGTACCCTAAGTGCTCTGGGCTATACACACCACCAGTCGAACTGCAATAGGAAAAACCCAATTTTTCATGCCTTATGGGGAGAGGCCATGAGTCCGGTAGACGTGGGAGTGTCATCGCCTCGTCACATTCATTTTAATAAGATAACTAATGAAGAACTACGGAGGTGCGAGCTCCAATTCCCAGAAGAGAGGAGATATGCCTCCTAGACAAAGCTTGTTGTGTACTAATGAAAGATAATTCGTTACTACAATGCCAAGGTAAAAAATAGAACATTCGGCTTAGGTGACCTGGTGCTTCAGAGGGTTTTACCATCATCAAAACTGCCAGGCACGGGAACGTTGGGCCCAAATTCAGAAGGCCTATACCATATAAAGGAATAAACACGACCTAGAACTTTTAAAATTGAGGACATGGGAGAGAAGTTGTTACCTCATCCATGGAATGTTTAACATTTAGGAAGTACTACCAATAATATGTTGTTCTAAGTACTTTTATGTAAACTTTCATGTTTATGGAATGTTAATTACCATTTATGCCCTAAGTATTTTTAACGCTCTGATGACCTATGCATAACGGGTCAATACATTGAGGACGAGATTTTATTGAACCTCTACCAGACGATTGAGGCGTGTGATATCCCAAGGGGTTGTCTTGATGCACCATCAGATTAGCGCCTCAGGAATGAATCATCCACCTAGGGGCTGAATGCTTAACTATTATGCATCGAAACTTAAACTGAGTTGCAAACAAGTAAACTGGGTCAGTTCGCCATTGAGAGAAACGTTTATACTTGTAAATTATAAATCCTAAATGTTTAAAACAAATGGAACTGATTGTATTAATAAGAAAAATGTAAAAGAGGGACCGAAACAATTACAACTTAAGAGTCTATGGATCTACTGGCAAATTGGCCTTATCCTTAGCAGAAGCCTCATTGTTTAGAGCCTCTTGAGGTTCATTGACAGCGTATGTCAAGGAAACCCTAGGTAGGTCCCCTAAACTCTCTTTTAGAGTAGATATATCCAAGGATTTGGTGGACCTCCTTCATGCACTCCGGCATCAGTGGCAAATGTGTCATAGAGCTCGATCTTCCCGAAAGAAGCTTATTCCTCCTCAACGGATCTGAAATTGGAACAACTTTCTTGGCTTCAGAAGTGGTGGCCACCTCGACCATTGTTGGAGGTGTCTTGTCTTTTACTATAATACCAGTTGGGATGTTGGATTGACGAGTGGGAGGCCTCGCCACGGTGGGTCCCTTTGTGAACTACCCAGTCGCCTCTTCTCCTTTCTTTGTTAGGGGCATCTCATTTTTCTCATCTTCCTCGACAGGAGTGAGCTTCTTGCTGGCACTCACCAAATCCTCGTCTAGCTTCTTATAAGCTATTGTGAAGGTCTTTATCATCCCAGCCTTGGCCATCAGCTGCTTGATAGTGGCAAAATTCGGTTTCAGGGGCCTTTTCTTTGAGAAGTCGTTTGCAAAAAGAACGTTTAAGGTGTAAGGCCATAGTTCAACGAACCTGAAGCAACTAACAATTCAAAAAATTTACCTTGAGAGGCCATTGGACCATTGTTGACGAAATGCATATTTTTTTTATGAGCTCGTTGTACAACCAGTTCTTGTGCTGAAGCTGATAAATAGTGCAAATAGTGTCGAAGTCCTCCGTTGATAGCTCGCATTGAGGTAATGCACATGCACAAATATGATGATTAGATGACAAAAATGAATAAATTAACATATAACCAGTTCCTAGGATACTCACTAAAAGTTGAAAACTTCGTCGGAACAGTCAGAAGCGCTAGAGGATCATCATCCATTGTGTCCCACATTCTAGAAGCCCAGCATCATAAGCTTTTCCAATCTTTTATTGAACTTGGTAGATTGACCACAAATAGCCCCCCATGGCGTCAAATAATACCATCCACTCGTCTTAGTACTGCAGCGATTACCTTGGGGATGTAAAGGGTTTGGAAAACAGAAAAGAGCATCTCCACACCATAAAAGGCTTCCCTCCATAACATTTACGGCCCTACCATTTGCTCCACGAGTTCGGGTTCAGTTGGGTAGGAGCTAGGCAGTAGGACCTTAAAATGAAGCGAAAGAAATGGTGAATAGGCAACCTAAACCCCGCTTTAATTGTATTTTTGAAAACATTTAGCAATGATGTAAAGACGTTCAAAAACTCTTGAACTGGTAGAGTAGTATACTCCAAATAAGATAGTTGTGGAATCATAAAAATTTGTCAAAAAAATTAACTTTAAAGGCTAGTTTTCAATTAAAATTTATCAAAATCAAATTATTGGCATTTTTTATATGCCTAGAGTTATAAATTTCATTGATTAAATGTTCATAACTTTCACATGATTTCATAATAAGTGGAGTTCCATATATGCCCTAAACCATATATGCCCTAAGTTAATTAAATTTTTTTTGGTATCTTGACCAACTTATGTACAAAGTTCTTCAAATATTTGCTTCCTACTTAGCGATATAGTGATATAAGCTAGTGCATCCCTAATTCTATCAATTTGATTCTTAATATGTCGCATACCACATTGCACAATTAAATTAAAAATATGACAAATATAATGAATATATGAAACAAAAAATCACCAAAATTAGGATTAAGTATTCTACAAAATTTATCTGTAACAGGCTTGTTAATCCTAGCATTATCAAATGTAAAAGAACGCATTTTACTTTTACATTTATATTCCCTAATGTTTTGCAGGATATAATTAAAAATATTATTAGCATTATGAGGAAAGTCAATTATCTTAAAAACAATAATTTTTTTATGCATCACCAAAAATGTATCTATGTAGTGTGTAGTTGCTGCTGTATAGCCTTTTTTATTTATACCTTTCCATAAATTTGAAGTTAACGATATAACACTACCATATCTATTTAAATTACTAATCAATTGGTTCTTACTTCTAAGGAAATAATCAATGATATCACTACGAAGAGTGTTTCTACTTATCTCTTTGTACCTTGATTGAAAATATTCATTCATGAATGTTGTGAAATGGTCGTTGTCCACTATGCTCAATGACACCTCAGCACCAACAACAAACTTCACCATTCCATCACAAGTTCTTTCCTCCGAGTACATCAATGTACTTAGTGTTGAAGAATCACTACCGGAAGGAGTACCAAAAGCTAATTGTGTTTGAGATTGGCCAACAAGCCCATATTTGGCCGTACATTTGACATAGTGACGATTGAGGTGGGAAGTACCTATACTTTTTTGCCGTGTTAATCGTGTTTAACAGTATTGACACATTGCCTTACACTCTTGGATTCCGTTGACGGTACGGACGAATGTAATCAATTTTAAGTGTTCCTTACACTTTGAAGCTCTCTTTTTTTACCTTTTGCTTTCCTCTTACATCGGGAATTCGTAGTTTGGCATCGCCAACATCTTCATCGATGTCATTCAAATCATTTGAATTGCTACTTTTCATGTGCATCGTCAACATTCATTTCCAACGAATTGAGATTGACAAATTGATTGAAAATTTGAGATAGTAGCGTCATAGGTGATTGGCCTCTGAACAAGCCTTTATCGAAATCATGAGGATCCATGTGTATAATGTAATAAAATGTATATTGTAGTGTATAGAATAAAGATGAAATGTATAAATTGGATAATGTATAGTGTAGAAAATGAATTGAGAGAATGTATATAATAGAATTGAAATTTGAATGTAATAAAATTTGTAGAATACATGTGAATTATGTAATAATGAATGTATGTCTATATAATATAACTGTAGAGAGTAGAAGAATTGTAGATTAACTGAATAATAAAGGAATTATTATAGAGAGAGTAGAAAGATTATTGAATTTGTTGTGAGAAAAATGGTGATGTTTTAAGATATTTATAGAAGAAAAAGAAAATTAAAAATTTAAAGGTTTTGTGACGGTATAAAAAAGGGGTCACAACGATCCTTTTTTTTTTAATAAAAAATTACCGTTTGATCACTATATAGCTCGACTCGTGGCTCGCTAAGCTTGCCCACCAGCTAGGCTCGTGGGTGAGTTGCTCGTCTAATTTGGAGAAGTCAGGCATGCTTGGGTTTGTCTCGAAATGAGCTCAAACTGCTCATGGATCGAGCTATTTCAAGTCAAGTCGACGAGATACTCGACTCAATTGTCACCTCTAGTTATGAAGTGTTATACAAGGTGAAAAATATACTTTCAAAAAAAAAAAATCAAAAATATCTATGAGCCGGTAAAAAAGGGATAATATAAATCACACAATAAGAGAAAAAAAAAATTAACTAACTAACTTCAACTTTTTGAAAATCCCACATAATTCAAGATCTTATTTAGCCATTGTTGACCAGGATCATTTGGTACCCCAATCGAGCCCTTGGACGAACAAACGCGCAAAGTTAGCACAATAAAAATCTAGTTACATGGTTGTGCCCATCGCACCGACTGAATACCATGTTTGCATTCAAAATCCTTTCATGGTTAATAACGCGTTCACGTTTATAATATGTCTAATCCTTCAGCTCTATTCATCTCGCTCTAATTGGTCGACCCTAAAAATATTAACAAACGCAAATTTATTGTTAAAAAGTGAAAACTCAACTGATTTATTTTCTCAACAAATAACTTAATCTAATTTAAGCGACAGAGTTAATTCTCTCATTTTATATGTAAACAAGTTTCACAGTTCACTTCCTAACAAATTTTGCGGCAAACAATTTCTCCTATCGCTTTCAGTGGAGTTTAGTATTGGACTTTTTGTGGGTACCAGTATGACAACTCTTGTACCCTAACCTGTTGAGGCACATCCCACGATTTACCTTCTCTACAATACTCTAGGAACCATGAGGGACCCTCAAGGTTGAGATTCAACCTTTAGTATTAACCTCAAATCACGTCCACTCATTAATCAATGACATATCATGTATTTTCTCACAACCATTCATTCAATTATTTTGATTTGGAACAACTGTCCCACGTATCCTTTTTCACTAGAGTAGACGATGCCACCTGCCCACTTTCAATAAAATCACTTTCCCTTAATTAATCCAGTTTTGAGGATGGAATAATTAGAGAGATATCCTAAATTTTGGGACCATTTCAAAAAGTCAGCATAAAACATAGGACTAACTGGAAATTTGGTCTAATTACATACTATTATTGTATTATTTATTGTTAAATCATAATTAATTAACCCTAACCCGACTAATCCAATACTGAAATCACTCAAATTTTTCTTTCAGTCAAATTCAAAGTTAGAAATTAAAAGCGGCTTCTTCAAGATTATTTCAATGAAATTCCTCAATAACGAGTAAAATATATTTTTCAGACATTGCCTTTATTTTCGAGATTACAACTTTATAAATGTATAAATTTCATATTTTACTATTAAATTTTATTTCGTATGTTAATTTCAATTTTTTATAAGGCACTGAAAGTTCATTTTTCCAAGTGACATTACTCATTTTACTTTGAAGATTTTTGTGATGGTATACATCAAAATTCAACTTTTGCTCAACAAGAGAGGTGCATACAAGGTGTATATGAAAATGTAAATAAGAATATGATTATATGAATGAAGGCTTTGCATTAGAAATTAATATGCAATGACACTTTTTAAAATGAAAAAAAGTGTTGTAAATTGTTAGGATTTATGTTATACCGGCGATTTTGTAGACAAAATCAAGTCCTAGTTAAATTGTATTAGGAGTTTGTCGAGTTATGATTAAAGTCATAATAGGAGTTATTGAATCCTAATTAAAGTCAAAAGAGTTGGGAGAGAAAATTATGATGAAAATATTGACGACTGCTCAACTGTCGCTCGCATGTCGCTGGCCTAGTGCACGACCATCAGTATTACTTTTGAAACCCTAGTTCTCGTTTTCATGAGTTTTATTTGGCACATAGTACCTAATTACCTCCTACCATAAATACTCAAGCCCTAGCACGTTTTTTGTGTGGTTGTTCATTATATATTTTCTCCATAACATCATTCATATATTCAAGAACACATTCAAGTATTTGATTCATCCATTGATTCTTGAGTTCATATAACCACATATTTGGAAAAATCATCAAGATCTCATAATCCAAAACACCTACTTATTCACGTACATGAATGTACTTTCTCAAAAACATTAAGAGATAGTTGGAGATTGAAGGAGGTCGGACCAGAAGCATAGGAAGAGTACAAGAACAATGAGTTCATGGTGATCCATAGAAGATAGACAATTTTATAATATCGGGAACATATATGAGTGAAGCACATTCCAACGGGTTTCTGGAGATTGCAGGAATTAGATCAGTGAGTCCAGTAGGATTTCTAGGTTAGATCGTACTGTAAGTTCATTATTGTCTATAATAGAGGTTAGAGGTTTGGTCCCGAATTTTTTACTCAGTTGGGTTTCTCCGTAAACATATTTTGCATTATGTACTGCTTTACTGATTATTGTGACAATTCAACATAGGATAATTTGACTCGTTTGATTAATTATCTAGAAACAATTAAAAAATGTCTTGCTGCTTTTAATAGATAATTTTAATTCCACAGTATTCACTTATTCACTCCCCTCTAGGTTATTTTAGAGTCGAACCTATAACTTTCATAAATGTAACATCTGCTTGATCAAAGGCTCAAAGCAATGACATTGATAACACTACAATACACTTTCCATTAGTATAGTTTTCAGCCTCTTCTTTTTGCTGTTGCTTTTGTTTTTTCTCCACTGATGTGGGCTTCTTCATTTGATGTGCAAGGCAATCAAGGCCATTGTCTAGGGGATCTAGGTTGAAAGAGCCTCAAAAAAAAATTGAAACTCCAAAATCCAACAAAATATTTGGGAAAAATTCATAAACCAGGCTTTAAGTATGACCAATTCATATTTCATGCTTAAAGTTCAGTCTATGCAAAAATCAGGTATCTATTAATTAATTAAAAATATTTTATTAATTAATTATTTTAAGATCACAGTTATACGATTTAGGTCATAGTTACATAATTAAAGGTCATAACTAATTTATTGGTCACAAATTTTTTTGAGGTCACAACTCAAAAATTTTGTAAGTCACAAATTATTCCGAAATCACAAATCAAAAAATATTTAGGTCACATATTTTCAAATTAATTAGCCACAAATTATTTTTTAGTCACATATTATCAAATTTTTAGGTCACAGTTGAAACATAGTCACAAATTAACCAATTTATTGATCACAGATTGTCAAATTACATGGTCACATATTATTTTTCAGTCACATGTCAAATTTTTATATCACACTTGAATATGTGGTTGTTACGCGTTTTCTACAACGTGGTTTATACCGCAAGTGTACGATATCAAGTTTTGTAATATAGTGATGAAGTGAAAATTGTCGAACCCACAAGGATTGATACTTGATTTCTACCGAGTGCTATAATTGTTTAGTTTTTACTTTATTTAGATTATCAAAATTGAATCAATGTTGTGATTTTAATTTAAATTAGGTGGAATAAAAATGGGAAACGAATGGGAGCAAACTTTAAAGAGTTATCAAATTATGAAAGTCTATCGCACCTTCAACAATGTTTCCTTTAACCTATAATGTTAACTCAAACAAATTTTCCGTAATTTATAAGCAAGAACCTTAAAATCAATTCTATTCTCTCTCTCGAGTGCCAAATAAAACCTATTTCTATAATTTGATTCCAATAGCTCTATTCAAAATTAAATGTATAGAAATTATAATGCACGTGGTTCTTAATTCAAATAAGCCTCAAAAATGTACTTCCTCTTGAAATCTACAAAACCTAGGTTATGTTGTTCTTAGATCACACCTAAATCTCCCTCTCTCGAGTACTAAAATTTTCGCATCAATTTATCCAATTATTAATCAGGTAATTGAACGCATTACACACAAACAACATAAATAAATTGACAGAAAATTCGAAAGAGATAAATTAATAAGAATCAAAATATGTTTCAGGTCGATTACATCAAACCCTAGATCTAAAAAAATAGTTCATACTTAAATTCATAACATATAATTTATTTAGAATAAAAAAAACATAGAAAAAAGAGAGAAAAACTTTTTCTTTGAATTTCCCCTCGGTTCTTCACGATTTCTCCCGTTGATTTCTTCAAGTCTTGGCGTTTTGCTTCCTTAAAAAATGTTT
Source organism: Osmanthus fragrans (assembly GCA_019395295.1). Lineage (NCBI taxonomy): Eukaryota > Viridiplantae > Streptophyta > Magnoliopsida > Lamiales > Oleaceae > Osmanthus > Osmanthus fragrans. The sequence continues at coordinate 15,532,463 of CM033343.1, read as the reverse complement.
CTAACAACCTTGTTCCCAGCAGTCCAGAAATTTCTCCAGCAGTATTTTCAATTTTTCACCTTGGTTCTTGGGTGTAAAAGCCCCCTTTTAGGTCTTCTCTCTGCCTTTTATATTGTAGTCGAGTTTTGGGTTGAAGTGGAACCAATTTGGGCTGACAAAATAGTCTAAAAACGTGTAAATTTGAACCCGGAAGCCCGCGCCGCGATGAAATCTCCTTACTGGCATCATGGCGCCCAAGGCAGGTGCCGTGGCGCTAGCCTTGCTGTTCATTTCTCATAGCGCCCAGCTTGCTGCAATTCTTTTGTTCACTGGGCGTCATGCCGCCCAGAAACTGGCGCCCAGTTTTCTGTTGATTTTTTTCATCTTCTTGGGCGCCACGCGTTCTGCTTCACTCGTTTTGCCCATCTTTTTAACTTCATTTTCATCTTCTTTCACTTCCAATTCATGCCTCGTTTTATGATCCACACTTTAGATCCCTTCGACACTCCAAATCATGTCGTTTTCATCCAAGTTGTTCAACTACAAAACGACACAAACACACGCATCAAACATTCAAAAGTGCTCAAGAGCAAACCAAAAACTACAATTTAGAGATGCTTATTCAATGAGTGTTTCACACTCATCAGTGGTCACAGTCAACCAAGTAATTGGTCACAAACACCCCATCCCATCCCATCCCATCCTATCCCTAACTACCACCACGCCATGACAATGCAAAACTGCCGCAAACAACAACCACGACACCACAGTAACAGCAAACCCACCACCACAACACCACGACCACCAACATCACCACCGCCGCCACAAACAGCAACCACACCACCACAGTAACAACAAAAACACGGCACCACAAAAATCAGCCCACATACTACAAATCGGCCACCTCCACCACCTGTCGATGCTCAGATCAACGCTGTGACAACTTCACACCAGTCGCGGTGAGCTGAGCGGCTCTCAGATTTCGACAGGCCAGATCGATCTAAAACCATGTAAATGAAGATGGTAAACAATTTTCAAACTTCCACGATATTACTGACGTGTAAATCAAACCATCGAAATAAACATGAATACTCCCGATAAAGTATGCTGGAATATATTTGCATTTTGGTATAACTTAGTGATTTTCCTGGTAGATTGTTTGCATCAAAGTTAGGGAAGGTGATCAGCGTATTGTACGCCGTAAGGAAGGAGACCCAAAGGGACGTCATGTTTTGATAGTGGATGATCTTGTGCGGTCAGGTGGCACACTATTAGAATGTCAGGTAAGAGCAGATGACATCCTTCAATCGGGTTTTTCTAAAATAAATTGGACATCGACGACATGTTAAGAAATCAACCTGATTTCAGTAGGAAAGAACTTTCTTTAGAGACGAAAATCGAACGATTCTTTTATAATCTTCTCTCCAGCAAGGCCTTTATTCTTTCCATGCGAAAATTGATCAAAAACCATATCGATCTGAAAGCACCGCTCATATCAGGGCCGGAGATTCTCTTCCATGGTCGGCGCCACTACTGTTGAGAGAAGAGAAGAGGCGCTGCACTATGTGTGTTTAGAGAGAGAGAGAGAGAGAGCAGAGAGACGGGAAAAATGCAAATGAGTTTAAAATTAGGGTTTGAAAATGATGGATATATGTATGGACACCTGATTTATGAAAGATGAAATTTCAGCCTTGATTTTTGAAAAGTGATCTTTAAAGGTGTAGTATTATGTAATTTCCTCAAAATATTTCCTTTTTTTTTTTTTTAGTTGGATCTCTAGCCCTTTAAAAAGCAACATCAAAATTGGTCTAAATAAGGGGCCCAAATTACTTGGGTATTTGACTTACATTCTTGTTTAAGAAATGGATTTATAATTAAATTATTGCCTAGTGATATGTTTTGTTGTGATTTTTTTTATCTATCAAGATCTACCCAAAAAAAAAAAAAAAAAAAAAAAAAAAAAAACTGATTTTCAACCACACATTATTCCATAAAATAATTTTGCATATAAATTAAAAAAATTTCCTTACTTTTTAACCTCATATTCTTCAAAAAAATCACTATTTCAAAATATATTTTACCCAAAAAGACGATCAAACAGGGGCATAGAATATTATATAATGTTTTTAAATTAGTGGGTAAATATGATTTTCCTATCTATTTTATAGGTTTCATTTGTCATTTTGGCCAGCAGCCCAAATTTTGACATAGTTGATCTATGAAATTGCTAGTGAACAAATTTGAGTAGAACTAGATCGATTTCTCTTCAAACTCGCCTGGTAGAACCGGACTTTGATTGAATGTGCTATTCAACGGTCCAATAAGGGAGCTCGATCAAAGAAAAATAACTGACCTATGCCAAGTAAAATACTACATTTGTTCATAAATATAAGCTTATTTCTATTTTCTCACATATTAAGAAAATATAATTAATATAATTGAAAATATAAATTTTTTTTTACATTTTTCCGAATATATCCCTATAGCAAATAATGATTTAAATACGATTAATTTATATTTGTTTATAACAAGTTATATTAAATAGTTGCATACTAGAAAACTAAAAATATATATACTTTCAATAAAGAAAGTAATATATAATTTGAGAGGAATATTGCTATGAGCATTAGTAGTGCTATAGTATCAGTCAATGTCACATTATGTGATATATTCAAATAAAAAGGTAAAATTATGTGATTCATTTATTGCATCTTTCATTTAATGACAATTAACTCCATCTAAACTGGTGTTGTAATCTCAGTGATTTTAAATAGAATTAATTACTGTTTGGGAGAGACGAAAAATACTATCTTTATAGTACGGATGTACTAATTAAGATTTTGGATAAACGTTTCAAACTTAATTCATTAATGAGCTCTTGTAAATGTTTTTAATGAGAAGCCTTTTTATTGATCGAGTAGAAAACCGTTCTATTCTTAAAAACTCGTATTAATTGCTAATAAAGTCGTTCATGTAACAAATCAGTTCAAAATGTCAACCCTCAAATCCATTATTTTTTTTAACCATAACTTAAGTCAATCAAGAATAATCTGTAAAATAAATATAGGACAACAATTGACCTCTGTCCTAAGATGGGTAATAAAACATTTCACTCTATTTAAATTAAATTTTAGTAAATTTTTGGTAAGAATTAATGAAAGGATAAAACTACTTGTACATAATATTTGGTACATAATGATGTCTATATCCTCACATGGATATGGGGTCTGGATGTGAGGTCCATGAATAAGTCTCACACTCATATGAGGGTGTGGACACCATTATATACTCAAATATTATGTACCCGAAGCAAGTTCCAAAATCACTACTTAAAATTCTTCTTTTCTACTAAAATGATTGTGAAACAGACGCTAAATGCTAGACGAAATAATGAATTCCGACACAGGTTGCCAGAGTAGGCTTCGTATCCATTCTAAAAAAATATCGGAAACTGTATTTTATTTGCGAAATATGAGCACATAAGAACAGCACGTGCACAACACATAGGAAGAAAAGGCATCAATCAAGAAGCTAAATCTGTCAAATTCCAATAATAATGTCTAATTAAGTGTGTCAAATCAGCCAACTCAGTCAAACACCAAATTTTACAAGTCCAAATTCAACCATTTTTCAGACGTAAGCTGCTGTAATTTTTATGAGCAACGCCAACCAGCTTGAATACAAAATCAAACTTTGGAAACTTATAGTATTTTCAGTCATATAATCCCGAAATCTTAATTATTTTGGATCTATACTAGTTTACATCTATCCTGTTTCTTGTCTTGTTTCTGTAAAAAAAAAAAAAAAAAAAAAAATTACGCTCAAGCATTTGCAAAGATTCGAAAAAAATTCTGCTCCCCAGATTTGGCATTGATGACGGTTGAATATTCTTGAACCGGTGTTATAAACTGTTTTGGTTTGATTTATTCAAGCTGCGGTAAAAGCAAGAGCAAGTTTGATGGATTCATCGCCAGATTACACGAGGGCCACGAGCAATTTTGATGAAAAGAAAGAAAATTCTCCTGTAAGTTCAACTTCTTGAAATTGATTTTGACATTTTTATGGATTTAAAGCATTAAATTCCATTGTTTTCTGATTCTGGGTATTTAACAACTATGATGAACGGAAGAAAATAACTTTATTTCCTTCAAGTAGAGTTATTTTTATATATCTTCTTAAGTGAAAATTAATTATTTTTGTGGTCTTCAAATTAGCACGTCTTGGGGGCATTCCCAAGATTTATTTATTTTTTATTTATTGGTTATTATTACTGTATATTTGCTTGGGGGAGGGGGTGGGATTTTGGAGTAATACTAATCTTTAGACTGAATAGCTTTTAAACATATTGTAAGATTTGGAGTTTTCTATGATCTGTGTCATCAGGGTGGAAGTGAATGTGATGAAACCGTTTCATTGAGTTCTTCAACTCAGGGATCTGCTGTTAATGGACTGCCTGGTCCGTACGGGGATATGGGAATTAAGAACAGAACTAACAAGAAGAAGACTCTGAAAAACTTTAGGAATCTAAAAACATTCAGGAGAAGGGCTAGATCAAGAGCCGTTGACCAGATTTCTAAGGATATGTCTGATGATCTAGTAACACCTCAACTGAAATCTTCGCTTGAAGTATCTGATGAAACACCACATTACATGAAGGCAACTAGTTCTTCGAAAGGGAAAAAGGCGAATTCTCTGGAAAGTAAGCAGAATTCTGAATTTTGCTTTGATAATACTGATCAAACCAGTTCGCATTCTTCACAATCGAATGTGGCTTCTCCCTGTGTTGGATCTTTGCAAACTTCATCGACAGCATTGAACCTTAGAAATGTGAAAATTCTGATAAAGACGACGAGTTTTAAACCCAAGAGGTCTTCATTGAAATACTCTCAAGTTTCTCAGGATATACATGTTGATAGAGCAACATGTTCTTCCACTCTCAAGGACTTGAAGTTTGCCAAGAGTGTTGAGCACGTTCCTGGGGAAATTGAATCTGAAAAGATTTCAGGAATGAAAGTGTGTCGGTACCATCACTGTGCTCTTCATGGACACTGCAACGAGGCCCATGATCCTGTTCCTCCACAAAAGCGCCTCTTGTACAAAAAAAGACGATCATTGAAGAAACAAAAAAGTGCGAAACCCAAATCTGATTCCATGTCTGTCACAAAAAGTTCTAGGGATAAAAAGAAAGATCTCCAGAGAGGGCAAATGATTTCTAACTTACAGCAATTGGTGCAAGGAGAGAGTGACGGTATAGCCACCTCTTATGAGGGGGATACCTCTATTTCGTGTGCATTAGAAGTAAAAATGAGTGAAACACCTTGCCTCAGTGCTTCAAATGTCGTGGATTCTGGTACAGAGATCAATACTAAACCAAAAACTCAGCTAGTTGGAGATGGGTACAGCAGTATTCAAGAGTCAGATCTTGTCGAAATTGCATTTGGTGAAACATCAAACCCTGAGGAAAATTACCGGGAGAGCCTTAACCGAGTCATGGATTATGGTACACAAGAGCAAGGAATTCTATGTTTGAAGTGCTCTAGCAATAAAATGGAACCAAATGAGTCCAAAAGAACAGCTGATGTAGACTTACCATGCCCTCAAGTCGTCGACTCAAATCTTGGGAATGGGTACAAAGCTACTGATTTTTCTGATACATATGCATCTTCCATTTCCTTAAAAGCAGATGAACAATTTAGTGCCGGCAGCAAGGTTACTGCAACTTCTAATGGAGCAGAATGTGATTCTAATGCACGCAACATACAGAATGCATTAACTCCAGACCATTTTGATGAAGTTACAGAAAGTAACAGTGTGATGTCTTCGACTTCAGATGATCAAACTTCAAAATATGGAAATCCTGAGTCAGAAAGGAAATTCACGACTGAAGTTATGCATGCTGAAGCTTCTGAATCTAGTGAAGTAACGCACGTTAAAAATTCAGAAGTTAGTACTCAGTTTCATGAAAAAAACAAAACTCGGTTCAACAAAGTCAGGCATATCAGCATGTGGCACATTATACATCAGCATATGGCAGAAAGTATGGCTGCAGAATCTGAAAACAAGCCACTTCAGGATGATGATGGTTCCAATGTATTGCCCGCAAAAGAAAGTTCAGCATCGTCCAGGGATTTTTTTGATTCTGATAGGGGCATACTGAACAACGATTATGAATTAGAAGATATTGAAGTCCGCAAGTTTTTTGCAGTTAAGCTAGTCCGAGAAGCAATCGAGAAGATTCTTCTTCCAGAAGTTCAAGACCAGACATCTGATGATCAGTCAATCACAAGCAACTCCACTCATGAACAAGAACTCTTCAAAAAGGAACATGAAGGTGGAAAACTGCATTCCTCTGTGTGTGTGTGTTTGTGTGTTTTACTGTTTTTTAGGGGTGGGAGGTTTCCTTTACCTTTTTTGATTTACGTGTAGGTTACTAATGATCTCTACTTCCTCAGGTAGTGTCCAAGAAAGTTCCACAGAATGTGAGCCGGATAAGGGGGAGGGTGATGCGCCAGCTGATTTGAAAGAGGAAGGTCTCAACAATACTGATATTTCTGGTCAAGAGATAGTGCAAACTGATAAAAAGTTTGGAAGCAAATCCGAGAAGAAAGCACCAAAACATTGGAGTAATCTTAAAAAATGGATTTTACTTCAAAGGTTCATCAAAGAATTAGAAAAAGTGAGGAAATTTAATCCAAGGAGTCCACAACATCTGCCTTTGAAACCTGACCCTGAATCAGAAAAAGTAAACCTACGTCCTCAAACAGTGGAAGAGAGGAAGAAAGCAGAAGAGTGGATGCTTGACTATGCACTGCGCCAAGCAGTCAGTCAGCTTGCCCCTACTCAGAAAAGGAAAGTGTCTTTGCTAATAAAGGCCTTTGAAACGGTTGTTACACCGAATGAAGATAATACCCAAAAAATTGCTGGCATTACCCATGAAGTGGGCGAGTCTGTCCTGAAAGAAAATAGCACAAACAAAGAGGCCCAAGAAATTTTTGAATTGAAATCTGATAATGGTGAAACAGAACTTGAACACAATATACAGGGAATTCGAGAGGATACCGTTGTCTGTTTGAACTCTGAGTTTCCCACTGGTAAATTCCTCCCGAGCATTGGAAACGTAGAGACTCAAGATCCAGATTATGGAAGTGGTAAATCCAAAAATTTGATTTTAGATGGTAATGGATTATCATCTGAGGATGCTATCTCATCAGCTGTTCATTGTGGTGTGCTCGAGCTAGAAGCGAAAGTAAGGGGTGAGGCCAACCAAGAAGTTGTGCCAGAACTCAGAGGCTTTCAAGAAGGTACCGTATCTGATAGTAGAGAGTCAGAGACAAAGAATCTATCGCACAATATCCAGTTGGAAAAACAAAACTATATCAGAATGTGGCATTCGATATATCAGCATGTGGTATCAGGTATTGCTGAAAAAGTTGGGAGCCAATTTCTCGAGGGAACAGATGATGAAGTAGAAGATGGTAATGAATTGCCTAAAATAAGCAAGGGTGATTTTTTCCTCAAATCGGATGATGAGTCAGTCAAGGAAAACCGTGTTTCTAGCTATTTGGATACTGCATTTACCAAATCTGATGCAGTCAAACTCGTCCAAGAGGCAGTAGATGAGATCCTTCTTCCAGAAATTCAAGACGACTCATCTGATACTCAGTCAGTTAGAAGTGACTTTAAACCAGACCAGGAGATCTCAGAAAGTCTTAACCAAGAAAATGAGACGCAATGTACCACATGTGAAGGTGGAATTTCAGTTGATCAAGAAGACTGGAAAATGAAGTCAGCCAGAAGACCCGAGCCACTGAAGTCCAAAAACTGGAGCAAGCTGAAAAAGCTAATCCTCCTCAAGAGATCCTTAAAAGCATTAGAGAAGGAAAGGAAACTTAACCTGCAACCACCACGACAACTCTCGGTTATGCCTGATCCCAAACAAGAGAAAGCTGACTCAAGGCATCAAATGATGGACGAGAGAAAAAAGGCTGAGCAATGGATGCTAGATTATGCAGTCCAACATATTGTCACAAAACTAACTCCAGCTCGGAAAAGAAGGGTGTCTATGCTTGTTGAAGCTTTTGAAGCAGTCGTTCCACTTCCTGAACTATTAACTCCATGAAGATTCAAATCAAGCATATCTATGCAAGGCTATTTGTTGCTATTTATAAAAAAGTAAGCATGGTAATTTTAGTATTTAGTGATTGTATGCATTCATTCAAGTACATGCTTATTTCCAACTTTGACGAACAAAATAAGTATTTATTTTAAAACTTATTTATGTACTTATAAGTGAACTTTTTTTAAGTGAAGAACGATAGAGTTTGCTACAATTGTTTGGTACAGATTTTTCTAAAATCATTTTCAACCAAACATTCTATGGGACCATGACTTTTCCCCAATTTTCAACCGAACATTCTTAAAAAAATCATTTTTCACTTGAAACAATCTGTGTTAAACAAGGTACTATTACGAGTAATTGGTACTCTGGTTATTCTGATTGTTTTAGTCATCCGCAATTAATTATAATTGGTATTTTAGTCTTCTGCAATCAATATTCTACAAGTAAAGCACTCGTAATAATATTAGTCAAACTGAACTTTCTGGAATTGATCATCTCAAATTGACAAAATTTTGGCTCAAAGAGAATGAAAGTGAACTCACCATATTTGGATTTATCTACCGGATTTGAAAGAAGCTTACTGGATTATCGAATGCACATACCGGATATGATTTTTTTGTGAATACCGTATATGAGATGTACTTATCGGATATCAACAGTTTTGCAAACTTACCGGATATGAAGTATTGAACTTACCGGATATTAACAACCAACACCGTATATGGAACTGCTTACCGGTTAAACACACAGAAATCCGGTATTAAGCAAGAAAATGAAATTTATGCAAGGAAAAAGGTATATACACAATGAGAAGAGGAAGAACTGATATATTCAATTTCTCTTACAAATGAAAATACATGGCTAACGTATATATAGCCAAATTATAAAAATAAAAAGTACATTTTGAACCATGCTACCTACTACTACTACTACTGAACATTGCTTAAAAAGACTTAACTTGTAATATGTTCAAACTAGCCTAACTTTACATCATTACATAGAGGTAGACTTTTAAAAAACATGTGACAATTACAAAACAAAAACACTTGTTTGGTTGACAACAAAAGTATCACTCGACTAACTTCAACACTCCTCCTTATCACTTTCGTTGGAAACATTAAGGCCACTCAATGTTTCAAATCTTTCTTATCAAAGTTTGATAAGTTATTTCCATTCTTTGGAGGATCTTTGGACTGTGATATCTTCCCTTCATCAAAAACGAAGTTCTCATTAACATTTAGCAACTTTAACTTGGACTTATTCACAAAAGTCTGAGCTAATGATTTGTCCCCAACCCTTCTTAATAAATTTACATGCATATCAATCTCCTTCACTTGATCCTGGACTTCAATAGCCTTGCTGATCTGAATGACACCCTCATCTTTGAGTTCATTCTCAGACAAGTTCAACTTCATGATAGCATTTTCAGGTAGCTAAACTAGGAGCAGCTTCATTTCCTGCCAACTCCAATTTTGTTACAGATTCTTCAACATCAATTGTGTTGTTTCCACAACTCAAATGCTTCTGCACTTCTATACTTGACTGTCATTTCTTTTCAACAGATTTAGCATGAGCATCATTTTCATTTTTCCATTTCAAAGAAAAACTCCTATGCATCATGCCTACCTTCATTACTTCCTATTTTTTTTGGATCAAGTATAGTGCATCTCTTATCTTTGAATATTAGTGTATACCCCTTCTCAATCAATTGACCAACACTAAACAGATTTTGATCGATTTTTGGCACATACAAAATATCATAAATGAGCTTGCTACCTGATGGTGTTCGAACTGAAGCTTTGCCAATTCCTTTCACCTCTACATAGTCTCTATTTCCAACTTTCACCTTTGATTTGTAACTATCATTCATCTCCACAAAGATATTTGAATTTGAAGTCATATGGTGAGTGCAACCACTGTCTAATAACCACATTTCGTCAATGTTGCAGGCCCTTTCATTCATTGCTGTGAACATCCTCTTGCTGATGAATTTCTGCAATTTTGGCATGCTGCAACTCCTCATTTTCCTTCTAATTTTTGCAAACTTTCTCCACATGTCCAAACTCCTTACAACTCCTACACTGAATTCCAGCCCTATACCAGGACCATTTTGGAGAATGGCCGATTTTTTTTTACAATGAGGACATGGTGGATACTCAGTTTCCTTCTTCTCATTTTATGGCTTCTTTCCACCAAAACTTGTTTGAGTTCTCTGCTTTTCTTTAGCAAACAGAGCAACCTCAATTTGTTCTTCTTTTTGTCTGAACAATCTCCTTTGTTTAGTGGCTTGAAAAACATTAATCGACTCAGCCAAATATATGCTAGCCAAGTCCCTTGAATCTTCCAGTGAAGAAATCTTGGATTCGAATTTCTCTGGCAAACTGATTAACACCTTTTCCACTATCCTTTTGTCTGGTAAATCATCTCCTAACAACCTTATTTGATTTACAACCTTCATCAATCGGTCAGTATATTCCTTCACCATTTCAGTGTCTTTCATTTTCAAAGTTTCAAACTCCCTTCTATGATTTAGCACTCGCATCTGCCTTGTTCTGTCATTGCCATGGAATTCTTCCCTTAAACGATCCTAGGCCTCTTTTGCAATTTCACATGTTATAATCCTAGTGAAAATAGCATATGAAACAGTAGATTGAATGCAAGAAAGGGCTTTGAACTTCTTAGCTATATCTTCACTATGTTGTTTTAACTGAGCAATAGTTGGATTAGCCCTCAATGGTGGTGGTTTGACTCCAGTTTCAGTAATCTCCCAAAGACCATAAGTTTTCAGATATGCCTTCATCTTTGCAGACCAGAAGTCATAGTTTTCTCCTGTGAATGCTGAAGGTAAAGGGGCTGAAAAATCACTTGAAGCCATATCACACACTCACCAAAAACACTTGGCTATATATGAAGGTTGCTTACTGATTTTCTCTCAAGGCTGAAAGTATTTTTTGGTTTGTTCAAAGATCTCTAAAGCTCTAATACCACTGATGAAATTTGGCTCAAAGAGAATGAAAGTGAACTCACCATATTTGGATTTATCTACCGGATTTGGAAGAAGCTTACTGGATATCGAATGCACATACTGGATATGATTTTTCTGTGAATACCGTATATGAGATGCACTTACCAGATATCAATAGTTTTACAAACTTACCGGATATGAAGCATTGAACTTACCGGATATTAACAACCAATACCGTATATGGAACTGCTTACTGGTATTTGATTTAAACACACAGAAATATGGTATTAAGCAAGAAAATGAAATTTATGCAAGGAAAAATGTATATACACGATGAAAAGAGGAAGAAATGATATATTCAATTTCTCTTACAAATGAAAATACATGGCTAACATATATATAGCCAAATTAAAAAAATAAAAAGTATATTTTGAACCATGCTACCTACTACTACTGAACATTGCTTAAAAAAACTTAACTTGTAATAGGTTCAAACTAGCCTAACTTTACATCATTACATAGAGGTAGACTTTTAAAAAAACATGTGAAAATTACAAAACAAAAACACTTGTTTGGTTGACAACAAAAGTGTCACTCGACTAACTTCAACACAAATACTTCAATGCAGATGCTGTAAGGATGATGTCTCGTGCCTCTGGAATAAATTGGTTAGTGCTAATGTAAATGGTCATTTTTTTGGTAGCTATTCTTTGACATCAATGTTTGTTTTTGTTTATGGGAATCTCATTATTCTACTGCGGATGTTTTTGTTTATGTAAATGCAGATGTTGTAAGGATGATGTCTCGTGCCTCTACGTTTGTTTGAGTGTCCGAAAAGTATTTTGGTAATTAGAACACAATGTGAAGTGTTATGGAAGCGCTTATCAGCTTATGTGAGTTGAAAAGTGATTTTAAAAGAATATATGGTTAAAAAGTAGGAAAAATTGAAAAATAATTTTTTTAAAAAAAATGTGTGGTTGAAAATGAGTGTGGGTGAAAATATGATTTTCAAATAATCACTTTCAACAGGGGCTAGGAGTTTAGAAGATGGATTTACTTCTCTAATGTGGAAGCAAATGAATAACTCTTATATGTAGTGATGTCGATTGAGTTGGGCGTAACTGATTGGGTTTTATAAAGATCTTGTTTATGGGTCTAGGCTGATTTGAGTTTTACTTGGCTCATTAAATGTCTTATTCCCCGTAGGCCCGGTTGAGACTGACCCGTCTCTAAGGATCCCGGGCTAGGACTGGCCTATGTGCTTAATATATTAGTTTTTTTTTTGGGAAAATTTCATATCTACATCACAAATTATTTTACAATCACAAATCAAAACAATTATAGGTCATAATTTATTTATATGTCACAATTTATTTATTGCTTACAAATTACAAATTTTACAGGTCACAATTTATTTCACGGTCACAAATTATTCAAATTAATTAGTCACAAGTTATTTCTTGACGACAACTTAATAAATTGTTAGTCACAATCACAATTTTTATGTCACATGTTATTTATTGATCACAAGTTATTCATTTATCGATCATATATTATTTATTGGTCACAAATTAACCAAATAGTGGGTCACAAAAGCACCCCACCCCAATACGTGGTCACAAATTAACCAAATAATTGGTCACAACACTTTTCATCCCACTTCCGCTCCAACCCTAATAGTTGGTCACAAATCTCCAGATAGTTGGTTATAAACGCTCTTCATCCTACACTGTCATCGCCACCGTTGCTACAACCACCACTATCACTATCACCATCACCATCACCATCAACACTGCCACCGCCAACACTACCACCACCATCGTCGAAGCAGCCACCACCACCACCACCACTGCCATCATTTTCAAACTATGAAAAAAATCACCCAAAACCACCACCTATTGTCCCATCTTTCGCCTGCTAGATCGACTCTCCGCAACACCATCGGCTACCTTAATTTCACCATCACCTCTCCAAATCAACAAACAAACCACAAACCACCTCCTCAACCCATGGAAACCACAAATCATCATTGACACCTCCTCAACCACCACCACCACATCACTCTTCAAAAACTAAACCTCTCCATTAACAACCTCACTTTCAAAATATATAAATTTTCAAAGAAGCATCCCAGTCTACAACACGAAGATTGAAGCTGGGTTGAACGACGTCGGTAGGTAGAGATTGCCAATGGGTCGAATGACGCCGTTGTTGTTGATTGCCGCTTCGCGATGCGAAGCATTTTCAATCTCTCCACATCGATCGCAATGCCACTTCAACCACTAACTAAGTCTATCAACATCGATCGCATAGTCGGAATGGCGACGAAAGGGAAGAAGGGAGAGAGAGACTACATGATGAAAAATTAGGGTTTAAAATTGGGTAGGACAGGGGTGGTTTGTAGATATATTTAATTTTATAATATTGTTAATATTAAAGATAGTAATATTAAAAAGAATAGAATTATTAAATAACTAATTGTAATCTAAATTTTGAAATATGAAACTTAAAATATTATTATGAAAAGTAAATTTTAAAAACGGATCAAGTGTAATTTCCACTATTTTTTTTTTTTTTCCAACCCGACCACACTGTAACCTTTAATTATGTCACCTCTTTTATAGATGTTAGACATTTTTTTGTAATTCCTAAGATTTTATTTATAATTTGGGAGGAAGAAGTAACTAGTATAAATTGATATTGCAACTTGTAGTTATTTTTAAATGTCTGATTGGTTCATTCAATTAGGGAAAATTACATAAAACCAGTTGTTTAAAGATTAGAATTCAAAAATCAGGTATTATAAAATATCTCCACCAATTCAATCAAAAGCCTAATCATTTTCACTCATTTATCCATCTCACGCACTCTCTCTGCCCCAAATTAAATCCCGCTCTCTCTCAATCGATACTTTCCAGTGCCAGCAGAGGCAAGTACGGTGACTCACAGATGAGGTTCGTGAAGTACCACTGTTGTTCGACGATTAGATCGTTGCTGTAAGTGATGATCTGAACGTCGTGTCTCATCCTCTCTGTCGCATCATTTGAGCTACGAGCTCTGTAGCAGCGAAGGGATCGCCGGATATCGTATCCTCTCCAGCCGCGCTCTGTTCTCCACTGTTTAGCTTCGGACAAATTGACCTTTTTTTGGTGCTCTCAACTGTGAGCGCCGTTGCAACGACTTCTCTTTGCTGCGTGGATGTGGGTGGTGTGGGGGTGACGGTGGTGATGGTGATGGTGGTGCGGTGGATCTAGGTAGGACAACGGGGTATTTTTGTTGGTTGTATTTACATTTTCTGTTGGGTTTTGTGGGTGGGACGGCGTGGTGTTTGTTGGTGGTTGTGGTGGTGTGGTGCAAGAGGTTATGGTGGTGGGGTGGTGGCGATGGTGGTGTGCAATATCTGGCGGCGGGCGGCGAGTGTGTTTAACAGTAGCCGTGTGTGTAGTGGTGGTGGGTTATTTTGTGGGGTTTGTTGGTTTTTTGAGTGGTGGTAGTATTGTTGGCGGCGACTGTGATGGTGTTGTGGCAGGGTGGGGTGGGGTAGTGCTTGCGACCAATTATTGGATCGGGATCAGGGTCGGGGTTGTGTTGTTGGTGGCGGCGACGAAAGTGTTGTGGTGGGTGGGGTAATGTTTGTGACCAAGTATTGGATCATTGTCGGGTTTGGTGAATGTGACCAACTATTTGGTTGGTTGTGACTAACTCTCACACTGTGACCATAAATTTGACAATTTGTGAGTCTGTAACTAAAAATAATAATCCGTGACCAATCAATTTGAAAATTATGATCGACAGATAAAATGTGATTTGTAATTTTTTAAATTTGTGACCAATGAGATAAACTGCGACCTATAAAAAAAATTTATTTGTGACCTCGACATAATCTGTGACCTATAAAATTTTTGATTTGTGACATCGAAATAATTTGTGACCAATTAATATGATAATATTGACCAATAAATAAGTTGTGACCTATAATTAAGTACTTGTGACTAATAACTGTGTAATTTTGACTTTATTATAATTAATTAATTAATAAAATATTTTTAATTAAAAAAAAAAACTTGATTTTTGCATTTTGAAACTTTAAACATGAAAATTGAATTGTGCATACTTAATACCTTAGTTTTGAATTCTTCCCATTCAATTATATAAGCTATTTTGTTCACTTTTGTGTTAATTTCAATTTTTGTCATTGAGCTTTTGTAGACTTCTCAATTGGGTAGGCCTTGGGTCACTCATCTTTACGGCCGTTTGATATGATTTTTGAAAAGTCTAAAACTACTCCTTGATTAAAAAGTTACTTTCGGCCCTATTTGAATAATTTTGTATGAATGTTTTGTCAGGTTAGAATAGATTTTACGGTAATTAGGTTTTGCGTAAACACTCTTTAGTTAATTTTATAGGATAAAGTATCAAATTTAAATACACAATAATGGAACTTTATGCCCTTATTTAAAGGGATCTGATGTTACCTTTCCATTTTGTTATGCAATTTTTGAAAATGGTAAATGCATCAAAGGTTAAGACAACTCCGTCGTGTGGTAATATCGCTTCGAGAACATCCACCATCGGCGAAGTTAGAGCACGGTCACTTGCCTCTTCCCACTTTCTGATTCTGCATATCGATTGGTGAATGGACCCATGTTGGCACTTACTTCAAATTTTTTTTTTTGGTAACTTATTCTTTCTGTTTCGTTCTCAAATTGAATATATTATATGGTTATTTTTCCTTGTGTTGTTATTTATATTTGTCTTCTACGTATAATATTTTTATATTAGAACTATATTTATAACAAATTTTTTACTTCCCTAATAATTATATATTTCTTGTTTTTCTTTTGGGTTTCAGTTCTTTTGTGTACATTGGCATGAATAAGGATGTTGTATTAATTCATTTTTTTTACCACTCTCATTTGGACCCTACTACATGTAAATTAAACATTAAATAATGAGTTACATAATGTCACATGTCATTCTATCATTTGCTAATTTAAAACACAATCAAGTTTTTCATACATTTGTTTTCCTCCACATCATTTTATGTAATTCCTTATATACTATTTTTATGAACAAGTAGCATAATTCCTTTCATTTCTTCAATTGCGTTCTTCTATTTTCTACAATATTGTTTTCCATTGTACTTTTTCTCATCAGAAGTTTTCCACATATGTTCTTCTCATATTGACTATTCTTTAGACAAAATGATTATTATAAAAGAGTTGTAAAAATTAAGGAGTCTTTTGGGATATTGTATAGATGAACTAGGAGTCTTTGTGTTCGAGTATGGAATATAGAGAAAGAGTCGCCAAAATTATGCTAGCCCGTCGATAAGCTGATGTTCGAGCGTCCAAAATAGAATCATTGTCGCTCACCCGCCGTTCGACTGTTGCTCACCTGGTGCTAACCTAGTGCTCAAGCGACAATGTTTTTTGAGAAATCATAGTTCGCGATTTTCAAGAGTTCTATTTATTCTATACTACCCCAATACTTCTCTAATATAAATACACAAGCCCCACTTCGTGAAAACTTTGGTTGATCATTATTTTCTACCTTTACTACATTCTTTGGAGATCAAACAACAATTCTACATTTTGAGATCAATCAACCACAAGCTGGAAAAAATATCAAAATCATATAATCCAAAATACTCACTTCCTAAATATATTCAGGAAGGCATATTCTCAATAGATTTAAGAGATTACTGAGATTGAGGGAGATTGGACCAGAAGTAAGAGAATAGTACAAGAACAAGATGTTCTTGGAGATCTATATGAAATATTCAATTCTAGAAGATCGGGAGCAGGTGTGAGTGAAACACGTTCCAGGTTGTCTTGGAGATTACAAAAATTCGTTCAGGGAGTTTAGTGAGTTTTTTAGGCTGAATCATAGTGTAAATTCTTATTGTCTATAGTGGAAGTCACTGGCTTGATCCTGAAGTTTTTAATCTAGTGAACGATTTTCTCCGTCAACAAATGTTGTATTATTTACTGTTTCATTTGCTATTGTAGCAATTCAACATAGGATAAAATTGATCTGATTGACTAAACATTTAGAACAATTAAAAGGTGACTTGCTGCTTTTAAATTTGGTAATTTTAATTTCGCATTATTCACCTATTCGCCCATCTCTAGGTGATTTTAGGGTCAAACTAGTAACTTTTAAGTGGCATTAGAGCTGAAATTTGATTTTTGACCTTAGTTTTCTAGATGAGTAGTTCATTTTCTGTTCCGCCATATTTTGATGGCGATAACTACGCCTATTAGAAAGTTAGAATGAGATTCTTCTTGAATTCGATGGATAAGTGTATTTGGGTGAGCGTAGTGAATGGCTGGACTGCCCATTCTAGCACCATTAATGGTGTTGTCATCTCACTCCTATAGGTAATTGGTCGAAGACTTATTTAGATGAGTGTAATTGGAATAATAAGGCTTCACATGCTTTATTTAGGGTCGTGTCACCAAAATAATTTAGGCATGTGTCTATGTGTGAGGTTGCGAAAGAGGCTTGAGATATTTTACAGACCACACATGAGAGAACTCGGCTTTTAAGAACTCTAATTTATAGTTGTTGACTACTAGGTTTGAAAAGATTACGATGAAGGATGATGAGACCTTTGATGACTTCTATGCGAACTTGAATGAAATAGTTAATTCTAGCTTTAACTTAGGTGAGAGAATTCCTGAGCCTAAAATTTTCAGGAAAATCCTTAGATCCTTATCTGAGAGATTTAGGTATAAAGTTACGACTATCAAAGAGAGTAAGGATTTAAATACGGTTAAGATTGAAAAATTAGTTGGATCTCTCCAAATTTATGAACTCACTATATCTCAACCTAAGAAGAACAAGTCCATAGACTTGAACACTGTTAGGGAAGAAAAAGTATGACTCTACTAATATGAAGACTATTAACGATGAGGAGATAGCTTGTTTTGCTAAGAAATTTCGAAAAATATTTAGAAATAAGAATAAGCCTTAAGAGAGACATAGATGAGCTCCTAGTGAGTCTAAAAAGAGATCTCAGTCTGTGAAATGTCATAAGTATCAAAGTTTTGGCCACTATAAGAGTGAGTGCCCTAACTGTAAGAGAAATCAGAGGAAAGCTATAAATACAACTCTTACTGATGACGATCTAGTTCAGATAATCAAAGTGAGAGGTCCACTCGTGATGAGAGAGAGAAGTTTATGGCTTTCACTACTGGGATTATGAGTTAATCTAATAAGGATAGTGAGGAAAGTTGAGGAAAGTAGATAGTATTGAGCACTCTGAGGAATATGAGGACGACGAGGAAGAGATTCGTGAGGTTTATCATCAATTATATGGGGAGAGTCTTAAGATTAAGAAGGCGAATAATGTAGTGCTTAAGAATGTTAATGCACTTGAGCTAGAAAGGGAGACTTATATATGACCTTTAGGAATCAACCAAAATCCTTAGCGAGTCAAGATTAGTCAAAGAGAACTTAGAGGCTAAGATTGACAAGCAACTTTGAGAAATCTAATACTAAACTACATTCTTTCTTGAGCGGGTCTCAGAATTTGGATAGTCTTTAAGGGTTGAACAAGCCTGCTGGAGACATGGTAGGTCTAGGATATAAGCAGACTGATCATAATAGGGCTAGTACTTCTAAAATCATTTTTGTCCCTGCCACCAACCAACCGAAGCATGTTCCTAATCTTGAACTAAAAAACAAGGGTATTGTAGGACAGATGCCAACTAGATAGCGTATGACCTACAAACCTAGGAATAGATAACAGCGACTGCATAACTTTGGACCTAGGTTTATCCCCACTTGTTTCAATTCTTGTAAGTTAGGACAAAGAAGACCTAGGTGTCATAAGTTCCTAAATAAAAATAGAAATAAGGATTTTGATAGTCAAATTTACTTCCTCACTAATCAGGTGAGTTAATTAATTAAGTTAATGACACATTTGAATCGGAATAAGTCTTCCACACGACAAATCTAGGTTAAGAAGAGTGATCTCTATAATTAGAGAGATGCTCTGACAGATGATGTTGTATATGCTGCTCTTCAAGGGGAGATCAGTTTTATGCCTCAATGAGTTGGTATTTTTGGTGCGCACTTGTACTTATTCATGATAGCATGCATATTGTTTTGTTTGCATTGATTTTTTGTTTTGTGTGTTGCATATTTTTTTTTATTTGTGTGTTTGGTGCATTCATGCTTTATGAAAATATATATTAACATTGGAATAAGAAGCTGCCGTAGAAAATATCGTAATTACACAGTGCTTTGTTTACACTTGACCTAGCGAATGTAGTAAAATAAGGAAAAAACTACAGAGATCGAAATAAAGCAGCAGATAGAGAGATATGAGAGAGTTAAGTAGTACATGGAAATATACATAATAATTACAAATTATAAAATAAGGTAAAATATGACACTGATGGCAAACTAAAACAAATTCATAGCTTGGTAGGAAACTTTATGTATAAAAGGAAGAGAATTTTTGACATTACAATATGATATATGAGTTACTTGAACATGTGAGTTGTGACCAAGTATGAGTTTAATTGATATTCTGTAGCATATTTTCTATTACTTGTTTAGATTTTTATGGAGCACTGAGTATAGGTTTCTTCATGTACCATCTGCACTGCACATACTATAATATTATGAGTGGGTCTTAAACGCACGTGTGAGATTTGTGATGTCAGTCATATGTTATTGAGGTGACTTTGAACATAAATTATGCTTATTTTAGTATACCTAAACTCAAGTATATTTCCTTGAAATAATATGTTTATTATCTTATACTCTTCTTCGTAGCCTATTTTACTCGAGCAATTAAGTTTGAGGGGTTTCTTATAATCTGGTGCCTATGGTCATCTGAATTGGGTTAATCGGCCTAAAACTTGTTACAGAATTATTCTAGTCCTTTAATGGAGAAGAAATTGCATATAAGACGAAAAAAATAAAATTTGATGAGCTTCAAAATTAGAAAATAAAAAAATATTTATATGCTCAAATTTAGGGGGGAGAAAAGAATAATATACACAAAAATGAGCTTCTTTTGTAGGCTCTAGCATGCTATTATTGGTTTGACTTTCATAAGTCGAGGAATAAACTTATTGACAGTGTATTTGACATGTCATTTCTCACAAAATTAAGGTTTGAAATCCTGTTTACAAAGGATCACTGGCACTTTACACACATGAGTCACTTATACAATATACTCCATTTGGACTTGAACTAAGTAAGTGGAAAAGTTTACTGCTCTTTGATTATGCATGTGCGTGCTATCAACTGCGTTGAGTTACTATTTATTGTTGTTGGTATATTTGAATGAAAAAGAAAGATGATTGCATTTGACATAATTCCCTTCGTCATTCGTGACAAAAGGGAGAGAGCTTATTGGCATTTTATTTTACTGAATCTTAGGAAGACTTTGCAGTAATGGTGAGATTAACATTAGTATTTCTCCTCAATCTAACTAGCATATTTATGATAGTTTGTTTCAATTGTTATGTTTTCTGTTTCACATGCTTTTACACTTGGTATTTGAATTGTTGATTATAACAAACAAGTTTAACAAGAATTGTAAAAGACAAAGATTCAGTTTGAGTTTGGGTAGATTAGTTTTATTGTCACTTCATTGACTTGTATTGTATAATTTTGTCACATAATGTCAAAGGGGGAGTTTGTTAGGTTTTAATTTGTATTCGCTATTCTTTAGACAAAATGATTTATTATAAAAGAGTTGTAAAAGTTAAAGAGTCTTTTAGAATGTTGTATAGATGAAAAAAGAGTCTTTGGATCGAGTATGGAACATGGAGAAAGAGTCCTCAGAATTATGCTAGCCAGTCGTTAAGCTGATGCTCGAACGTCCAAAATAGAATCATTGTCGCTAGACTATCGCTCGCCTGCACGCTAGCCTGACGCTCAAGCAATGGTATTTTCTGAGAAACCTTAGTTCACGATTTTCAAGAGTTCTATCTATCCTATACTACCCCAATACCTCTATCCTATAAATACACAAGCCCCACTTCGTGAAAACTATGGTTGATCATTATTTTCTACATTCATTACATTCTTTGGAGATCAAACAACAATTCTACATCTTGAGATCATTCAACCACAAGTTGAAAATATGAAAATCATATAATCCAAAACACTCACTTCCTAAATATATTCATGAAGGCACTTTCTCAATAGATTTAGAGGTTGTTGAAGAATGACAAATTTTGACCTAGAAGCACAGAAAGAGTAAAAGAACAAGGTGTTCTTGGTGATCCGAATGAGAGATTCAATTCTTGAAGATTAGGAGCAGGTGTGAGTAAAACACGTTCCAACGGGTCTTGAAGATTGTAGGAACTAGATAAGCAAGTTAGTGGGGTTTCTAAGCTGGATCATACTGTACGTTCGTATTGTCTATAGTTAAAGTCTTTAGTTTGGTCCCGGTGTTTTTAATCCTGTGAAGGATTTTCTTTGTCAACAAATCTTGTGTTATTTACTGCTTCATTTACTATTGTGGCAATTCAACATAGAATAAAATTGACTTGATTGACTAAACATTAGTCGAACTAGTAACTTTCAACTTTGTATGGGTGACTTATTTGAGATTAATTCACTATTTTGTACTCTGAAAAATCATATTAGGTGAAAAGAAATTGGCACATTGAAACTAAGTTCGGGAACTAAATAAGAAGCCAATAAGTTATCAAGACATCAAAAATAGGTAAAATAGATAGTTAATATAAAAAAACTTGCTAGACTATAAAGAAAGAAAGAAACATATTGGAAGTAGTCTAATCCTAAAATGAAACTACCATAAAATCATCAGCACAATCATAACCAGAAGAATTAAAATTATTATCTTCATCAACCAATTGCTTCATATTTGTTCTTATCCATGATCATTCTATGCTTTGGGTCACTTGCAGAATCTATTTTCTATGCCTATCACACAACTCCATAGGTTATTTCTGCATTTGTTTCACGCAATTGACTTATCTATAACTCTTGATGCAATAATAATGCAGAATGAAAATTTACTTTTCCAAATTTCCAAAAACTGCCTTCAATATTTTTTTCCTGCTGCATTCACCATACTAATAATACAAGTTTTAGTTTTTACTTCCGCTTTTGATCTTGTCTCGTTTTGTATTTATATATGTAACCCTATGATGAATATTCGCTTTGTTTTCTTTTTCTATTATAACTTATCATGTACTTTTCCATCCTTGTGGCATTACCTGGCTCAACGTGCGCTCTTCGGCATGGAGATGGACCACTGGCATTAGTGCAACAAATAGCGAAAGAGGTGAGATTGCTCATTCCATGTAGTTTACACTTCAAAATGTCATATATTAGAGACTCCTATGATTTGTTCCGAGATATGGAAGTTAAAATGATGCCTAAACTGTTAAAAAAATTTTCTGTATAGTTATGCAGAAAAAAATAGTGATCTTCGAATGGCATGATGTGATAATTTCGAATAATATGTGTGGAAGCTAGATTTCATGTCCAAACATTCAATATCGATTATTAACTAGAGAAATGAACAACTTCCTCGACTGAAGAATTTCCAAACATGATTAATAAGACACGAGAAAGACTATAAATTCTCCTGATATTTCCCAAAGATATATGTAGACTTTATACTCTATTAGTAATCAGAAGTTTTTTGCATTCACATTTTCCTTCTTAGGTTAAAGTCTTTAGCAAATCTTTGGATTCCTTCACAACTACAATTGCTATTGGTGGAACCAACATTTCTTAGAAGATAATTGGCTTAGCTCAAAGTAATATATAGAATTTGGTAAATTTGTTTATTTTTGGCATCGGAGTTCATGGTTAGTGTTCGGTAAAATCCTGCAAGCATACGGGATCGTTGACAAGTAATAATGTAGTGAGTTAAAATATCATCCCATGAGGAATTACGTTTAATTTTAGTATACTAGTTTTTTCCAAATTCGATCAATGGTAACAAAATAAAGTGGTGGTTGATTTTTACTCTAAGTTCTACCATGAATGCAATAAACTATGATCTTTTATTAAATACGAGATAAATGTATCGGATGTCCGACTCCACCAATTAACTTTCAGTTCCTATTCTTGACTCATGTTGATCAATCTAATTAATAAGCTTGTGACGATCAATAAGCCGACGCTATTTAATATTATTTTCCAAGATTACCAAACCACAACCCGATCATATTCCTAATCCAAATTTATAAGAAAAACATGAATCATAATAGAATAGATAACACAAAAGGTCAATTATTAGCATCAATGATATTCTCGAAAAATGTTGAGATAACATGAATCATAATAGAATGGATTCTTCATCGAGGTTATTTTTGGTCAGTAGGTATACAATTAATATAGCTCTTTGGATTCAGAGGTAAAATCATATTAAAAACGACAGTAATACTACTTTGCATATTTACTACATAATTGACGTGATAAATTGTTGATGCGGGGTATAATAGTGATTCACAGGGAAGAACACAAGAATATCACCAAACTCTGAAGTTCAATAAATTTTATTAAATCAAGTCATCACGAAAATAAGTCCACAAGCTGGACTTTATAGTTAATATCCGAATTTTACCAAAAATGGCAAAATCTCAAAAATCACGCCAAATAAAATACATAATAAAATAAATAACCTGCGAAGAATCCGGCCCAAATTGGGTTAAAAATCATTTCTTAACATACAAACGAATTATTACCAAAAATAGCAAAAAAAACTAAAAATAGTGATTCGGAGGGGAAAAGAGCGGAATTTGAGATCGTAAAAGGTGCACACCCAGCATAGCTCGGTATCCACGGCGTGCGCACCGAAAAGAACTTTTCGAATTGGGGTCACGAGCATAAAGATGTCAATGAGGCGAGTTCGGGACGAGACACCCTCGTCCCACCTTAAATGGGGCAACATGGGGCGCAGGATGGGATGAGAGTTTGTCCCGTTTACTGCCCCATTTATTTATTTATTTATTTTTACATTTTCAACTTTTAGAGTTATGCTATTATTCAAAGTTTAACCCTTGACCCAAAACTTAAAGGTCATTCCATATACTTTAAATTTTTTTCTAATTTTTTTCGAACAAGATATTATAAACTGGTTTTGATTATATAATTTAATTATAATAAAAAGATTGGATGATCGAATTTATAAATTATAAACAATTGTTAGTTAGGTAAAATTTTAAATTGACAATTGTATAATATAATTGTTGAATTAGAAACATGATATAAAATTGTAAATATATTCAACAATACTTTAAACTAACAATTTATCAAAATTTCTAGTTTAATTTTTTTTCACAGGGGGGGGGTTGGGGTGGGGTGGGGCGGGCGGGGGCGGGGCGGGCTTTTTTTGCCATCATCACATAAGCACGATCCCGACAACCGTAGCCAAAATTATGGCCAAAAGACTGAAATGTGTCCAAAAACTGCTTCAATTAGAAAACTAACGCAACCACTTCTCGTCTTTGCGTTGATCTGCCAACTCATAGTATTTCAACGCCAATAATGTGCAATCTGATAGCTCAGCAACATTTGTCTCGGATCCCCCTGCATCAATTGTTTTCTCGATTCTCCTTAGAAAAAGAAATAGAATATATTTAAATCTTTTTTTATATTTCATGTGCTTCATGTTAGAGTTGCCTTCCATGATTTGAAGGACAACACATTTTTTGATTACTAAACCTGGAATAATTATTTCTTTCAAAAATTAAAATTATGGAAAAAAAATAAACAGCTCATGAGCCTCTTTCAGATAATCCATGGTATGTCCTGTCATTTCATTCAATCCTCTGGAACCTAAGATAGTCATATTTTTGCTCATTTTACATGAGTGCTCATAATCTATGTCTACATATTGAATTCCCACGTTTGCTCAAGCAATTGAAGGAAAAATTCTTAGTGGACAAGTAAGTGTTAATAAATTTGATATTGTTTAAATCCTTCTTTCGTTCTCATATGCATTATGATTTCTCTGTAATGTATTATTTTTACCAAATTACTGTTGACTTTAATGTATTTCATTCTTCTTTTAAACATTAATATGCATGCATGAATTTTTTTTTATTATTATTATTATACTATGTAGTCAATTGAAAACTATTCATTTTGAAAATTTACTGTTGTACTAAACAGTGGTTTATTCATACTTGTTTGCAGGTCCAGACAAGTTAAATCGACAATTTCAACAAGTTTGTAAAACAAAAAGCTTAAAGAAAAGAACTCGAAAATAACAAGAACACAAGATTTTTTGGCCAGAGGTCCCACATGTTCAGCGACCACTTCTAACGCTTAATCCCTTGTTGAGCATCCTTAAGGATATCACTCGAATCCACTATAAAGCCCTCAAAACTAGGCAAAAGTTACACAAATCTTAAACACCAAGTTTCAACAGAAAACCCTAGAGTACATGAAGCCTAATTTTAGGCCAACACTTCACACAGACTGTGTTTCCAAAACAATACTCTCTACAAGGCCGATAATCTCACTCAGAAATTACAAATTGATCATCGAGGAGATGACGAATCAAAAATTACAAGAAACCGAAGAGTTCAAACACGAAGGAATGGAGAAAGTCACGAACACTCTGCAAACCCTAATGAATTATCTCGCATTTTATATGAGATAATTCCAAGGGTCATATCCAACAGTCCACATTAGTCCAGGTGTCAAGCATCCACTAAAAATGCATTAGTAAAGCACGATTTATCAAGTTGTGATAAGTGGGCCAGATAAATTCTTCAAACAGTTAGTTGCTGGTCCAAGTAAATAATAATTTGGGCCACAAAATGTAGCAACCCAAATCCACAATCTCCATCTTTGCTTCGTTTTGAATAACCATATAATTGATTCATACTTAAGTCAGTTCATTTGTTCTTTATTCAACCTGTTTATAACAAAAAAATTAGTCAGATTCAAGATTCAATAACTTCAAAGAATCCTGAAATTTATTCATTGGTATTACCTTTGTTCCAGAATCAGCAGAGTTAATTTTAGTAGGTATTTTAACCAACTTTATATCACCATTTTCAACTACATCTCTAATGAAATAAACTTAGCATCAATATGGTTAGTTCTTTCATGGAATAAAGGATTTTTACTAAAAAGAATATAGCACTCTGATTATCAGAACACATCTCCACCTTATTATCTATAAAGCCTAATTCATTTAATAGACCTTTTAACCACAAGCATTCTTTTACAGCTTCAGTAGCTACAATATATTCAGCTTCAGTAGATGATAAGACTACTAATTTCTGTAACTGAGACTTCCAACTAATGCAAGTATTATTTATCACAAAGAAGTATACAATTGTGGATTTTCTGTTATCAGAATTTCCACCAAAATCAGAGTCAACTTATCCTTTCAATTTTAGGCTATTCCTATCAGATTTAAACATAAGTCCTAAATTTTGGGTTCCTTTTAAGTATTTGATTAAATATTTCATGGCTTCTCAATGAAGTTCACCAGGATTACTCATAAACCCGCTCAAAACACTTACAATAAAAGCTACATTAGGCCTAGTACACACCATAATGTACATAACAGAGCCTACCGCATTAGCATAAGGAACATTTGACATTCTATTAAATTTATCTTCAGTTTTAGGTGAGTGATCAGTAGATAATTTTACACATACAGATAAAGGAAGACTAACAAATTTAGATTCATGAAGTTAAAATCTTTTCACAACCTTTTTCTATGTATGACTCTTGTGTCAAGAATAATTTTCCATTTATTCAATCCCTTTTATTTTCATTTCTAAAATTCTTTTAGCATGTCCTAGATCTTTCATTTCAAATTTATATTTGAGTTTTTCTTTTAAAGAGTTAATAGTGATCCTATTATGACTCGCTAAAAGCATATCATAAACATATAGGAGCAGATAGAAAAATTAAGAATCTCTAGGACATTTGAAATAAAAATAGGGATCATATTCAGATCTATTAAAACCCAGACTATGTATGAAAGAATCAAATATCCTATATCATTGCCTAGGAGCCTGTTTTAAACCATACTAGGATTTTTTTCAAAAGACACACTAAGTTCTTATTTTTCTTGTTTTCATATCATTTTGGATGTGTCATATAAATGGTTTCATCTAGGGTATCATATAAAAATACAGTTTTCACATTAAGTTGTTCTAATTCTAGATCAAATTGTGCTACTAAGACAAATAGAATCCTAATGGATGTGTATTTAACAACATGTGAGAATATTTCAGTGTAATCTATCTCCTCTCTTTGCGTGAAACCTTTCGCTACAAGTTTTGCTTTATATCTTCTGTTTAATCATTTTGTATCAGCTTCCTTAATTTTATAAACCCATTTGCAACAAACTAGCTTGTACTCAATTGGTTTTTCAACAAGGTTCCAAGTCTGATTTTTATATAAGGAATCCATCTCTTCTTGCATTGCTGCAAACCATTTTGCAGAATCTTTGCAAGAGTCAACCTCTTCATAAGAGGTAGGTTCAGTGTATGAGGATTCAGATTTAACATGTTGAGACACACAGTCAGCATACATAAATCTAGATGGAGGTCTTATCTGTCTTCTCTCTCTATCGCTCGCAAGTTTATAGTCCTGCAAACCAGTAGCAGAATCCAGAACTTGGTTATCTTCCAGGTCATCCTCAATTATTATTTGAGGTTCCTCTTGAGGTTGTTCAATAATAATGTTAATGTTCAATAATAATGTTCAATGTTCAATAATAATGTTATTGTTAACTGCTTTGCGGTACTACCTGTAGGACGAATTGGATTACAAATAATAATTGTCCACAACATTCTAATTGACTTGGTGATATACCAAGTGAGCTTACAAGGTTATCGTTAAAGTTTTAAAATAAATGAAAGGAAAAGTGATACATAATAGAAAATTTTTTTAAAAAAAAAAATTAATGTACATGCATCATATGCATGGGGTTTACTTATTGAGCGTCAGCTCATTCCACGTTATCATTAAATTTTCAAATGATGAGAGCTAGATGATGTGAGGCGATTACTTGAGGCGAGATGAATTTAGTATTGTCCTAATTGAATGTTCTATTTTTACTCTAATAAGATAATTTGAATTTTTTTGAAATTTAATTGAATTATTATAAAAAATTATTTTGGAATGGGAAAAAGGTTCGCTAGCATTATATGAACCTTTCATGATTGCATGTCGCTCTATGCTTCACATGCAGTGGGTTAGGTTCGCGGATCATATTGTAAGGGTCAAAAAATAGTCTCTGAAGTTCGATTTTATTATTTATATTACATCTAGGACTTTAAGTGGTTCGATTTGAAAATTTATCACAAATTGTTCAAACCAAATTTTCTTTCTTTGACTTGTTCGAATCAGCGGTCTTGTGCTTTAGCTACCATTTTCCAACTTAATACACATTTTTCTTCTTAGCAAACCATATGACTCTAGTCTACGATATAACTATGGACTGACTTTTTAAATGACCGTTCCTCAGTCACTTAACAATTTAGCAATGAAGAATATAACTAACCTTTTTTGTTACTTTGGAAAGTCATTAAATATATATTTTTTTTGCATCACTTTCTCAGCTTCCACGGGACTCCCCTTTACAGGTTCCAAAGAAGATATTAATGATTCGCTAGGTGCATGAAAAACCACTAGACCACGTGTAAAAAGAACTAAACTGTTTGGAATCCGGCAAAGTCTTGAACTTTTAATAGTCTTCTCTTCCATTTGCATTTCATTCAAAATATTAAAGTCCTGTTTGGTAATGATTTAAATTTAAATTTTAATCGAAATCAAAGTCAATAATGAATTTTAACCACATATTTAATGAGTTCCA
Organism: Osmanthus fragrans; assembly: GCA_019395295.1. Lineage (NCBI taxonomy): Eukaryota > Viridiplantae > Streptophyta > Magnoliopsida > Lamiales > Oleaceae > Osmanthus > Osmanthus fragrans. The sequence goes on along the minus strand of CM033343.1, from coordinate 15,503,597 downwards.
TAACTTTTTAACCACACAATTCATTAACTTTTATCAAAATCTACTAAAAATCTGATTTTAATTATTGTACAATGGCTAAATTAGTAGAATGATTCTTCAGATCAAGTCAACCTTGACCTAAGGACCGGACCCACCTTTATGACTCTAAACGGACAAGGAATATTAAGGAACCGGACCCACCCATATTAAATTAGTAGAATGATTTTTTAGGCATATTTTTGACCGATTCAAGGTGAAAAATGAGTTTGCTTCCTCAGCAAAGTTTGGACAACATTGAGCCAAAAGTTCTCAAGTTAAGATAAGTTTGCAAGGAAGTAACATCTCTTTAGGATCTACTCTAACATTTAAATATACATGTGCTTGATGTCCTACCCAAGAGACATTAACCACACCTATCTAGTAATGAAATTAGCGGTAACTTTAAAGAAATACACGGAGGAATTTTACTTAAATGAATTGAAACTAACTAATTGTATATAAAATCATACAGACATGCATATATTGATGAATCAAAATAATTTTAACTTTCTGAAGAGGTATTAAAAAATAAAAATAAAAATCTAGGCTGATCAAATTTGTGATGTCTCCTTAAGATAATTTGCTTCATTTGATGTTTATGGTTACAAGTAAATTTCTTCCAACACAAAAATAGATTTGGTTCCTATGAAACAACGTAATTACATAGAAACTGACAAATCGAACTTATGTCTTTATCAACGAAATTTGACACTATATTTTAAACTATTTAAGTTTGGAAACCTCCTATCACCTTTATAAAACGTCCTCCTACTTCTAAGATCTGTATGACGACTTTTGTCTTTCCGTACTTTATCAAACTTGAGAAATGTGGTAATCACTCTATCACCATATTTGTCGAATTGATAATTTAAGGGAAATTTTCATAAATGTCACTAAATTTAAAAATCCACAAAAACAATTATCATTTTCACTTTTTGTGCTCAAAAATGTCATTTTTTGTGTGAAATGTCCAAATTACCCTTAAATTCACCATTTTAGGAGTATTGAATGCTCATTAATACTTCATTTGAATACCATTAATGTTTTGATGTGATAATTTAATTTGTATATTATAAACATTGGATATATGTATATTACATTGGGTAATATGAATTTTGTTAATAAAAAAAAAGATAAAAGAATTTGAAAAGTTAACATAAACAAATTTCTTCTTACCATTAGCAAACTCTAACTTCTTATCCATCTTCTTTATTCATTAATCAATAAGACATTACTATTCAATTCATCATCCATATTGAGAGGTTAATTATTAGAAATTGTTTATATTTTTATCTTATAGTTTATTAATTTTTAAATGTTAAATACAACATGGTCATATGTATTTAAAAATTTTGAAACTATTATTCATTGATTTGTTTGATTTTTGAAATATTTTTGAGGGGTTAAAGATCCACCATTTGTGAAGGATTCCATATTTAATGAAGCATTTAGTTATTTATTTTTCGAAAGATGTTGTGATGTTTTAGTTGAGAATTGATTATCACCATTAATGTTTTGAATAATTTCTTCAAATCAAACCAAATACATGTTTTCAACAATTGTCTCTTTAATGATTTACCATGCCAATTGTTTGAGAAAAATATTTTGTCATTCAGTGGTACAAGATTGATGACCACAGTTAATGCGATGAAGAAATTTTTCCAATCACCTACATATATGCTTTCCGACAGTTTTGATAGTTCAATTGTCGAATTTGACATTTAGAAACTGTCGAGTAAACATTTCAACTGACAAACTAAAAATTTAGAAACTATCATGATAGACAATTTAACTGTCAAATTCGACAATTGAAAAGTGTTGAAACCATTGATTTCATATTTTGCTATTGTATGGATTTAAAAATTCGAAAGTGTCACTTTCATGCTATTAAATACCGACATATTGATTGTACAGAATTTTTACCGATGCAATTCTAACATTTCAGATATGAATAATCATTTGAGACTCATCGTGTCCCATGGGGGAAAGTTTTTCATGTAGATGATGAATGAAAGTGGAGATGGGACAAAACCACTTCCATTTTAGTTTCGACAAGTATTACCGTAGTTGGACTTGTGTTACGGTTGAAGGACAAACTTGGAATTCTTGATCCCTACACTGAAATTGAATTTAAGTTCAAAATCTACCACCCACACAACGTAAGCGTTCCATATACGAGTCTACCACACAACGTAGGAAATACACTCATTGTGGTAGAGTTGGTCATAACCGGACAACATGTTAGAATGTCGTTGTAACATATCTCATGTAAACATGCTTGATGTCTAAAAGTGGTTGAAGTTGTAAGTTAAATGTTTCTTCCATGGCGTTGTACATTCTGAAGTTATATTATCATTTTATTTTCATTATCGTTTGTAGACATTACTGATCCTTATGTTCGCAAGCAAAATACGGATCCATACATAACATCCCGACAGTTCATCTGTCATTCCCCACAGATTATTTCTGTCATTCTCGAAAGTTGGTCCGGAGGACAATTTAACTACATATAAGACACACAAGGGACGTGCTCTAACTGAACATTTGGTAAAGACGTTAACCAATTAAATCCATCCCTGACAAAAAAACAACTACATTATTTAGTACACAATCATATGCAATTACTGCCCACTTCGTTTGTTGATCCATCAATTTGAACATTCTCTCCCACTATCTTCATCAGAATCATCCGAGCTTATAACAATTATCTTAGGAGGTGGAACGTTTGCCAACCACTCATCATCATCAAATTCATCTTCGTACATAACCATGAACTCGAACACCTCATCGAGCACACTTTTTGGTAACTGTGATGCTTCACTTGATACTTCGTCCATATTGGAAAAAGAAACAGTGAAAATGGCTCCCCTTCAATTTCGAGGGTTGACTTCATTATCGTCCGATAAAATTATGATAAAAAATAATGAGGATGAACAGGGTAATGGCAAATGCTCATTCAGGTTAACCGGTTTGTTGCTTCCCGTGGACAAACCCATTATTTCAATATGGTCATATTGAGTGAAATTGTTTGTGTATGTGAGTAGTATAAAGTCATAAAGCTTATGAAGTGTTCAAATGTAACTCAAAATGAAGTGATGCCATACTATTTATAAACAACTTTTTTAACTTCATTTAGTGAAACATCTCATATAAAAGTAGACAATTGGTGTGATGGTTTAAGGTCTAATACCACTAAACACCGACCATTAATTTATTTGAATCTTAAATCATTATTTTTCTTCATCAAATTTAAGGTTTGTATTCAATTGTAGACTGGTTCTCACGAGATTTTCATATTGAAACAAATCAAATGGTAAAGCTCTTCACATGTGGCAGATGATGTACAACTTATAAAAGACTTTTTTAAAGAGTATTCTATGGGCACCTAGATTTAGATTCAACTTTAGTATAAACTAAGAATTAATTTTTTGATACTAGTTACACAAATTAACAAGTATCAATGTGACTGGAAGTTTCACGCTCAACTAATGGAAAGATTATACATCTAGGAGAAAAAAAAATGTTCTTCCATGCCAAAGCCCCAATCAGTATCTAGGCTTGTAATCCAATCATCAAAATGCTCCATGACGATTTTTAGGTACTTTGAAATTTCTTCTTTGCGAAATGTGAGCGAGCAACCGTGCATTTTCAAGAACGAGGATTTTGAAATTCATTTGCATCAACAAAGTACAACAAGAAAGGGAAAAAAATGTCAAATCATAATATTTCATACAAGTTAATGTCAAACACACATGTAACATTCGAATGAACCGAAAATAGACACGTGGACCAACGTACAACAACAAATCAAAAAATCGTCAGAACATAATACAACAGTACATGTTAATGTCAAACACGTGTAATGTTCAGATAAACCAAAGTTTGACAAGTGGAACTGTTATGTGTCGAGAAAAACTTAGTGTAATTGTCGGTTTCGACAGTTCATCTGTCGATAACGATAGTTAATCTCGACAGATGACTCAATTCATTAGTCGGTATTCACCCAACTGTTGAGAATAACTGAGGTGACCGCGATGTCATTTGTCTACTGAAGTGAACTGTCGAGAATTCTACTTTTGACCTCCAAACCACCAAAATAATAAAGGAGTAAAAGGTGCTAAAAATTCCTCGTTTGACCTTCTAAAACACCCAGATGAATCAATGATAGAAGGGAAAAAAATAATACTAAAATCATTTGTAAATGAGTAAATTATGTCATCAAAGTAATTACTTATTAGTTTTTTCTGAAAAAGAAATCATGATGGTTTTCCTTTCCAACCAAACAAAATACATCAATCATTGCACCCTCCAAGAGTTAATTTGAATAAGCTCATCGTCAAATTTAGGTACAATATTCTCGACAATATAATTTTAACATATCACGATGATGAAATCATAAATATGTCCAAACAAAGAAGAGAAATCGTACGTACACATATCACATGCCTGACTTCTTAAAAATGGAAGATTTATATGCCAGGCAAACATTGAACAAGCATTGAATGCTATAAGCTAATAAAATAGATGTAAAAAGAAACTCTTATGAATGTAGTAACACATGTTGCAAGTAAAATATCATTGTCCAACAAAAGCAACTAGTAAAGAAACATGAAATACTCTAGGGAGCTCAAGACTTGATAAAAAATGAAAATAGTTATAGAAGTCAATTTTTAATTCAAAATATGTAACAAGTCAAATATTCACAATTGGAGCCTAATTGTCGAGAACGGTAGTTCATCTCGACAAATGATTTCATTACTGTCGATATTGACATTTATATTGATTTTTCAAGACATGAAGGGTCATGTTGTACATCAAACACATCAAAATAATCTAGTTATGTGCACAAAGTTATATGAAGCACCTTGAAATATTTTTTTTAGAAAAATATAAAATAAAAAAAAAAATAATTCATATATATATAAACCCAAAAAATCCAAACTAGCAAATGTAAAAAGCCGTTGTGAAAAAACCCCCAACAAAATATAAACCCAAAAAAATGGAAAAATCCAAACTATGTGTAAATGTACACCCTGAGCAAAGCCGTTGTGAAGAACGAACCCAAAACGAAGAAAACAAACTCACGGTCTAGATGTAGGAAACTCAAAATTGATAGAGCAATCTAAGAGAAAGATAAAAATGAGAACATTAGTAGTCTGTTCCGCTAGACTACAAAAAAAAAAAAAAACTTGAAACGAAACCTGAAAAATCGACTACAATTGATGAAAAAATAAATGCTATAAAAATGAAAAGAACACTAATAATAAAAAAAAAAACCTTGAAACGAAACTTTCAATCGACCGAAAAATAAACGCACATATTCGAAATCTTACCTGAGAAATTCTTCTTCATTCTATACTGAAGTGGGATCCCAAAGCAAGAACTTGCACTTCATATAGTTTTCAGAGAATCATGAGAGCAAATATAGAAAAGAAGAAAGGAGAAATTTTGCAATGGTTGTGTGGAGAAATGGAGTAGGTGATTGAGTTGGAGAGAGAAAATATTTATGTGAAAGAGAAGAGAAAGGAATAAGTTGATGGTTCATAAAATTTGATTTTTTTGATATTATAGTGATTTTGAAATACAATTGTGAGGGAGAAACCCTTGTGAGCTGCATTGCACTTTGTTACCAACCTGCGTGGGGATAATGAATGGTTTTTTTTTTCACTTTTTGTACAACTTTTTTATGTTGTCAAGTCAAAGACATGTAAGGTATTTAAATTATCTAGAGGGGCAAAAATGTTCAAAAATTACAATCTTGCAAAGACTTTTAAAAAGTGACATTTTTGTAAATACAAAGCCAAAAAGTGACATCTAATGCAATTTCCTCTTTAAAATATTGAGTGTAATGCACGTGTCGAATTGAATTGAAGTAATAGGACTGGTGGAGGAGCAATGAAAGTAGGGAGGGCTTATTACAATTTTTAGTCACGATCATGTATACAAGCATGTATTCAAGGATTGAAGGTTTTCTTTCATAAACTCCACCTCTGCTTATGTGGGAGTTTGCATTGACCACTACTTTGTTACTTAATAGAAAAAATTAGTACAAAAGTGAGTAGACATGCATACAAGATTTACCTCCAGTTTACAAGAGGAAGAAAAGAGAATTTGCGAAAGCTAGACTCGAGAGTACTACTCTCATTACAATGAGTAATTACTAAATTCAAATTTGGGAGTACTCTTCCCATTACAAAAATGGCAACAGAGAGGAATGTTGTTGCTCAATTGATCCAAGAAAACAAAGCAAAATAAAATAAACACATAACCAAGCACTAAAAGCTAAGAGCATCTAGGAATGGCAAAAAAATCTATTAAACTCAATATCCGCAGACCCTGTCTCAAACATAGCAGGGATTACCAGTCTAATCGGGTGAATGGGACGAGGGTGGGACATGGGTCGTTGTCCCGAAGTGGGTACATGACGGGTGCAAAAATATGCTCCCTGCACCACTTAAAGTTTATTTCAAAATTAAATTTTTTATCAAACAAAAAGAAAGTAAGTATCATCATTTCTAAAGAAAACGTGGTTTGTTCTTAAAAAGTTGAAAAAAAAAATTTAATAATTTTCACCAATTAAAGACGTAAAAATAAAAATAAAAATAAAAATTCTATTTCAAAATTCATTTTCATTGATTAATAGTTAGACAAACGTGAACTTATTTTTTAAGATAAGTGCCAGTCATGTTAGGAAATGCCAGAAAGCCAAATCATCATTTTGTAAACGATCAATAGATTTGAATTGGGTGGGGGCCCTTCAATGCAATATTTTCCTTCAAGAAGGCAATTGCGTTTCATATAAGTTGCCATGTCATTTTCGTCGCTTCGTCCAATCCCTCTTTATGGCGACATGGAATATGAGTGGTCGACATTGGTAACGTTAGTTTAGATGATATAAAAATTGTGGTCCAACTCCAACTACATTTAACATGCATCATGTGGTGTATTTTTAAATTTAGCATCTATTTGAAAATAAATTTATAAATCAATCAAAGTCAAAAATTAGTTTCAATTATATATTCATAATAACTATTTATTATTATTCACATTTTGTAGGATAATTATTCTTCTTTATACATCATTTATAAAATAGCAAAACGAATTATCCACACATTTTGTATGATCAACTACTATTCTTTTTTTGTAAATCGTTTATAAATTTGATATGGAGACTGAATGGTTAATTCACATAATGCATGAGACTCTTCTCCGTTCTCTCATTTCTTCATTTTTTTTCTCTTGCTTTCGCCTTGCTCATTATTTTTTTGCTTCTTACCACTTTGAGATTACATGGGACCCACTCGAGTAACTCCGAGGTCTTGAGTAGTTACTCAGAAGCTTCTAGGTCATGATATGTCAAGTTGCCCCATGTCATAAAAGTATTAAAACTAAAAACAATCGTTTTAATCCAACGACATTATTATAGCCATCATTTCCTCATTTTCATTTCCAGGGTACCATGTACATGTTATGTAAAAGATTAGCATGACTGCCAACTAAAAAATTTCCATCATTTTGAGGAAAAATACGTGATGAAATGTGAAAAAGGTGTGAAACTTTTGGCTAAAACATGCTCGGTACCATTTGACCGTATATTTTTTTTTTTATAAATAAGTGTGATGAGCTACGTGACCTAGTTACCATATTAATCATTTCATGACAAGAAAAAAGTATAGCACTTAAGCATTTTAATCTTGTTTTGTGCAGTTCAATTATCTCGCCCCTTATCGTAGAGTCAAATTATGTGACAGAAAATTTTCAAATTATCTTGCAAATGGAAGAAATTGGGGATGCTATGAACCATCTCTTAACAGACGTATGCATTGTAATTATTTAAATATTATGAAAATGACATAAAAAAGTGATTAATTTAAATATCAGGGAGTTTGATTGCGAACAATGAGATTCCCACTTCAGATTCTATAATGCTCATGTTTGGTAGAAATTAAAATTTATATTTTAATTTAATTTTAAAAAAACAATTAATTTTAATCACATGTTTTAAGGGATCCAAACTTTTCAACCACATATTTAATCAACTTCTCTCAAAATCTACTAAAACCTGACTTTAATCTGCACCAAACATGGACAAAGTAATGAAACATAAAGGAGAAACACACCAATCACCACTTTTTACTATATTATAAAATGGCTATTTTGAAAATAAAAGGTACATTTGATTTAAATGTTCAAACTCTTTAAAAATATTAAGTCGTATTCATATTCTCCTTCCATCATTATAGTAAAAAATCAGAGTCCTCAATCGATCTCAGCTTATTGAGTACACTCAAGGCTTGTCTATTAGGGATATGTTTGACATTATGAAATATTTGATATTTCTTAATGATGGAGTTGACATAACTAAAATTTATCTTTTGTTGAGTACATTCAATGAGATAAATTCTAGAGGCATATTAAGCTAACACAAGATGTGTGAAGACAAATAGTTGTCAGCTTAATGATCTAGGAGATGTATGGAGATACAATTGATAATGGTATTTACCCAGATGCTTTATTAAGCCTTGTTGAGTACACTCAACATCTTAATATAACAAATAGGATCCCAAACTACTGGGAGTCAAGTATGAATTTCATAAATTTATGTGAGAGGGTCATAAATTTGAGTTAAACAGTGGGGACATAATTAATTTGATAAAAGACCATGTTAAATTAATTGATGCATTATATATATATATATATTTGTTGAATCATGAGTAATCATATGTATTTGAGTGGCATACTAGATGCCAACAACCAAATCAAGTCTTTTTTATTAGCACCACAATCTGAGAATTGTTCTCAAGTATGAGAAAACTGGTTATATCCTTGATTAGCCCTTTCTAGAAACAATTGTTGATGACTCGACTAAGAAAGATGTGGTTGTTATAATAATATAATGATGAAGAAGTGCAACACGTGTGATGCTTGCAACTATGTCATACGAGTTACAAAAGCAACATAAGAGTATATGTGCTAATACATGATTTTTCATTTCAGAGATTTGTATAATAATAATCATGTATGGAAGGATATAAGACTTCCATGCAACTATACCGATGCAAAATGAGAAATGAATCTTCAGTCAGTGGTCCTGTAACGAAGATGATTGACATTGAAAAGTTGTCTCAATTGAGTTCAATCATAAACCTTGAATTAACTATTGACTGGGTTATGCAATCTTTGCCAGATAGTTATTCAAAGCTAATTATCAATTTTGATATAAATAAACTCGAGTGCACACTCATTGAGTTGTTGAGCATGCTTAAGATTATTAAGCAAATATCAAAGTTAGTAGTGGACAAGTCATTGATTCCTCTAAGGGTACTATGATGCGATCCCAGTTGGGGGAATCTCATAGAACTCGCGGAATTGATTGAAAACGCCGGGAAAGTCCAAATTCAGGTTGTAGACGATAGAATCTCGACCCGAGCCTCACGAAACAAGAACCTAAGGTATATTAAACTTTAGACATGTTGATATGCGGAAACAAGAATCTCGATTTGCGAATGTCACAAATGTTTTCTAATCATTTGATAAGTTCTAGATTTTGGATTTGTACCCAACGAAGCGAACCAAAAAACCCAACGATAACAAAGATGCGTTGAACCCATTGATTACACAATGAAGAACCCATGATCCGATATTTGAATGCCACAAATATAATTAAATTTTTGATAAGCTCGATTTGGTGTTCATTCATGAACATTGGAGAGAAAAATTTCAATTTAATTCATATCAAAGTTTTTTTATGTTTTATAATGAAAATAAACTTATTTATACTAAAGCAATAAATCCTAAGAATATGGAAAATACGAAATCAAAGAGTCCTAAAATAACAAACTTGCCAAAAATAAGAATTCTAGTAAAAAAAAGGAATAAAATCGTGCAAAAAAGTCATACAGGATGACCCTTCCGGACGTCCGGTAAGTGCGTCCGGATGCACAGAGATTTCTACCGGACATCCGATAAGACGCGGTCCTATAGGCCATTGCTCGTTCGATTGGATAGAGCAATCTTCGATCAGCTTTTTCACGTGGATAATAGCATTTTCGGTCTTTGACCCCAACATGAAACTTGTTCATTGACATGTTGTCTTCAACCTCATGTACCCCTTTTCCCGAGCATGTATTTGTATGGTTTTGTGAGACGTCATTAACCACGTTACCGACCTTAAACACCTTCGAACGAGCCATCAACTTCTTCTCAATGAACATTGCACATTTGAATTGCCTGGGGCCTATCCTGGCTCATATCATTCCCTCTCTCTTCAAAAAGATTCGTCCTCGAATCCGTACCTTGTGATCGCCTAGGGAATAACCAATATGTTGTTAGTTTTATCACTGTACCACCTGGGTCAAATGGAAATCTTTCTCTTTCCTGGCAGATGATCAATGCATTGAAACCATCAACTTTGTAGATATTTATGTATTGCAACATGAACTCAATCAAAACATCTTTGTTGCCCAAACCCTCGCATATAAACTTTCCCATCTCATCAACCTGGTATAGCAATGGTCTGTAAATAAACTCCACACATTGCCTCTGCAACTTCGTTGCCTCTTCGAGAATCACAAAGTCAACCCCCGGTATTAAAGTGATATCCAAGCAAAGGTAGGGTTTGTTAATTTCACCCACAAGTCGATGCTCAATACTTATATTAGGTGGTATTCCAATAGGCTCACTTTCATGGATGTCAATATATTCAGAAACCTGCAAAACGAAAATAGCAAAACTAAGGAGGGGATTGTTAGTTCTCACTAATGCCCTGTCAACCTCACTTTTATTTTCCTGCAACCTCTCTTATGACTTTTCTTTTCTCTCTGAAGACTCACTTTCTTTTACCTCTTGTGGCCCCACTTCATTTTTTGCCACCTCTCTACTCTCATTTTTTTTTTTCTCTCTCTCTCTTGCTCACTCTCATTTTTACTCTCTATTTCTCTTCTTTCTAAATGCTCTCTTTCATTACTTCTCATTTCGAGTTGATCAGCAAGGGACTATTCTACTGTCAAGCCAGCTAGAGTGATTTTTTTTCCCGTCCTAAAGAAATTTATACATGTTCCTCCCCACATCATAAATAGCCCTTCTTCTCATACCTCCAAGGTCTCCCAAACAAGATGTGAAAAAATTTCAACGGTACCACATCACACCAAACTTTCATCACTATATCTCCCAAGGGTGACGTTTACTATAACCTACTTAGTCACATTTACCTTCTCACACTCCTTCAATCAAGTCATCCTATAAGGCCTAGGGTGTTGTTGTAAAGGTAATCCCAATTTTTCAACCATAATGATGCTAGCCAAGTTTGACATGTGCTCCTTGTCAATAGCTAAACTACATACCGTACTACCCACAAAACACCGAGTTTGGAAAATAAATCCCCAATCATAATCCATCCTTAATGTTGGCGTAATCAAGAAGACTCAAGAAAAGAATTGGAGAATTGGATGAGTGAGAATTTAATTCAAGAAAGTGGTTCTTGAATTTAGATTGGATTGAACAAAAAAAGATTTTGAATTTAGAAAAGAAAGTAGGACATTTGGACAATTTCCAAGAAATTAAAAAAAATTTTTTTTTTTTTTTTTTTTTTTTTTTTTTTTTTTTTTTTACAAAACTTGAAAATTCAACTACGAAAACGAAAAAGAAAACGAAAGTTGATTGGGACTCAAATTAAGCACAAAAGCAACTGTTGACTCTCTTTTTTTGGAAATTTTGGATGAAAGACTCAGAAAAATTACTGGACACAAGAACACGAAAAACACAAGAAAAAAAAAACAAAGACTAAACAAGAAATAAAAACAAAGATAGAACCTAAATTTGGAGTCCGAGCTCTGATGCCACTTTATGCGATCCCAGTTGAGGGAATCTCATGAAACTCGTGGAATTGATTGAAAACGCCGAGAAAAGTCCAAATTCGGGTTGTAGAGGATAGAATCTCGACCCGAGCCTCGCGAACCAAGAACCTAAGGTATATTAAACCTTAGACCCGTTGATATGCGGAAACAAGAACCTCGATTTGCAAACGCCACAAATGTTGTCGAATCCTTTGATAAGTTCTAGGTTTTGGATTTGCACCCAACGAAGCGAACAAAAAAATTCAACGATAACAAAGATGCGTTGAAACCCTTGATTACACAATAAAGAACTCATGATCCGATGTTTGAACGCCACAAATATAATTAAATATTTGATAAGTTTGATTTGGTGTTCATTCAAGAATATTGGAGAGAAAAATCTCAATTTAATTCATATCAAAGTTGTTGTGTTTTACAATGAAAATAAACATATTTATACTAAAGCAATAAATCCTAAGAAATATGGAAAATACGAAATCAAAGAGTCATAAAATAACAAACTTGCTAAAAATAAAAATTCCAGTAAAAGAGGAGTAAAATCGAGCAAAAACAGGTCGTATCGGACGACCCTTCCCGACGTCCAGTAAGTGCATTCGGATGCACAGAGATTTCTATCGGATGTTTGATAGGACGCGTCCGGTAGGCCATTGCTCGTCCAGTTGGGCAGGGTAATCTTTGATCAGCTTTATCATGTGGACAATAGAATTTTCGGTCTTCGACCCCAACATAAAACTTGTTCATTGACATATTGTCTTCAACCCCATGTGCCTCTTTTCTCGAGCATGCATTTGTATGGATTTGTACAAAGTCATTTAACCACGTTACCGGCGTTAAACACCTTCGAACAAGCCCTCACCTTCTTCTCAATGAACATTGCACTTTTGATTGCCCGGGGCATATCCTGTCTCATATCATACTAAGAGGAAGTCTAATAGGGGTTTTGGGAAAGCATCTAAGATGGTTAAGATAATCAAAGTAAATAAAGACATTATCAAGTTTGATGACCTTTGATATCTTTGTGGAATGAAAGGACATTGGAAGAAAGATTACCAGGTTTATATCTACATAATTAGCTTCTTGGGTACTAGATGTTAAATATGGATCTTATATTTGTATAAATATGCAGAAACTAAATAGAAGTAGGCTACTAAAAATGGGAAGAAGATGACATGGACGTTGAAAATGTGCAAAGGTTGTTGCATTGCTTGTAGAATCATACTTCTTGCCATTGTCTTTAGACTTAGTATTGGAATTAGAAAATTGTTATTTTGTACTACCATTACCAGAATATTAAATAAATTTCATATTTGGACATGAATTATTTTAATGTTAAAGACAATTGTTGTTCATTTTATCTTGATATGATTTTAATAGTTATGGTAAATTACAAAAATGACATTTATATTCTAAATGCTAAGTATTCTATAATGAGTATAAAATTGAAAAGGCATAAAAGTGATAGTCTGAATAACAACTAAATCCGGCATTGCAGATCTAGTCACATAAATAAAATGCAATTTCAAAATTACATAAAGATATATATTTGGGGTCAATTGATTTTGAATAATTTGATAAGTATGAATCATGTTTGTTAGACACAATAACCAAATCTCCTTTTACTTGAAAATGAGAAAGGTCTGCATAATTTCTGGCCTGATACATAGTGATGTATATTGACCCATGTTAATTAATACTAGATTAGGTTTCTCTTATTTCACCACATTTATTTAAGACTATTTCGGAAATGGTCATGTATACTTGATGAAACTCGAGCATAAAACTCTTGAAAGGTTCAAGGGATTTAAACTAGAAGTAGAGAAACAATTAGGTAAAGATATTCTCACACAAAAATCCAATCAAAGTGGGGATATCTTAAAGATGAAATTCTAGATTATCTAAAAGAGAATGAGATTCTCTCAAAGTGGACTCCACCACATACACCCCAGCATAATGTTGTATCTAAAATAAGGAATCGTAAATTATTAGATATAGTGCGATTAATAACACGCCATGCAAATCTCCTAAAATTGTTTTGGGGTCACGTGCTGATTGCAGCGTGTTACACACTAAATCATGTCCTATCTAAGTCGGTCGACAAAACTCCATACGAGTTATGGAAAGGCAGTAGTCCCAATTTATCTCATATGAAAGTTTGGGGCAGTGACGCTTATGTGAAGCTCACTAAGTCGGATAAGCTTGAGTCAAAATTTGATAAATACATATTTGTGGGATGCCCAAAAGAGATATTTGAATATCAATTGCTATAATCCCGTTGAAAAGAAGGTGTTCGTCTTAAAACATGTCATATTCCTAGAAAAATATTTTATTTCAGAATAGGATAGAGGGAGTAGAATAGATCTTGAAGGAGTTCAAGAATCCAAAAATAAGTTGACCTAGTAGATGAACCTGAGTCTGATCCCGCACCTATTAAGGGATTTGCTCTTGATCAAGAAGTAGAGACTTTTGATGACATGTTAGCTCCGTGTGAATCTTGTAGGATCATTCAATCCCCTAGAAGGTACAAATCCATGATTACTAATCAGACATTACTAATCGAGGATGATGAACCTACTAATTGCACAAAAATAAAGTCAAATATTAAATCAAAGAGATGGCAAGAGCCATGGAATTCGAGATGAATTCGATGTATGTGAACAAGGTTTAGACATTGATTAACCAGCCTGATGGGATAGAACCCATAGGCTGTAAATGGGTTTACAGAAAAATGTTGATCAGGATGGAAATATCCATACATACAAAGCAAGGTTAATAGCAAAATGTTACAAACAAAGACAATGAGTTGGCTTTGATGAAACCTTTTATCCTATATCCATCCTAAAGTTCATTCGAATTTTGTTTGCAATAGCTATATACCATGACTATGAGATGGACCCTGCAGTGTTGTCGAATTTCAGTTCCGAGCAATATGGTGAAAGTTGGACAAGTTTCACGTCTGGGTGCCGAGTGTCGTTTCGTGTTGTCGCGGTTGCTGAAAGACATTAGAAGTCATCATGTGGGGTGACATTAGGTTTGGGGTTACCGTAAAGGGGTAACCATTGCCAGTTGCTGGACTTAGGAATTACTTGTTAATTATTTGCCTTAAATTCTTTGTGAATTTATTGCCAATATTTTCTATGTTGTTAGAATTGCATGTGACCTTAGGAAAAGTTGTTAGACTATTCTATGTGAATTATGTCTTTACTTTGCTTGTTGTCATTATTTGGTATTGATGACATATATAGGTCTAAGGTGAGTGTTTTGACTTTAGTAAAATTTGGATATGGTGAAATAGACTGTCTTAGGAATGATAATAAAATGAAATATGAGAGGTGAGGTGAGGCGAATGTGGTGATAGGGTCGAGTGATCACCCTAGTGAGGTTTATTGAGAGTAAACCTAGTTACTGCATGTGCATCTGTGTGTAATCTTTTTTTCTGCAGATGTGTGATTGCTCAATTCTGTTGCATGGTTATATATTGTATTTCAATGTGTTTGATATGTTCATATTTTGAGTAGGTACTTTATGTAATGTGATTGTGCATAAAATAGCGTACTCTATTTGATATGTAGGAGAGAAAAAATTTTGACTTAGAGAGAAGTAAAATTTGTGAGCCTCTGTGGTTTGTGAGATTGTGTGAGGCAATTGATACTTTTGGTACTTATTATTGATAAAATTGAGTAAAATTCTATGCATAATTGTGTGATTTGTACTTTTGTAGGCTAAAACCCGAAAAGACGGAGAACGAAGCAAAATGGATGAAAAAGGACTTCAATTGCACAAAAAATGTGAAGTTGAGACTGAAATGCACTTGACCAAAAGATGGAGGGCTTTGACTGCAATTTGGTAGGGGCTTAAATGAAAGAAATTTCAAAATATGAGGACCAAATGTACTTGACCAAAAGATGACGTGCAAATTATGGAATGACTGAATTCATATGTTTTATTGGTTTGAGATGCGGTCGCATGGCTCATAACCATGCTCGCTTGGCTTAAGTCTCTGGTTTTTCCATTGATCGCAGGATTTTAACCATGGCCACATAGAGTAAAAATGCATTTTCGGCCAAACTTGATTTTGATCCAACTTGCATTATTTCCCTATTGTTTATTGTAGATATTTTAGGATATTTTTGTTGTGTCTAAAATATCTATTTTTTTATTATGCTATATATAAGAGATAGCTCTCTCATTTCATCACTCTCCCTTGCTAGAAACTCCATTTTCTCTCATTTTCTCTCTTCTTTCTCTCTTAGTATATATTTATTTGCATTCTTGCTCATTTTGGGAAAAACATTGGAGATGATAACTTCAAGAAACTTGTGAAATTTGGAGGAGTGCAAACCTATGCTAAAGAAGGGTTCATTCTACACTTTTGTATTCCTTTAATTAATTTTGAGTTTTTAATGTTTTGTATCTTTAAATCTCTTTGTTATTTATGTATGATGAGCTAAGTACTTGCATAGCATCTAGTTTTGGTTTGAATGATGCTTATTTTATCAAAATCATGGTGTTTTAATTTTGTTGTTTTGTATTACACTTCATTTACTTGATCATTAGATCTGTGATTAGGTTGTTTGGACAATTATTGAGAAATTGTTGCACTAACTAGACCAAAATAATTAATACCCTAAGTGTGTAGTATACTATGCTTGTTTAGGTGTATAGAATATACATCTACTTTAGGGACCCTTGGAGTATTCTCACAATAATTTAATTGGTTAAGTGTTAATTTATCTATTGTGGATAGGCCTCAATTAGGGTTAATTTCGCTCGTGAGTTATTGGCTAAATTTGGAGAATCGGGTCTAGCCTTGTATTTTGTAAGATTGCATCTACGCGTTGTTGTTTTGATATAAATGAAATGGCGGTTAAGCGAAAATCATAAATTCCAACATCTTTCAAATAAAAAATCTTTTCACTTTTTAATTGTCGATTTACCGTTTTAATTAAAATCGTGTCGTTTGTTTATTTTCAATCTAAAAATCAAGTTTTTTTCTATGTGTCCATTTCGTTAATTTAAAAACAAGTATACTTGTAAGTGATATCAACACTCTTCGAGGGATCGATATCCGGACTCTAAAAGTCCATTATATTACTTGTTCTCGACCCGTGCGCTTGCGGTGTAATTTTTAGCGAACAGTCATGTAGGATTATCTTCTTTCTCTTTGTGAGCCTCATTTGTGAGTGTAGTGAGGTAACCAACTATTTCTTCTATTCTCTTTATGAGTTCTCTTTATGAGTATCACCTTCACTCTTTCCTTTGTGGATTTTTTGAGCATTGGTGATTAGAGTAACCTTGTGGTGCATGGGTCAATTTAAGTTGAACCCTAACTTTTGTGGTCGTCAAAAAGTATTGATTTGTTATAGTAAATTTGTGATGCACTTATAGTGAGGATGTCTATTGGTAATGTAAAGTATAGATGTCTAGGGGTACATTGTGGTTTGGTAACGGGGATGTGGAGTGTGGTATTTGGATCACGAGTGGAGAGGTGATTAAATGTTTGGAATCATTTATATGTGAAAGAGACCTTGTACAAGTAGAGTGTGAGAGAGACACTTCTATCACTTTTATTAGGTGGAGACTCATTATCCACTTAGGTTGGGAGAAGTGACGTGGTGATGGAGGATTATCCCGAGAAACTTAGGATCAATAAATGATTTACCATTTAGACATGAGTTTAGTGATCATCTAGTGAGCATAGAGGGCGATGAGTGGAGATATGTGTTCTCGAGGTGTGAGCAACACAGAATGGGATAGGATAAGTTTGGTGATATTTTTTCATGAGGTCATTTATGCATTTGTCGCATACGTGTTGGCCGTGTGTTTGATTAGCTTGATGTTAATCAGTTGCCCTGTGTGAACATGTTTGAAAATATCTGTGTGTGTTATCCTATATTATATCTTTATCGCATATTTATTTTCTCTTGACTAATCGCTGTGAATATTTGTTTCTACTTGGGTGTTCATGACGTTAGCCCTTGGTGAGTATATAGAGCAGGTATGATATGTGTTTCAGGTTGGAAACATGAGGTAAGGTTTGTGATACCAATTTTATTGGTTACCTTGATTATGCAAGTATAAGCTGTGTATTTTGATTGCTTGCAGATTTATTCGGAACCAAGGTGAAGATTTGTTGAGTTTTGATACCCAATAAATTTAGGCGATGATTTAAAATAGTTGACGGATAACTATCGAAACCATAGACTTTTGCTCAACTCGGAAATAATGTTACACACTTTAGGATGCCTAGGAGTTTTGCCCAGCTGCATTGTGGTTATTGGTTGTATTTTAGACCATCTAGTTGGTTGGTTTGGTTTGTTAGTTGGTGATCCAATTAATATGTTTGGCCCATCTTGGAGAGGAGTGTTTGGGGCCAAGTTAGTGACCTAATATCCAATCTATATATCATCTACGTAGTAGCTATTTCTTGGGTGTGTTGTGTGCAAGAGAGGAGAGAGTTGAGAGAGAGGCAGCCGAGAGAAGAAGAGGGACAACCGGTGTTAGATATTTATACTATAAATATAATATGTGAAAGAAATAACTAATTAACATAAAGTGCCCAAGTAGTGCGAGGTGTGGACATTTGTGTGGGAGGTTGGGGGTTCGGGTCGCGCCCCACGCAGTAATATAAATGTTTTTGATAGGGGCCTTGGGCTCTTGGGCTTCCTTGACTAAAATAATTAATTTTTATTATTTATTTTAATCATTTTCAAAATTATTTAAACTAGTCAGTATTTTGTGACAGTTTTTTTTTAAAACCATTCATTACCCTCATAAACTAGACAGTATTTTGTGACAGTTTTATAACCATCCATTACCCTCTTCATTAATAAGGAAATTAACTATTGATCATCGGAGAGGCATTTACCTTATTCTGCCTATATAAGCATGCATCTCATTTTGGAAAAATACATCATAAAAATCAAATCATAATTTTCATGTTGTGAAAATCCAGTTTTTCTTTTCTATACTTTGGAGTACACTTGAGAGTTCCGAAACCATTTGTGATTGCTACACAATTGGTTTATTTGATCGTTGTATTCTGGGAGTGATTGTCCACAGAGGTCGCAGCAGTTATCGGCACTTTAGGACATCGTGCTATCACGAGACTCAATTGGTCGATAAGTTTTATTTTTACATTTTACTGTTCTGCAAGTTACTGCAACTAGTTAGTTTCCTAACAGCTGGGTGAGGTGTTTTTGTTTAGCAATATTCAACCATTGTTTTCTCTTCCCTTTCCTCCCTTCATGACTTGTACATCACCACCCCCTTTTGTGTCCTTTGTGGATTAGAAGAAGGGTAACCGGAGTGGGTAGAAAGAGGCAATCGAAGGTGCAACGTTGTGGGTCGAGCCTTGGTGATGTGGTGTTCATTTGGTTGGTTTTTCTGAGCCCGGATCAATATCTCTCGATGATTTCCACGACACTCTGCCACAAAACTTCTGAGTTGTTGTTTTCTAACACAAAATTACTAGTGTCAAGCATGAATCCAAGGGTCACTCCATCAAAAGACGAAGTAGTAGCCCATATCTGCTGGCCTCTAGGATCACACAGTTCATGTAACGCCCCGACCCCTAGTGGACCGGAAACGCTACGTACTTTACTTCATTAATCGGTAGTTCAGTAACAAGTGTACACATTTTCTTAGCAGAAGCTTAAATCTTACAATAATAATTTCAAAAAAAAAAACAATACTTGAAATGCTTTAAACAACATACTCAATAATTTTCTAAAGGTTCGAAATGGAGTTTATTTGAAGAAGATATAACGTTCTCGCATTCAGCGTTATTTAAATATTTTAAAAACATAACATTGGAAACGTTTCATAAAAATAAACCTAAATAACTTGTTCACCGATTTCCATGGGTTCGTTGCATCACTCTCCATCTTCTCCTTCATCCCTGCCTAAGGCAGCAACCTTTCAATCTGTAGAGAATGGATTAAACCCGTGAGTTGAAAACTCAATAGATGTCGTTGGTGCATTCGTGATTAAGCTATACATTTCAAAACTTGTAACTTTAAAACCTTTTCATAATAGGATTTTCGGTAGAATCCAATCACGTAGAGTCACGACTTAACATGACGCCTCAACCGGACATTCATGCCATACCCGAAGGTACCATTTGACATGGAAGGGTATGTCGTACCAAAGGTACCATTTGCCATACAAACATTAACTTAGATCATGCCGTAGCCTAAGACACCATTTGACATGGAAACATCATTTGTAAGAAATATACAACCTAACACGAATCAACAACTTTGCACCTCTACCTACCTTGATTGATAATTTGAAACTTGTTGAAAAATGTACTCCTTTGATGTTTGAAAACTATAGAGAAATTAAGTTTGGAAACCCTTCTTGATATCACCAAAACTTCAAGGAAAAAACTAGTTTTTCTCCCTCTCTTTTCTCTCTTTATTTTCTCTCTTTCTTTCTATCTTTTCTCCTACTTTCTTTCTTCTTTCTTTTGAAAGCTCTTCTTGTGTGAAATGGTCTAGTGAACCACGAAATTACCTCTCTCTTATATAGGGCAATGTAGGTTGGGGTCTCTAAATGCACTCTTAAAGGTGGAGTCTTTTTACTTTCTTGGAGTTATGTGTGTAGGAGTAATTTAGGTGGTTAAATGCACCAATTGGTACGGTTTAACTCTCCAAAACGTGGGTGGACACTCCTTGGACATTTAAGAGGGTAATTGAAGAGAGTAGAAGCCTAAATTCTAGAAAGAACACGAGAATTCTTCATTTTCAGACAACTTCGGTCGACCAGATCGCATATTCGATCAACTGAACCTCTGCAGGTTCGAAACCAATTAGCTGCAGGAGCTTTCGGCTGACGGAGGGTCGACCGAACTGACCAACTAGTCGACCAAACCTACGTTAAGTGGCAATTATGGTATTTGTCAAATAAATGCAAATTTGAACCTTCATGACTTGAAAACATAATTGACCATTTATTGGGCTTCCTTATCTTATGTGGGCTGAGCCTAAACTCTTCATAAAAAAAATATTACAAGCCTACTTCAACTAAATGTTCGGGTTTCTACAGTTCAAACCTCCCATTTTCATATAGTCAAACTTTTGATCCTTCTTGGACGAGACTAACACGATTGGCAGACCAAACAATGGTTTTTTTTAGGTATTATGTTGAACCAGATGGCCAATATGTAACCTCCTGGAATGATCTGCTGGAAGGCAAAAGCAAATTCTCCAGATGGTGACACCCAAATGGAATTTGCTTTGTCTACCGTTATTGATGAACCCAAAGTAACGTTAATGGAACGATGGGCTGTGGCTGAGAGTAGAAACAAAAACAAGAGCAGGAAAAAATTAATTTTACTTGAAACTGGAAAGGCCATGTGAAAAGTGGAAAGAATTAAAACACTATTTTTTGCAGAAGTTGCTTTTACCATTGGAAGTAAGTTCCCTGTATCAACAACGAACTAAACAAGACTACTAAACTTTAAAATGTTTTTCTTTTACTGATGTTTCAGAATGAGCCTTCTTTGGGCCTTTTATACTATTCTCAAACTACATAAATTAAAGAACAGGACAACGATTTGGGATAATAATCCACCCTCGTGGGCAAAGTAAATAAATATCAGTTGAGTCATTAAATTCTTTCTCTATCAATATTTTTCTTCTTCTGAGTTAGCGTATTGCAGAAGATCATGGAATGACCATTTCCTGATAGAGTAAAAGGCCTGTAAGTGTGCAAAAGTAACACAGTCATGAAGCATAGTGACTTGGTTTTGCTAAAAAAGAAACTTTAAAAAAAAAGTTCATTTGCAAAATCAATTAAAGATTTTAATCATATATTTCGTAGCGTGCATAAATATTATTTATTTATTGACAATTCATTTATATTAACTTCTAAATTTAGAAAAAATAAATAAATAAATATAAATCACAAACAGAGTGTATGTTAGCTTGCAAGTGTATGTAAGCGAGGAGACTCAAGTTTATTGGGAAAAGAAATCAATGCGTGACGTCATAAAATTGGAGTACTGCTCACGGTCAAACTTGATATTCATTTCATTTTTAAGCTAAGTGTTGGTCTTGTAGGGAATGCTAGAAAGTTTAATCCATCATGAAAGTTATGGGATAGCGATAAACCATTACTAATTACCCGTTTTTAGTTTGACTTTATGTGCGAAATTAATCTAACCAAAGCAACAAGTAAGCATGGACGTGGGTTGGATCGATTTTTTTCCAACCCAAACCAACCCAACATGATCGGTTTGCTCAAAAATCAACCCCAACCCAACCTAATTATTGATTTGAACCCAACCCAACCCAAACCAAACGAACTTGATCGGTTTGTGTTGGGTTGATCGGTTTGGGCTTCGGCCCAATTAAAGTTGGATCCAATTTTTGTTAAATTTGGATAATTTTTTAAGGTTTGATATTAATTGACTTTTTATTACATATGGAATTCTTTCTAAAAGTAATGTATAAATAAGTTTAAAATTTATGAAGCATTTTTTTTTTACAATTTTTTGGAATTCATTCATTTGATCATCTTGTCTTTAATTTTTATTTTATTTCAAATTCATGTGAATCGGTCTATGTGAAGAAAATTACATGTATTATAAGTCAATTCTTATTCTATTAATCTAATAATGATATTATTTTTTTAAATTAAGTTTTAAAATTCATATGAAGCATTTTTTTTATAATTTTTTGGAATTCATTTATTTAATTCCTATTTCATCATCTTGTCTTTAATTTTTATTTTATTATCAAGTAACATTGTTACATTTATAAATAATGTTCATGTGAATCGGTCTAATATGAAAACAAGAAAATTGACGTTTACCCAAAGCGGGCAGTGGAAAGTTGACGACACAAAATCTGAAATTTGAGCAACTCTCTGGAAAAGAATATCAATCCTGGTTCTTCGTTGTATTGACACTTACAGTTGAGCAACGAACTCCACTCCTGGCCCCAGTTTATCTCCTGTAGATCCACCAAGAAAAGATCAATTTTTCGCAGCCAAATTACAATCTCCCGACTCTAGGTAGACCAGTGTATTGATTGAAGGTTTTGATGTTTTCAATTGAAGGACGCATTGAACTATTGAATTTGGCTCTTAATTTGGTTTTCTCCTGAATAATGACACTTTTCTATTTTTGCCCACTTGTTCGATGAAACTTTAGCTAAAAATCGCGAAATCGTTTAGCCGATATAATGCTCGAGCCAGGTGGGCGAAGGTTAGGCTTGATATTAGCTTCATGCTCAAGCATGACTCTCGCGAGCAGTTAGAGAAAATGCGGTGGGTTTCCTTTGTGGTCAAACTGTGCATACACTATACAACCAACTTGAAACTTTCAATTAAATTCCTTTTATAAAATGTTTTGGTCATTTTGCCAATGCCAATTACAATTTTTCATTGCATTTTATATAAGTTGGCATGTTGTTTTCGTCGTTGTGTCCCAATCTCTCCTTGGAGACACGGAATATCAACCTCGACCATGATACAATTAGGTTATCATCATTTGAGAATCAAAGAAGAAGACATTCCACAGACTACTTTCACACCCGATATGAGTATTATGAGTTTCTAGTAATGTGCCAATCTACAAGAAGAAGACATTCCACAGACTAATTTCACACCCTTTCAAATGTGATGACTGTATGTATGTGGCTAAATTTTGATATTTCAGGTAAAATGAACCTACTTGATTTCTTCACAAATAGAGCCTTGGGACGATAAAGAAGCTAATTATTACAATTTTATCCTTTTCTTTCTTAAAGATTTTGTAAGAAGTGACATTGAATAAATAAATATCCCAATTCTCAGCACACAGCCATAAATAGAATGGGGATTGTCGGATTGTGCATTTTTTCTAATGTTATATGTTTGTATAAGAATTAAATCATCACTATGAAACGGAATAAATACATGGGGAATGTTGAAAACTGAAGTCTAAAACGTGAAACCTCTATTTTGAATTTTATACCATATTTTCAGTTTGTTGCTAATGCCCTTTTTTGCACCGTTCAGTAAAAGTGTACATATTTCGCATTTTTTTTAATGTATTTTGTTGCTAACTTGTATAATGTTTTACTGCAAGTGGTGTCACGTTATTATATTTTAATATTCAAATGAATTAAATTATCATCATACACCATGATAACTTTTTTGTGTTTGGGCTGAAGTATGGTGTATTGTATCTTTTGCAAAAAAGATCTTTTTTGCAAACGTTGCCTCCTGTAAAACTTGAATTTTTTGCAAAACGTGCATATGAACATTGCAAAAGAGAGAAACTGTTTTACAAAAACTAATCTTTTGCAGAAATGTTACAAAAAAAAAAGGGGAATTTGAACGTTGCCCCTAAATTAAAACAGCTTCTCTTCTCGTTCCTTTTTTCCCCTTCCAGTTCGTGTTCTTTGAGTTTCAAAACAAAACAAAAGGATCGACATTTCTCTCCATTTTTTTTTAACTTTGCAAAGGATATTGCAAGTGTTGTCGCCCGGCGCCTGAAGGAAGCTTTGAACATTTCCTCTCACACATTGAATAGATCTTTGTTTATTTGAGCTTACACAAGTGGTATCCGACACACACTCTCAAGCAATTTTAGATCTGTGTCTACGAATCTTCCCAAACCCGACCCAAAAAGGGACATTCTCTTTACTCATTTGATTTTATAGAAAGTTAGGAGGATTAAAACAAGGGTCGTTTGCTGGAAGATTTCATTGAAATGGTTTTGGATTGAGATTTGAGTTTGTCAAAGTAAGTTTTACGGTTTTGTTGAAATAAATTTAGCATATGATGGTTCCGGATTATGAACATTTGTGTGAAATTGAGGGTTTTTGTTTATTCAAGTTCTTTTCTTTTGGTTGAAATATTATATTTTAGTACTCAAAATAATTGGCATGCTTGTTAAATTCGGTATAGCGAAAAGCCAATTTTTGTTAAAGACAATTTTTTTCCCTTTTAGTTTAAGTTAGCGAGTTTAATAAGCAGCAGCGGGAAGACAACAAATCAAGAGCATTCAAAAGACTATAATTTGGGTTTCGTATTGACACTTACAGTTAAAAAGGCCCCTGTGGGAAAGATCAATTTCCAAATTACAACTACTGTAGGTGACCACATGAACATTGAACATCAATTTCCTTAATTTGGGTTTCGTATTAAACTTCTATTTTTCTTGTTCGATGTAGCTAATGTGTTTGATATAATGCATGTTTAGGCTTGATATAGATTATGATATTCAGTTAGAGTAAATTTTGTAGTCGCTGTGCATCCTTTACTTCTTCGAATTTTGATTATGTTTTTATTTGCCACTATGTTTTTCTACCACCCACCTCAATGTGATGATTAGACCATCCGGTAATTTCAATGTCGACCATGATACCACCCAACCCTTTCAAATGTGATGACTGTAGAAATTTTGATATTTCGTAATGATTTCTTCACAAATAGAGCCTTAGGACGATCTTTCTTTTCTTTCTTAAAGATTTTGTAAGAAGTGACAATAAATGAATATTCCAATTCCACACAGCCAAAACTGGGGATTGTCGGATTGATTTTCTAATGTGTATAAGATATGAAACGGAATAAATACATGGGCAAAACTGAAGGCTAAAACGTGAAGCCTCCATTTTGAATATCATATTTTCAGTTTATTTTAATGTATTTTGTTGCAACTTGTATAAGTTTTTACTGTAGTGGTGTAATATTCAATGTAATCTATCATACACCATTTTGTGTATCTGAAGTATGGTGTATTGTATCAAAAAAAGGTTTTTCCCCTCAATTCTATCTTAGCTTCTCTTCTCTTTCCTTCTCCCCTTCCAGTTCGTGTCTTTTAGTTTCAAAACAAAACAAAAGGATCGACATTGATCCATTTTTAACTTGCAAAGGATATTGTAAGTGTTGTATTAAGCTCATTATCATCTTTGATTTGAGCAAACAAGTGGTATCAGAGCTGTAGATCGTTGGAAAAGGGACCAGGAAGTTTGAGGAAGAAGAAGGAAGCGAAACCAGTAAGTTTGAGGAAGGAGTTGATATCTCGATCATGAAAAGATTCCTTTCAATTTATAGTTGTGAAGGAATCTATTAAGCCAAAATCCGATAAGTGAAAAGATTCCTTTTCAATATCTAGTTTTCAATATACAATAAGCACATGGTAAGTCATTGTGAAATACGATTAGCCTTTGAAATCCGGTATTTCTAAATACGATCATTCCCTCAATATCTCTAAATCCGGTAATCTTAATTCTAAATCCTGCATTTGCTTCAAAATTGATTTTCTAGCAAATCCAGTAAGTTATTGAAAAATCCGGTATATCCTTTAATCCAGTATTACAAAATCCGGTATTTTAGAAGTAAAATGCATGGTTCAAGCTCATTTTCACTCTTTTTTGCCGTTGTCAGAAGCACAATTTTGGGATATTATTGATCAAGTTCTGATCAGCTGCAACTGAGGAAAATTATACAGTAGCTCAGTTGAAGCAACAAAAGGAACAATCTATGAAAAACATGAAAGCTTTGTCTTTCTTGTTCACAGCAATGTCAGAAGAAATTTTTCCCAGAATAGTAGCTGCAACTACAGCAAAGGAGGCCTTGGATGAACTTGATGAAGAGTTCAAAGGTTCAGAAAAAGTCAGAGCAGTGAGATTGCAGGCCTTGAGTAGAGAGTTTGAAAATCTCAGGATGAAGGAGATTAAGAAAATCAAAGATTATACCTCAAGAGGCGTTGATATTGTGAATCAAATCAAGCTGAATGGAGAGAAAGTTGCAGATAAGAAAGTTGTTCAAAAGGTATTGATTACTCTGCCTGAGAAATATGATGTTGTTACAACAGCCATTGAACATACTAAAGACATGTCAAGTCTCACTCCAACAGAACTTACAGGTGCCTTATTGGCCTATGAACAAAGTTTAGCATCAAGGAATGAGAAATCTGCTGAAAGTGCCTTTGCAACCAAACATAAGTAGCAGTATACCAGAGGAAATTTTGGAAAGAGCAGTTTGACAACAAAAAAAAAGAGAAGTAGCAGCAAACAAGGAATGAGTAGAGAAACTCGAGACTCATATCCTCCATGTGGTGTCTGTGGTAAATCAGGTCATGCAGATAAATTTTGTTGGAAAACACACAAATGTTTATGCAATAAAGTTGTTCACCTGAAAAGCACTGCTTTAGTAATCAATCAAATTAAACTCCAGTCCATCATCAACCCAGAAATCAGCCTCAACAAGCTTCAATGGCAAGTGAAAAGAAGGCTGAGGATCATCTTTTCTTGGCATTTCATATGACAAACATGGTGGAGGTAGATTCATGTTTATTGACAATGCTTGCACAAATCACATGACAAGCAAAGAGGAGATCTTTTGCAACTTGAATCTAGATTGTAAAGCCATAGTCAAGATGGAAAATGGTAAAGTTGTATCTGCTGAAAGAATTGGAACCATTGTTGTCCAAACAAAGAAAGATATAAGACACGATTGATTATGTTCTACTTGTATCTGGCTTGAGCTCCAATTTATTAAGTGTTGGTCAAATGGTTCCAAATGGTTACTCATTGCATTTTAAAGATCATTTGTGCAAGATACATGATTCAAACAATTTTGAAATTGCTTGTGTACCTATGAGGAATAAATTTTTTAGTATTTATTGGCAAAATGTTACTACAAATGCTGCTGAGGTTAATATTGATGAATCAAATCTATGGCATAAGAGATATAGACATTATAATTTTAAATCCTTAGCCTACCTACACTCTAAAGGTTTGGTAAGAGATTTTTCTGAAATTCGAGAGCCAGGAGGAGTTTGTGAAGGCTGCAATTATGGAAAGATGCATTTCCAATCGATGGAGTTTGGAGGGCAACTCAGAAACTAAAACTAGTACATATTGATATATGTGGACCTATGAGAACACCCTCATTGGGTCAAAATCTATATTTTGTACTCTTCATTGATGATTGTACAAGGATGTACTGAGTGTTTTTCATGAAAAATAAGTTTGATGTTTTTCACATTTTCAAGAAGTTTAAAGCATTGGTTAAAGGTCAGTCAGGTTGAAAAATTCAGATATTAAGATCTGATAATAGCAAGGAATATACTTCAAAGATGTTTGATCAGTTTTGTGAGGAGAATGGTGTTCATCACCAACTTTCAGTACCCTATACTCCTCAGCAAAATGGAGTGGCTGAAAGGAAAAATAGGTCAATGATGGAAATGGCTAGAAGCATGATGGTTGAGAAGGAATTGCTAAAGAAATTTTAGGCAGAAGCTGTGTATACATCAGTGTATTTACATAACAGATTGTCAACCAAAGCTGTGAAGGGTAAGACACCTATTGAAGCTTGGACTGGTGTGAAGCCTACAGCAAAACACCTCAAGGTGTTTGGATCTTTGTGCTATATCATGTTCCAGATGACAAGATGAGTAAATTGGACAACAAAGCTGTGAAAGGCATTTTTCTTGGCTATAGAGTGTATAATCTAGAAACTGAGAGTATTGCAGTTTCAAGAGACATTAATGTAGATGAGAATGCTATGTGGAAGTGGGAAGAAGTTGAATCACAGAAACCTCAATTTTCAATGCCTATACTGCAGCAGAATAATCAAATACCAGAACCTAAAGGTCAGCAACCTGTGTTGGAGTCCAGCGCATCAAATGATGGACCAACTGAGTCTACTTCAAGCTCTAGTCCACCTCCTAGAGGTACTAGACCATTGAATGAAGTGTATGAAAGATGTTATATGGCTATAGTTGAGCCAAACAACTATGAGAAGGCTGCAAAACACCCTGAGTGGATTGATGCAATGGAGAGAGGAGATGAAAATGATTCAAAATAATGAAACTTGGGTGCTGGTGCCAAGGCCAACTGATAAGAAAGTGATAGGAGCAAAGTGAATTTACAAAGCAAAAGTAAATCCTGATGGTTCGATTTACAAGCACAAAGCCAAATTGGTTGCCAAAAGGATTTGCTCAAGAATGTGGTGTGGATTATTTTGAAACATTTGCTCCAGTGGCAAGGCATGATACAATTAGATTGCTGATTGCTTTAGTAGCCCAAAAGAAAGTGGAAAATTCATCAGTTTGACATCAAGTCAGCTTTTCTTAATGGTGAACTTGAAAGAGGATGTCTTTGTAGAACAACCTGATGGCTTCATCTCAAAATCAGTACATGATCATGTGTGCAGGTTAAGAAAGGCTTTGTTTGGCTTAAAGCAAGCTCCAAGATCTTGGTATAGCAGAATTGATGGCTATTTGTGTGGAAATGGATTTAAAAAGAGTGAAAGTGAACACACTCTTATGGAAATGTTTTGATCATCTCATTGTATGTGGATGACTTGTTGATCATTGGAAAATGATGTTGAACTGATTCAATCATTCAAAGTTGAACTTGAGGAGGAGTTTGAGATGACAAACTTGGGAGAAATGAAGTATTTTCTTGGGATGGAAATTGAGAAAAGGTCTGATGGAATCTTTATGTCATAACACAAATATGCTTAACATGATGGATTGCAAGCCTGTGGATACGCCTATAGCATTGAATACAAAACTATCAAAAGATGATAGAGATCAGCCAGCAAATGAAAAAAAAAAATTTAGAAGTCTTGTGGGAAGCTTGCTGTACTTAACTTCAACAAGAGCAGACTTAATGTATGCTGCAAGTCTGCTGTCCAGATTTATTTTCAATCCTTCACAAACTCACTTTGCTACTACCAAACGAGTCCTAAGATACATTAAAGGCACTCTCAATCATGGTATGTACTATAAATGAGGAGTTGGATCAGTTTTGATTGTTATTCAGACAGTGATTGGGCTGGTTTCAGTAGATGATATGAAGAGCACTTCTGGGATATTTATTTACTTTGGGAACATGTACATTTTGTTGGAACTCAAAGAAGCAGGACATTGTAGCTCAATCAACGGCAGAGGCAGAGTATGTGGCTGCATCATCAACTGTCAATCAGGCGGGGTTTGGCTGAGGAAAATACTAGGTGACTTGCATCAAAATCAAGCTGATCCTACTTCAATTTTAGTTGATAATCAGTCTGTTATTACCGTGGCCAAAAATTCAGTCAATCATGGAAGGACAAAGCACATCAAAGTCAGATTTCATGCAATCAGACAAGTTGAGAAAGAAGGTGAAGTTCATTTGCAATATAGTCCATCTCAAATCTAGTTGGCAGATTTGTTCACTAAGCCTCTTGTAAAAGCTCGTTTTAAAGAATTGAAGTATCAAATTGGAGTGTTAAATGAAAGCTTCAAGGAGGAGATTGAAGGTTAAAACGTGAAGCCTCCATTTTGAATATCATATTTCAGTTTATTTTAATGTATTTTGTTGCAACTTGTATAAGTTTTACTGTAGTGATGTCATATTGTATTTTAATATTCAAATGTAATCTATCATACACCATGATATATTTCGTGTATGGGTTAAAGTATGGTGTATCGTATCAAAAAAAGATTTTCTCCTCAATTCTATCTTAGCTTCTCTTCTTTTTCATTCTCCCTTCCAGTTCGTGTCTTTCAGTTTCAAAACAAAATAAAAAGATCAACATTGATCCATTTTTAACTTGCAAAGGATAATGCAAGTGTTGTATTAAGCTCATTATCGTCTTTGATTTGAGCTAACAAAACCTCTCTACCCGACTGTACATCTTTGCTTGTGTGTGTTCTGCTTTGAAAATAGTTGTTCAGAATTGACTATGCAAGCACGGTTAAAACGAAAATTTTTGTAGACTTGATTTCTCTTCATTTTGTCATGATAATAATATGTGAGTTTATTTGACAAGAGAATGAGTGAGGGCAAGGATATAACATGTTCTCTTTTCCTTTCCATTATGTAAATAAGGGTAACTAGGACTAAGGTTCAAGAAAAAAACATTAGTAGAGTTTTGTCCAAGCTTGCAACTTTCTTGATGGATTGAAACAATCCAATCGCGTGTGGTATAATTGTTTTAGCGAATATTTTTTGAAAGAGTGTTATAAAAATGACGATGTCTGTCCATGTGTTTTCATAAAGAAAACAAATATTGGATTTGCAATTGTGGCAGTTTATATTGATGATTTAAATTTAATTGGAATTCTTGAAGAGCTCAACAAAACTGCTAATTATTTAAAAAATAAATTTGAGATGAAGGATTTGGGAAAAACTAAATTTTGTCTTGGATT
Source organism: Osmanthus fragrans (assembly GCA_019395295.1). NCBI lineage: Eukaryota > Viridiplantae > Streptophyta > Magnoliopsida > Lamiales > Oleaceae > Osmanthus > Osmanthus fragrans. The sequence goes on along the minus strand of CM033343.1, from coordinate 15,472,589 downwards.
ACCGATTGAACATTAACAGAAGAATTATTTTTTCATCAATCTACATATACAGAAAAGGTTTTAAAACGTTTTTATATGGATAATGCACATCCATTGGCATCACATATGGTTGTTCAATCACTTAATGTGAAAAGGGATCCATTTTGTCCACTTGAAGATGGAGAAAAGGTTCTTGGTCCTGAAGTACCATAGCTTAGTGCTATTGGAGCATTAACATATCTTGCAAATTATACTCGACCCGACATAACTTTTTCTGTAAATCTACTTGTAAGATATAGCTCTACACTAACACAAAGTTATTGGAATGGTATTAAATATATTTTTCGTTACCTAAAGGGTACTAGTGATTTGAGATTATTTTATTTATCAAAAGTTGTGATCTACTTTAGTGGGATATGCAGATGCGAGTTATCTACCTGACCCACATATAGCTAAATCACAAACAGGATATGTGTTTACACGTGGAAGAACAGCTATATCATGGAGATCTGTAAAGCAATCCTTGACAGCAACATCCTCAAATCATTCTGAAATTATTGCAATCCATGAAGCAGTCCGAAAATTTGTATGGTTGAGGAACATGACCCATCATATCCAAGCATCATGAGGGTTAATTTTCAACAAAATATATTCCAAAAATTTTGTATGAAGACAATGCAGCTTGTATTACACAACTCAAAGGAAGCTATATCAAAGGTGACAGGAACAAAACATATTTCTCCAAAATTCTTTCATACAAATAAGTTTCAAAAGAATGACGACATCGATATCCAACAAATTCCCTCAAATGACAATATGACCGATTTATCAACAAAAACACTGTCAACGTCTATATTCAAGAAATTAGTTTATGAGTTTAGAATGCGTCAACTCAAAGATTTTCAGTGATTAATATCAGGGGGAATAGCTGTACTCTTTTTCCTTCGCATAGGTTTTATCTCACTGAATTTTCCTAACAGGTTTTAATTATGTAGCATTTATTTTTAATATTCCAAAATAATTGTATTCTTTTTCCTTTGTTTAAATTTTTTTTGTCCTATTAGGTTTTTATCAAATAAAGTTTTAACGAGATAGATATTATGTAATTGAGTTTTGCTACAAATACACTTTTTTGACACTAAGTTTGACACTCTACTCACAATCAAAGGGTGGAGTCCACAATTAAAATAATGGTGAACCCCCATGCATTGTGAGTACAATGTCAAAGAAAGTGTCAAAAAAGAGTGTATTTAAAGAATAATTATATGTAATTTGTCATTTAAGGGGGAGTGTTGTTAATGGTAAGTTTATTAGGGTTTATTGGTAAATGACAACTATATCCCTGCAACCATAAAATTATTATCATTGTATCCCTGATTCTTACCTATAAATATAGGGTTTTGGTTCTTAATAAAAATACACACAAATCTATTGACTTTAATTCTCTCTTCTACTTTTTCTTTATTTTATAACACATATATATATATAGTAATTTTCTTGAATTAGGTAGTAAAATGGATTTAATGATTATTAATTCAGTTAGTACCTATTCGGATTAATAAAATAATGTCTTTTAAATGAAAATTCCACTTTTAATCCTTGTGAACCTAAACAATACTATTTACACTTAGGATTCTACAACAATAGTAATAAATAAGATAATTAATAGAGCAATGCTTGGGGTTACATTTAAATTGTAAATATGTCAAAGTTACTAAATAAATTGTAATGAATAGGATTTTGGCACGCTGACTTCATGGGTGGTTAAGAACACCTCCACTTGTCATTCAAGAAAAGTATATTGTTAGGATTTAAGGTAAGTAAACATACCCTTATCTTCATGCTGACATTACATTATTAAATGTATAAGGTTGATTTCTAAATTTGTTATTGTGTGATCTTGATCTTTGATTATTACGTTTTATATTATTTATGTTTATCATAACATATTCATGCACGTTGATGCATTCATAAAGTTTCAAGGAATAAAAAGTCTTCAAATGTCATGAGTCAATGAATGTTTTAAAAATATATGTATTCCGTATGTTTTTATTACGAGGTGTATGTCTATTCCATGAAAGGTGTGAGTCGGGAAATGGGAAGTGGGGGGACTAGCGCACCCGGCCAATGTTCAATGATAATGATAATGTTAATGTTAACCACTTTGCGGTACTTCCAGTAGGACTCGATCGTGTTCCAAATAATAATTGCCTACTGCATTCTTATTGGCTAGGTGATACATCAAGTAAGCTCGCGATGTCAATTTTAAGGTTTTCAAATAAATGAATGAAAGAGGGAATACATATTAAGAAATGTTTTTTTAGAGTAAATCATATGCATATCATAAACATACATCATATGCATGAGATTTGCAAACTGAGTGTTAGCTCATTCCACGTTATCTCTTATCAGTTTCAGATGATGAAGGCAAGATGATTCAAGGCGACTACTTGTGTTGAGACGGACTCGATACTAATACATTTAATGTTGACTCCACTTGAAATAAGTTTAATATTTAATTTGATCATCTTATATTTTTACAAAATATAAAAGTTTTCTTAAATTCTTTCCTTTAACTGAAAGCAGGGACGGATCCCCATGGGTTCATGTGGTGTCAATTGACACCACATTTTTTACACCACTTTTTTTTCACTGGGATAAAATCTTAAAATGAACAAACAACTGGAATCTGGGATAAAAGGACACTAAACTTAATCTTTGTTGGTTTTTGTATAGTTTCTTGCAAGGAAATGGTCTGATTTATCATTCACATACAAAAATTTGGTTTGAGATTTTTTTTTTTTTTTTGGTGGGTTTGTTCATCCACTTTGTGGGTCAGGCCTATGACTTTAGCTTGACAGATTTAAAGCATATATTTTTCGAAAAATTATAATCGAGGTCCTCAACCTATTGTCCCATATTAAAAAAAAAAACGTATTTCAATTTTTGACCCCACAACCTCAAATGTCTGGCTCCGTCCCTAAGTGAAAGTCGTTAATATTTTTATGTTAAAGAAACATTTATTATCAGTTTTTCTGCATTTATGGTTTTAAGAGGAAATTAAATTATAATACTTCTAAATCTGGGCATTTAGATTTGGGGGTGTTACAAGTTCGTCATAGTTTTCATTGATGACGTCCTAATCTAATTTCGTTCCAAAGAAAAACATGAACGATATCTGACATACTTCGAGAAAAGAAGCTCTTTGCTAAATTCATAAAGTACGAGTTTTGGTTGGACATAGTACCATTCTTGTGGCATATTGTATCAAAAGAAGGGATTGCAGTAGATCCTAGCAAGATTGAGGTATCCGTAACTGGCCGACACCATCCACTGTAGGAGAAGTACGTAGTTTCATTGGATTAGCCTAATATTATCGAAGGTTTGTTACGAGATTTTTTAAAATTGCCTCAACATTAACCCAACTAACTAAGAAGAATACTAAATTTCATTGGACCCTGGATTGCGAGAAAGCTTCCAAGATTTGAAAAAACGTTTGACTTTAGCACCTATGCTAATGGTTCCACAAGGGAACAAAGGGTTTGTCATCTATAGCGATGCTTTGAAAAAGGGCTTTGGTTGCGTTTTAATGCAGAATGGAGAGATGATTGCTTTTGTCTGAAGACATTTGAAAGAACGTGAGAAGAATTACCCAACACATGATCTCGAGTTGGCACCTGTTGTCTTTGCATTAAAAAATTGTAAGCACTATTTATATGGGGCCAAATGCGATATCTGCACGGACCGTAAAAGCCTAAAGTATTTTTCACACAAAGGGAACTAAACATGAGACAACATCAATGGTTGGAGCTTGTCAAAGATTATGATTATAAGATCAATTGCCATCCTTAAAAACATTCATGGTTCTATAGCCACTCGGCAGGCTGTTTAAAAACCATTGTTATGGAGATTCAAAAGATTAAGTCAAAGATTGTACCCCGAGGTAGATCAGGCTACCTTTCTAGTTTGATTCTTAAACCTACCTTTCTTGAGAAGATCAAAACCTTGCAACATGAAGATCCTCGAGTATAAAATTTCGAACTAAAGTTGCTGATGGAAACTGTTCAGATTTTGTTATCACAGCTGATGGAGCTCTTCGCTAGAGAAGCTCATGATACCCCTTACTCAATTCATCCTAGGGGTACAAAAATGCTTCGAAACTGAAGAGAACATTTTTGGTGGATTGGCATGTGTCTTGATGTGGTCATTTGTGTTCAGCATTGCCTTACTTGCCAACAAGTTAAGGCTGACATCAATGACCTTCGAGCCGCTTACAACCACTTGTGATTTCAAAGTGAAAATGGGAGCAATTTTGCATAGATTTTGTGGTTAGCTTGCCCCAAACCCAGAAAGGTTATAATGCTATTTGGTTCATTGTTGATCGTCTTACTAAATCAGCACATTTCTTGCTCTTCAAAACTACTTATAACATGGAACGATATGTTGATTTATACGTGTCAAAGATTGTCAAACTTCATGGGACCCTGTTATCCATTGTATCTAATCGTGACCCTAAGTTTACTTCTTCTTTTTGGAAGAGCCTATGTAGGGATATGGGTGTAAAGTTAACATTTAGCACAACTTTCCACCCACAAATAGATGGACAGTTAGAGGACAATTCTGACTCTTGAGGACATGTTATGAGCTCGTATTATTGACTTTCAAGGTACTTGGGATGAGTTTTTCCGTTAGTTGAGTTCACCTACAATAATAGCTTTCAATCTATCATTGGTATGGCACCCTTTAAGACATTATACGGAAGGAAATGTAGATCACCTATCCATTGGGACGAGATTGGAAAAAGAAAATTACTGGGACTCTGAGATTGTCCAACAAACAACTGAGGTTGTTGAGAAAATCCGACAATGAATGAAGACAGCCCAGAGTGGGCAGAAAAGCTATGATGACAAACGAAGAAAGGCTTTAGAATTTGTTGCGGGTGACATAGCCTTTTTGAGGATGGCGCCTATGCCTTGTATAATAAGATTTGGAATGAAACAAAAATTGAGTCCTCATTTTGTTAGACCTTTCGAGTTATTGGAGAGAATGGGTAATTTGGCCTATCGGATCGCATTACCACCGGCATTGTTAGGAGTGCATAATGTATTTCATATTTCTATTTTGAGAAATTTTATTCCGGACAGCTCTCACATCTTAAGCTACAAGTCTTTGGATATTTGCAATGATTTTACTAACAAAGAGTTACTAATTAAGCTCTATGGAAGGGTAGACAAAGAACTTAGAAAGAAAAAGATGACGTTGGTGAAAGTACTTTGGGAAAATCATACGATAGAATAGGCAACTTGGAAGCGTGAAGATGAGATGCTTGCCAAGTACCCCCATTTATTCAATATGTTTTAATTTCATGGACGAAAATTCTCTCAGGGGATAAGAATTTGTAACGCCACGTATCTCTTACATGACTTTTGTACATAATTATAATGCTTGTCCTTAAATTGAAGTCTTAAGTTATAAATTCAATGTTGTCACATTAATTTTACCTTTGCAGGGAGATCGCACCTCGAAAGCACTAGACGACCATTGTACCTATTAAAACTAATTCTAATCAATAAAATGAACCAACTTAAAAACAATAGTAACAATAAAAATAAAAATAAAAGTTATAGATATAGATATAGTCAAATTAAATTTTGACTTAGTTGATAAGATAATTAGACACCAATTTAAATTAATCAATACACTTATTGAGCCAAAAGATATTATTCAATTACCAAAATTGCAGCAACTTTGCCCGAACTAAATGCTTTGAAATTAGATTAATAGAACTTTTATACATATTTTTATGTAGGCTGTTGGTGTTTGTGTGCATATGTAAATCACCTTTTTGTAGGCTTTTACTTGTGTATGTACTATTCTTGCATTTATGTAAATAGTTGTCTCTATCTATGGTGTGTGTGTATATATATATAGGTTTAGGGGGCATGTGTGTGTGCATGCTTATGTAAATTGTGTGTATGTGAGTGTTTTTGGTTTCCATTAAAATTTTAATGCTTTTTTCTTTTTTCTTTTCACACTACAACAAAAATGCTCTTTTGCAACACTCAAAAAGCAACATTCAATCAATGAATGTTGTTAAAGGAGTTTATGTCAACATTCTAATAAATGAACATTGCAGTTGGTTAACTTTATTGAGTTTTAGCAATATTCTTTTAAAGAATGTTGCCAATGCTACTTTTCGCAACGTGCAATGAACGTTGCAAAAAGTGCCCCATTTCGCAACGTTCATTGCACGTTGCGAATGCTACTTTTGACAACGTTTATCGCACGTTGCTAAAAGTGAAACTTTTCGCAACGTTCATTGCATATTGCAAAATTTTCGGCTTTTAGCAACGTGCAATGAACGTTGCGAAAAGTGTCTCCTTCCGCAACGTTCATTTGAACGTTGTCCAAAGTAGCATTTGCAACGTGCAATGAACGTTGCGAAAGGAGCCACTTTTCACAACGTGCATTACATGTTGTTAAAAGTCGAAGATTTTGCAACGTGCAATGAACATTGCGAAAAGTGCCCCCTTTTGCAACGTTCATTGCACGTTGCGAATACTACTTTTGGCAACGTTCAAATGAACGTTGCAAAAGCGGGAACTTTTCGCAACGTTTATTGCATGTTGCCAAAAGTCAGCTGAAGAATATATACTTATTTTATAATCTCACCACTTTTTTTTTTTAATTTGAAATTAAAAAAGAATTGTTAAATTAAAAAATTGTTGATGTCCGGCAGCAACTTGTTTATCATTCAATGAAATCAATAACGAAATTATCGAAAATTGTCAAAAATAGCAAAATTCTAATAATTATACTATAATGAAATACTTAATAAAATAAATAATCTATCAAAAATTTGGCTAAATTTGACGTGCATATGAACATTGCAAAGGAGAAAAAAAAACAAAAACAAAGATGAAACAAATTTGCCCTAAATTAAAATAGTGTTTCCCATTTCATTTTTCCCATCCGGTTCTTCTTCACCAAGCAGCTCTCCACCTCTCCACGACTTTGTCGGCGCCTTCCTTTCCTTCTACTCTTTCACTCTCACACAGTCACACAGATCTAAAATTGCTAGCAAAAATTATATTTTCCCATTTTTTGTTTGTTTGTTCTTACTTTTATACAGGGCAGAAATTTGACGACCCAGAATTTTTAAAAAGGTGTTTAAGGTGGATAGCAAAAAATAAAAGTTGACATACAAAGATGGCTGTAATGGAAGATATTGAAGCTGATATAAGGTCTGATTTCTTTACATTTTAGCAGACCCTAAAAAAAATTCACTTTTATTCTCTTGATCTCTTGGTTTCCATGTATATGTGCGAAAAAAAAGATTGTTAAATTCTTTCTGGATTTTAGATCTATTGTGTTTCTTAATATGAATTGTTTAGATGTGTGTAAATGCAATTTTTTAGGGATTTTTAATGGGATTATCAAATTACCGCGTGCCTACATTTCATTTTAATCTGTCTTGATGTATCTTTGTAATTTTTGAATTCTGGGTTTTGCCTAAAAATCATTCAATTCTATAATTGCCGCTGGAAAATGATTATGTTGATAACTGATTAGAAATGGGCCCATTGATTGAAATATAAATGGTTTTTTCTTTCATTTTAATTTCTTTCATTTCAAACTCAAGAGGATCAAGGAAAAGCAGAAACTGGCAGCCCAGCAAGCTTTTTATATGCGATGGATTTTATATCTTCTTTGGTTTTTTATTTATTTATTTTTTGTTGCCTAAGTTTTGGCAATCGACGAAACTGGATGGTGGGGTGGTTCTTATAGGTAAAGATATGTTCTGTAAGGTTATCTTGGTTATTTTTTCCCCTAAAATAATTTCTTGTTTGATTTTTTAATCTAAGACTCTATTCTTTTAGATTTAATTTTCAAAATATGATTGTAATTGGACTTTTTGGTTAATCATTGTAATGATTTTTTCATTCATTTGATGATTTTTATTATTTTGAATTATTAGTGGGTTTGCATTTATTGCTGAAAGAAAGGATTTATAGCTTGGTTTCTTAATTATATCTATTGCTTTTACCTCCTACTTTACTGCTGAGCCGACTTGATTATCATACATAATTCTTGAGTATATTTTAGCGTAAAATTATCAGTTTCTTTCTGGGGTTTTTAAAAAATGTATGATGATGCTCTATTTTGAGTAGTCCTTATGAAAAGATTCATGGAGCAAGTTTGCCAAATGTTAAAAAAATATTTGTATTAGTTGAAAATAACTATTTCTTTTAATAGTTTAAGTTGAATACATGTAAAATTATCAGTTTCTTTTTATGTTTGTGATCTATTTGTCTGTTGCTTGATGGATCAATTGAATGGTTAGATTGTGAAATTCTAGGAAATTTGGTTAGGTTGTGAATGAACCTGTTAATGCAACTGACTCTATCATTGAAGGACTGGACATGGCAGAGGAAGAACTGAAGTGTATTGCTGAATATGAGGTATGCAAAGTTTTGCTTTTTATTTACTATGTGCCACATTTTATATTCTGATACGATATAGAAGATTCGTATAAAAATCTCACATTTTCCTCTTCATTCTCGAGCCCTTGCCAAGGGGAAGGAGAATCTAACCTGTGTAGTGAGTCCAATATACTTATTATTCATTCTAGTCGATTCCAATACAATATTCCAAGTATGGTTTTAACAAATGTTGTGATTTTTTCAGGAGGAGAAATCAATAGGAAAAGTTGCTGATTTCAGGCCAAATAATCTTATTCTTGGACTTCCTCCTCATGATTATGTTCTGCATGCAGTTTCTAACGTTCACTCTAAGGATTTGTAGCAGACATTGCTAGTACGTGAGGTGACATTCGTACATTGAAGCCATCTATCTTGTATGTTGGTTCATGGACAATTTCTTATTGTTGTGGATGGAATTTTATCTATTGTACATTTGTTGAAAGAATTTGCTGAGAAGAAATTGGCAACTATACCTAAGGCGCACATGAGTAAGGTTGTTAGAAATCTGCAAAAAAATCTTCTATTAAATTGTCTTCATTTGCATTTGTAATGGATGTTGAACTCCTTTTTTCATACATCGAATGTATGCACAGTGGATAAGGATAGAGTACGCTGAATATATATATTTGAAATGCATGTCTTGTTTTGCCACTGAGTGATAAAAAAAAAAAAAGTTATATTTAGCATTGCATAAAAGAAGAATATTAAATTCAATCTGGTTGGAACTTTAATATTAATTTGTTGGTTTGACGCCCCTACAAATAAGATATAGGAAGTTTTGTGAGAGTGCTACTTTTAGTGCTTCGATATTAGAATTGCTTTGGAAGAGGCTCCATTATTATTCTTGTGCATGGTTAGGATCTAGTTTCAGAAAAGAATGTTTCAAAGGAAAGGGAGAAGAAAGAAATAGTAGTTTGGAGACTTTTGTCCTTTTGTTTTCAGTCCTCAAACCATTCCCAAACCCGACTCGGTAAGCATTCTGACTTTATAATATTTATGTTTGGAAGATTCTCCTATCTTACTCGTGTAATACTGTTTTACTCTTAAGCGCATCTAATTTTATTTAATGTTATACATATGTAGGTTGACTTGAAGATGCGGACATTGCTAGTAAGTGTGGTCACATAGTCGTGCATTGAAGCCATCTATTCCCGGATGTTGGGTTTATGGATAATTTCTTTTAAGTGTACTAATTTATCAAGAGAAATTATGCTCCCTTTTTATGTGGTGGTATATCACATTTAATATTTGTGTATAATTCAAAAATTTGTAATGAAATTATGAATTTTATGCAATTCTAAAATTTGTTTATTAAGATTTATCTTCGATTTTACTAGTCAATATGTGTAAATTAGTGCGAAAAATAATAAATTTAATTTTGTTGATTTATTTGAAATTTGTTACACACACACACATATATATATATATAAATACACAATTTCTTTTTTTTTTTTAGAGGTAAATTGAGCTACGGCAACGGTCAGAGAATGTTGCCAAAAAGATAACACGACCTATCACAACACTCACCGAACGTTGCTGAAAAGTCTTTTACAACACTCGTCAAACGTTGTCGTATGTGTTTTTCGCAACGTTCGTTGAACGTTGCCGTAGGTGTTTTTCGCAACGTTCGGGAAACATTGTCGTAAGTGTTTTTTGCAACGTTCGTTAGCAACGTTTGCGGAACGTTGTTGTATGTATTTTTCGCAACGTTCGGTCGAACGTAGGTATCTTTCAAGTTGTGTCGTTTTCGTCCCCGAACTCCGTTCTTCCTCATTTTGACATATTTTTTTCATTCTCTTTCTTCCAATACCCTTAGATATCGCTAATCTCATACTTAATTCGTTCTTGTTCTTGATTTGGGTCTTGAGTCAACTTTCAAATAAGTACATCTTAGTCCCTGAACTTTGTCTTTCTTCCGTTTTGGTCCTTTATTGCTCGTTTTCAGTTACTTTTCGTTATTTCCATCGATATAGTTCTGCAAACACAATTTACATAGAATTAAGCCATATTTCAACATAATTACAATCAATTGTCCATGTTTTGTGATCTAAATAAGTGCGTAAAACGCACTTATCTTTATGCCTTTCGTGCAGGTTGGATTGGGAACTTGAAGCATTTCCTCCTTAGTTGGCTATCATAGCATCTTGACCATGCAGATCTGAGAACTCTTTTTTTTTTCCCTGTTAGAAATATATGTCTATTTTGTTCATTCTAGTTTATCTAGAATATTTATATCTTAGATGATCAGATGCTATACAGAAATTCCAAGTATGGGAAAAGATGTGCTTGTAGATGTAGATTGGTCTTTTGTATTAAGCCCAGAAGCTTAGTTATCGTGCTGTTTACTCAGCATTGTTACCCTCTCTGATGGACTCAAATACAAACTCTTTAAATCAAACCCCTGCTGGTGAAAGGGTCATTCTTAGCCCTGAATTTGTATATAATGTGATTGATTTTATCATGCAAATTACCAATTTAATCCTGATTGGATGGTGACAAGATAAATAGTTTTCTTTATTTGCATTCATATAATGGTTATTCATTAAACTAAGCCCTGATCTAATTCATTTAGTTCTAATATATATATTTTTTAGTGAGACACATGATATTCTTTCTTCCTCAAATTTTGAACTTTTGCTTTCTCTTCCTCTTACGTGTTTGCTTTCACGCACAAGCACATACTCACATTCACAGGCACACACGCTAAGACACGTGAACAAACAACGAATGCGTAGAATTAATACTTTTTTATTGTACCTTGTCCGCGGCATCGACTGCCTAGGTACATTGCTGTTAGGTGCTTTTCTGACTATCTTATGTTTTGATATAACATCCATGTATAATAAGAAGTCTATCATTGAACTCCTCCGGAGATCATGTCCGCACGCCATAGAGAAAGGTCCACATGAAAGAGAACCACATCCGAATGTTCAGCCCAAATATGTATAAGCTATGATCGCATCCGAATTTACCAAAGTGGTGAACCAAGGGATAAGGCCGTCACTCCTCAAGATTAGTTGAACGAAGTTCTGACATCTAAGTCACCAAAAATAATAAAAGTTTATTCTCGAACTATCAGGTTCAATCCTCAGACTGGCCTACTAACAAGGACAAATGATGGGACCTTGTGAACTTATTTTTAAGACAGTTTGGTCAGAAATCAGAGAAAACCCTTTGCATTCTATTGTTCATTTTCCAGGTAACTTTTTAACTATTCTTCCACACGGTACAAATTCTTTAAAATTCATTTTTAAAAAAAAATTTTTAAAAAAAAAATTCATCTTCAACAACACATTATATCATCCTTTTAAAAAAAAAAACTTTTTACAAAATCTATTCTAAAAAGAATCTACATCATACATGGCCTTATTATTATCTTCAAGGTGCTCATCTGTTATTTCAGTTTTTCTTTTTCTTTTTTCTTTAGGAAATTTTAAGACATTTTATTGTCAACTTCATGTTTGGCTAAGCTTAAAAAATAAAAATATGACGTTACTTTGAAGCAACTTTTTACAACCAAACATTTTTAAGTCCAAAGGTTACTTTTAAGTCTTACTAGTAGTAAGCACGTGCGTTGCATGTCTTATATACTTCTTTTATATATATATATATATATAATGTGAAACTGTTGAATAAATTAAAGTGCAATGATTTTGTTTACTTGTTTGTCCATACTAGATATTGATTGGACCTCTATGTTCAACCATTATAGCAACATCGACCAGTTTTGTAACACAGACGGACACGAAGAAAAATCGAATTAATAGAATTTAAAATGTTTACTTACAAGTAAACGAAATGTACATAAATGATTTTCAAAATAAAAAATTATTTATTTTGCCTGTAATATAAACTTTTTTATCTCAAAAAGTTTAAAAAAAAAAAAAATATTTCATCTAAACACATTTAGAAAAAAAAAAAAAAAAAAAAAATACGTACTAATCACGCTCGTCATATTAATACAAATGAAAAAAAATTAAAGTTACATTCAAAACAGATATAGAAGTGAAAAAATCTTAAAATAAACGTGTTCTTTTTTTCTTTTCAATGGGATTAATACAAATGGAGGAATAAAAAATCTCTTTAAATGTATCGAGATAAAAAAAAAAAAAAAAAAAATTATTTTCTTCATAAGTAATTGGATTACCATCGATTTTTATACTTATACAAAAATGAACATGTAATAATAATAAAATTTTCAATACTATATTAATTATTTTTTAGAACACATAATATTCATTTTTATTAATACTTAAAAAATTGATTTTAGTGAAAAATGTGTAATTGAGATGATTGTATTTAGTGGGGTGGATACAAATATGAGAAGGATGAGTAACTCCTAATTATTAAAGTAATATTTTTAATATTGATGAATAATTCCTCCTATCTTCAACTCTTTTCCTTCTAATTGGTGATCATATTTAAGCAATTTTTTCTTTTCAATTTATTGTCATTCGTATTTAAATAGTTATATTGTCTATTATATTAATTAAACGTGCAATTTATAACCTTTGAATGAAAATGTTGACAATGTTATATAATGACAAAATGATAAATTGAACGTTTCTCATCTTTCTTTACATTTTATTTTTATATATATTGTAATTATAATATAAGTAGATGAACGTTGATTTTATGTAAAGCTCACATATATAAATAATAAATTATATAATATAAATACATGTACATATATATGAGATAATATTATATATTAAAGGTGGCATTAATGATAGATTAATTACAATTTAATTTCATCTAGTCTCCTTTTAAGTATAGAGTTCATTTTTCATATTGGAGTACTTATAATTTTATATTAATTAAATTATGTTTAATTACTTAAAATCGAAGTTCGTCTACATAAATAATTATATTAAAAAACTATAATAACTATTATTTTATAATGTAATTAATCTACCATTATAATAATGCAACTTTAATATATTATATTATAAAATTATAATAAAATTACATCTATATATGAGAACTTCAGTTTTAAGTAGTATATTAAATAAATAATATAATTTAAGTAATTAAACTTAATTTGATTAATGTAAAATTATAAGTACTCCAATATAAAACAATGAGCATCACATTTAAATGGTTATTAAATGAAGTTGAATTATATTAAATAGTGTTATATTAAATATATAAGTGTAGAATTAACATATAGCTAAATATATAAGGGTAAACTTGATATTCAAAAATTTCTCTTTATTCCACACTTTTAATATATTGCAGATAGATTGTAGATATATAATTTTGTTATATTTATAAATTTTATATATTAATATTAATTGACTTAATAGTCTATGTCATTTCTTGTTAATTATATATGTTGTATTATTATAATTTTTATTTTTATTTTATATAAATTTTTATTAATCATATACTGATAATTAGTAATAATAGTGTTTAGTGAAAATTAATTGACTTAATTTTAAAAAATAAACAATTTTAATTTTAATAATAATTGAATTTAGTTGAAATAAATTTAATTTTAAAGGTATTATTGACCATAAACATAAAAATGTAAGGGTAAAATAAAAAATTAAAGATATAGGATAAATGAGGGTATATTGGACATATAACTAAATTTGTAAGGGTAAATTTGGTAATTAAAAGTTTCTCCTCAATCCACACTTTTAATAAGTTGAAATAAATTTAATTTTAAGAGTATTATTGACCATAAACATAAAAATGTAAGTGTAAAATAAAAAATTAAAGATATAAGGATAAATGAGGGTATATTGGACATATAGCTAAATATGTAAAGGTAAATTTGGTAATCAAAAGTTTCTCCTCAATTCACACTTTTAATATATTGTAGATGTAGATATTACTATCAAAATAAGTAATTTACTTAATGATAAACAATTTTTATGTATTATAAAACTTATTTTCTTGTAACTAAACTTTTTAAGCTTTGCAGAACATACTCAAAATATAAACTCCGATCCAAGACATTAACACAGAAATTATTACAGGGGCGTTACAAGCCATTTGTTGCGGCTTCTTTTTTTTTCTAAGGTGGATCCTTGTGGGTTGGTACAAATGAAGGATCCAATGTCATTTAAAGAAAAGTTGCTGATGTGTCAGCAACTCGGCATGCAAGGGTCTAGTATGTTCAAGAGACTCTCTATTTTTAAAAAGCATATTCTACAATTTAAAGAGCATCTATAAATTTAAAGAGCAAAAATTTCAAAATGCTCTAATAGCCTCTTTATTTTTAACATTTAATTTTACCATTCACAATATGTATTTATTGTTTTTTTTTTTCATTCTTTTATTTTTACCATCTTCCCTCAAATAATTATATCACTTTATTTAATTAAGTCAACAAATTATGTATTGAAAGTTGGAATCTTTGAAACATTAAATTATAGAAAGGTGGGTTTGGCTCTCCAAATTTGGAGAGCCAAACACACTCTCTATTTTAAAATGTTAAATTGAAGAGTCTCTTGGAGTGAAATTTTAAAGATTGACTCTTTTAAATTGAGAGCATTCTACTTTTAAAGAGTCTTTTAGAGATACTCTTATATGACAAAATCGTCTAATCTAGAAGGAGTAGCTTGATATTAAACGAGAAAAGAGTTCTCATTAATGGAAACATAAATAGACGTAGTGTTGAGTTGAGTTGAGTTGATTCGGTTCATTTGAATTTTGTAATCTCTTGAATGAATGTAGATTTTGTCGAAGATGTGTGTAATTTATGAAGTCATATCCAATCTTCTGAGTTTTGTACTATTTCTGCATCTTTTTTTCTTTGTGGTAACTATGTTGGTAAAAGAAGTGCATATGTTGTGAATAAAAACTACAGTAGCAAACATTGTTCGACACCCTGTACATTGCCGGTAATTAATGCAAGTAGTTCATTATCAGGATCAAGTATCAAAGGCCAAGTGGAAATGTGAACTACCCACATACCTATATAACCTTTGAGTAATACTATTTTACATCAGTCTATACTTTTCAATTAAGGTCCTGTTTGATTTCCATTTTAATTCTCATTCTCATTCTTCTACTCATTTTCAATCACATATTCTTCAATAAAATAATATTTTCCATCACATCAATAACTTTTCCTTCTTTTTCAACCACACATTTCCCATCATATCACTATTTCAAAATTCATTTTTCACAAATAATGCCTATCAAACACACTCTAAATGAGTCATGTGACTTTGTATTTAATTGAATTTATCATTTAATACTATATAATTGTCATATAGACTGGTATTTAAAATTAGTGGTGATGAATAATATTACTCTTCCATTCAAGTACATTGTCTGCTGAGAAAGTTGGATATCCTATTCACCAAAGTAGACAAGAAGAGTAATTGTGGAAATAAATGGAAGTCAGGAAGTGGTAAGTTCAATGGAAAAATTAAATAGGGATTTGGGGAGTGCTTTCAGCTAAGCAATGTCTGTTGCATATGTATTATGCAGTTTGGTGATGAGTTGAATCAATCACTCTTGTATGGCCAAATCTTTATTACAAATTCCTAAATGGGAAAAGGAGAGTCTACTTCTTGTAACTTCAAATTTTAAGACTTCATTTTTACTTTTACTATTCTACGTACTCATTTCAACCACACATTCATACCATAAAATAGTCTGCACGTAAATTCAAAATTTTTTCCTACTTTTTAATCATACATTCTCCAAACATTCACTATTCAAAACATTGAAAATCCCAAATAATGGCCATCAAACAAGGACTAAAAAGGTATCTACTACCATGAGAAGAAATCAACACAAGAACAAATGAAATAATATATTCTCTCGTTTCTTTAGGCCACCATCTGGAGAGAATCCTGATTCTGATTTAATACCGGTATTTCAGAAACAAAATCGAATATATGGAGAAAGAAAAACTACTTGAAAATACTCATTTTCTATACCCAAAAAGCACTAATAGACGAACAACAATTTAGCTTATATTACAACCTCCCCAAAATCAGAAAACTATATTCAAAATTTTAGAGAAATCCATCAGCAGAAACTCCAAATTTACATAAATAAGACAATAGAAAGAAATTAGTGACTCATTCTGCTCTGCATTCAGTTAAGAGATATCTCCCTAATTCCACATTCTTCCAACAGCTATCTGCAGCCTGTCGAGTAACCGGTCCACATGAATTAATCGAGTTTCACCCTCCTAAAGTGGGCACTTTATCAGCATTCGAGATTTCTCCAAAAGCTCTCTGTTGTCCCTCATCATTCCACCAGACGTAATTACCAGCATTGACGTGCACAGCAGCGTTCACGTCACATATTCCTTGCACTCCATTAGCGCTCCTGTTGTTAACATTTGCAGGTTCGACTCCATAATTGTAAGGATAATGAGCGTAATTCCATCCCCACGTATCATTCCAACCACCTATCCACGGAGCATATCCACTTCCGCCATTGAAGTTCCTTGCATTATTACAAAATCCTGTCCATCCAATCAGAGCTCCATCAGGAAATGCATTGCCCCAATTATTCTCCCATGGATCCACAGGATTAGTCTCTTCATAGTCACCACAGTCAGTGTGTGAAGATGCTTGGTTAACAAAGAACGAATCTCCAAAAATAACGGCTGGCTCAAAGTTTTCATCCGGATCAGGAAACACAGGATTGACGTCAAGGTCAGATGGCAGCTCGATATCATTTTCCAAATCCCAATCTATGTCGTCTATGTAAAGATCAGGATCAGGCAATGGTATTTCACAGGGAACTCCATGTTTTCCCGACCAGAATCGTGTCTTGGCATTTTCAAATGCTTCTTTCCCTTCAGAGTCATCCCAGTTGATCACATTCTCATATAGGTGAACAAACTTCTTCTTGCGCAAAAACATTTCCCAGTCCAGCAAACCGACCACTTTGCAGAATTCTTTCTCCCATAAATGTACTGCAGGCTGCCGGCCAACTGAATAAGTAAGTTTAAAGATCAGTTTTCCATAAAAGCCTTGGAAAATATAGGAAATTGCAAACCAATGCAATAATGGGACAATTAACTGAGTAACAACACACTTTGATGGAACATGAACCTTAGGATCTCTTAGTCCTAAAGGCCTCCATCTTTGTCACTTATGGAGAAGCTATTGGCAACTTCCATTTAAAAGTTTAATAGGCTAATCAGATAAAAAATAAACCGAAAACTAGGGGAAAATATTAAGAAACCAACATGTATATCAAAGAGCTTAGATTTATTGCAGCCACAAAAGAATAATAAATCAAAATCAGAATATACATTTCATAACTTAAAATAAAAGCAATGAAATCTCAACATGACTTGTTATATTCAGATTTTGAACCCTCCTTTCAACTAAAGTTGAAAATTTCAACCTTCGTGGACCCTGCACCATACAATGGAGCCATCAATAACATAAAATAACAAAAGATAAACAGCAACTACATAGGCATCTCAACTAAATTGGTTTACATTGTATGACATGAATATTTTGATAAAATGAAAACATAAGATAATCAATAAACACAATCGAATTCAAGAAAATTAGTACCCCAGGTTGGCTTCCTGTACTGTGATCTTCTCCTAGGAGGTTGCTGTCTATATATATCCAAATTTTGCCTCATAAAACGTTCCATGATCCTAACTCCAAAATTTCTAGAACAAATTCGAAGAAAAAATGAACAAACTTCGAAAAAAAAAAAAAAAAAAAAAAAGCAGGATACCAACTTATTAACAGGAAAAATTCACTACCAAAATCGAGAGAAAAAAAAAGATGGGCTTTGCTTCAAGATTCCAGAGGAATCCAAGAGGCTGCAATCAATGCACAGAAATTTGCAAGCTCCATAAAGGGTTTTTCTTCTGCTACTGGTACTGTTTCAAGAAACCATTAAAAAAGCTGAATAGGAAAGAAGACTGAAGGATGCAGAGAAATCCTTGTTAGAGAGGAACTAAGATTGTGTGATCCATGAATTGGATTTCATTTAAATAGCGAAGCCCCGGGGGGGGGGGGGGGGGGGGGGGGGGAGGTTGGATGTTCGTGATCACAAAAGGGAAAACTTCGAAAATGTTCAAAATTCGTTTGGTGAAATTACACACTGAAGGTGAGAGTAGAGAAAAATACAAACTGTGTGGCTATTACTGTTTGGTGTTATTTTAAGCACCCTGTTTTGAAAGGAAATTTAAGGGTTGTGTGCTGTTCATCGTTAATAAAGATTGTACGAGGAGGGTGAGTAAGGACCACGCTCTTTCAGACAGCGTACACATGAATGCTTTTTACATATTACCATGTTTGAGAGAACAATGTATGGTAATAAAAATGGAAACGTAAATGGCGGCAATCTTGTGAGTTTGAATTTCATTGTTGATTTTTAAATTCAACTCCACTTTTATCTCATGTATCAAAAAATTTATTTTTACAAATAAGAGATAAACTCATTCCTTATATACAAGAGATGCATATCGAGGCAGAGAGGCCAAGTTTTGAGGCCTCGATCAGTACGGTTACGACAATTCACATGATAGAAAAAAATAATTTTATACGTGTTGTGCGTTTCTTTCAACTTTGACAACACCACTTGCCACGAATTAAAGTCAAGCTATTATATAAAGATATCTTGCAAAACGCATAATTTCTAACGAAGATAGATTAAGGGCCTGTTTGATTATCGTAGTTTTCCGTGGAAGGTGAAAAACGTTTTCCTACTTTTTACTATTCACCTGTTTGATTGCACTAATTTTCTAGGGAAAACGTTTTCCAACGTTTTTCAAGGTAGAAGCAGTTGATGCACAAAAGTTAGAAAACGTTTTTTCACCATAGTGGTGGGAAAACGTTTTCCAACTTTTTGACAATTTTTTTTTTTTTTTTTAGCAATTGGTACACATTTCAAAGTCAATGATAAAAAAATTTATTCATTTAATTGACAATTTGTATTAAACATAAAGCAAAACGAAAAATTTTCCATGTGGAAAATTATACCAATCAAACACCATTAATTAAAATTCTCTATAAAACGTTTTTTATGTAATTCAATTCCTTGCCATTCATTTTCTTTCCACCCGTTTTCTATCCTTGCAATCAAACAGACCCTAAATAGAAAGTAGGGGTATTTTAAAAAATGTTTAATTTTATGGATGTCAATTGAAAAATGTCTTCACTTTTGAATGTAGTACCAAACTATCTATTGTGCCCTCAATGAAAAAAAAAATATGAAGCAATTGATTTTTTTCAATTTGTCACGAATTTCGAGAAATAGCTTTCATGAAAAGTTTCATTAAAATAATGTTCTCGATATTTTATATGTCGTTCTCAATATTTGAACCATGTTTATCTTGACAATTCATTTATCTAGAATGACATTTCATTCTGAACATGACATTTCTCTACATTTGAAATGTAGTTCTCGACATTTATGTATCAATGAAAAAATAACATTTATTGTGACTTGAAATGTGTACTTTTGAAATAAATAGAGTAGGTTATGTGTCCAAATTTTATTGACCAATAACATTTTGCAAAAATGTCCATTTTTTGGATTAGTGTGGAATCATAAATTATTAACAAGGGCATTTTGGTCTAAATTATTTCAAAATGGACATTTTTGCAATGGTGGACATTTTTGCAAATGCATATGTAAAAATTGACATTTCTTGTAATTTCCCTCTAGAAAAAATAAACATTTTGATCGTTATTTAATACTACCAAGGGAAACATAACGAAGGTTAGGAATAACAAAACATAACTAGAAACTCCATCCTTAAATTTTGAGCTCGATGTGGAGACATTGACTGTGTCGTATATGCTAGTCCAATGTCTCCCTTGTACACGAAAATACTCTTAGGGTCCGTTTGATTGCAATGGTGGAAAATGGATGGAAAGGAATTGGATTCCAGGGATTGAATTGCTTGGAATTGTTTCACCGAGAATTGAATTAAATATGTTTGATTGGTATAATTTTCAACTTTTTTATTATAATACGTTTGATTTTATTTTTCATGCAAATTGTCAATTAAATGGATAAATTTTTTTTCATTGGGGACAAAATATGTTTAGATTGCCAAAAAAAAAAAAATAAAAAATAAAAAAAATTTATTTTTTATTTTTACGTTTGGCTTTGTTTTACATGGAATTTTTCAATTAAATGGATAAAATTTTTTTTACACTTTATCTTAGAATTTATTTCTATTGTTAAAAAAAAAAAAAAAAAAAAAAAAAAGGTGGAAACCAATTCCCACTATATAGCAAGGAATTGAATCCCACGGAATCATGCTTCAAGTGGTTGTACCTTGGAAAAATGCTGAAAACCAATTCCATGGAAAAAAAAAACACTATCAAACAGCGCAAAAGTGAAAGTTGTAATTCGATTCCAACTTCTTGAAAAAAAATTCGCCTATCAAACGGAGCCTTACGTCTCACGAGCTGTAAAATGGTCAATATGTTGGTGATGGTGGTGATTTTGGCTAGAATTTTTGAATGTTTACATTGAAAATTATGTGGTTGTATGAGGAATTCATGTTTTGTGGAAAGAGAGAGTTATATATGCGATAACTAGTCGCATTACAGGTGAAAGAGATGCAACTATTTGTCATAAAACCATTTAATCTTGGTCTTATAATTAGTGAAAATTTGACAGTAAGATAGTATTACGAAGAGTTCTGCCATCCATAGTATAAAGAGTAATAGACAACATGAACGTGCAAGTGACATGATTTCTGAGAAGGTTGAGAATGAGAGATGATCTATTTGTAAAAGAACGAAGATGTGAAGAAGAAAGACTCTAGAGATAGATGTTATTGTGTATAGAGAATCATCTATCGATGGAGAAGAAATAAATGATTTTCTAAAAATAACTACATCACTTGTACAAATTTTTTATATTTTGTTCTCACGCACTTTCTCGAGTTTGCTATAATATTTCACTACGGTAATTTAATGAATAATTTTTAGTTTATATTTTAATGCAATTATTCTTTTTTGAAAAAGACAGGCATGCGTTTTTCTTAAAATAAAATTAAAGTAGAAATTCTTAAATGGAAAGTTTACAAAGGCTTATTATTGAATTAAAATTTTGCAAAATATATGATTATCAGTTGTACAAAGATATTTTTGTAATTTTAACTACTATGCAACTTTAATATATTTCAATGTAGAGAAGATTTTACACTACTAATATATGTTGTATTGACCCTTTAAACACGTGCCCATCACATTATTAACTAAAAAACATATTACACAACTTCATTGAAGTAATTAACTTTCTTAGCCATTGACCTCCATTTTTTAAAATTAATTTTCAATCACACATTTTATGAATCTACATCTTTCATCAATTTTTAATCATATATTTTATTAAATTTTATCAAAATCTATTGAAAATCTAATTTTCAACTAAATCAAACAAAAACTTAATAAAATGTAACAATCACAGTTCTTGTTTGGATGTCTCGAATATAGTCTAATTTAGCATTGTAAAATCATTTCAGCAGTAGTTAAATTAATTTGTTCTTTTTTCCTTAATTGGGTGAACAAATCACAGCATAGACTTGTAGAAATTAAAAATAGCGTAACCTTAGAAATAAGAGCTTGTTTGATAGCAATTAAAATATGAAATTAATTTAAATCAAAGTCAAAAAATTAATATTAACTATATCTTTCATGGGTCTCACAACTTTTCAATCATACATTTCAAAAAATTCCATCACAATCTACTAAAGATCTAATTTTAATCCCCACCAAACACCTTTAAAATATTCATTTCCATCACATTTTACAAAATAAAATAAAAAACTATATTAGACATTTTATTCTTCGCGTTTCGAGCCTTTGGTAAATCGTACACTCCACGCGCAGTAAACAGAAGGCCCGCGAGTGGTGCATAGTTAGTTAGCTGGTGAGAATGACGTCAAGTTGGTGAGAAATATTTATGTGCGTGCTCAAATGTCAAAAACACCCTTCTCAATTTGATTTATGACATTCATATATGTGTCCAATTGCATGCTAGTCTGTCATGAAAACCGCCATGTGTGATTGCAGATATATTTAAAAATAACACGTGTTAATCTTCTTGACCAAATTACCCTCCAAAACCTATTAAATTACTCAAATCCTCTACAAGACAATCTTTAAAGGATCATGTCATACGTATAAAATCATTTATAAAATGGTCCACTCATTACGCATAATAGGCGTGAGACTACACAATCGATATTTCTGAATTCACGTAAAGCCTGCAAAAATTGTGAGAGTAACTCATTTGCAAGAATGTGTGAGTATTTATAGATTTATACATCTTTAAAAGTGAAATATTTTTTTTATTTTAAAAGGTCAAATCTTGAAATTGTGTTCCAAATTTTTTTTTATATACTTTTTAAAATAATGAGTGAGTTTAACTCTATATTTGAAGAGGCAAATTCAAATTTATTTTACTCATTCCATTTCATTTCAAAGATAGGCTTGTTTTTATTTTTATATAAAATAAAAAAGTGTAATATAAAATGTAATATATATATATATTACATTTATCCTAATGCACTCTTACATTAAATAATGGTTTCCATTAGAGTAATTTATATTTTGTGACAAAAAGACATATTAAATATGGATATATTACAAAACAAAAAAATTAACTGTATTCTCACAAGAAAAGAGGCTGATAACTTTAAAGAAGGGAAAAAGGAAAGTAAACTTATTTTTGTGGGACGGAAAGATTATCGTATTATATTTAATGAAATAACAAGTTTCAATGTTTTATAAGGATGTCAACGAGATGAGTCGAGTTAAGTCGAAACTCGAGCTCGATTAGAGTAAAAATGGTGTGGATTTTTTTTTGGTCCTAGTCGAGCCGAGCTTTTGTTTGACAAAAAAATTTAGGTTTGACTCGAGCTTTCATCTCGGGCCTTATCGAGCCAAGTCATCTCGTAATTTTTTTTAAACAGCAATTGCCATTGTAGCCAGCCTCGTGGTTGCGTGCTGTATTTTTTTTCAGCGGCAGCTAGTTGCCAAAGCTTTAATTTTATTTTTTATATATAAATATGCTCACGGGCTGGGTTGTGTGGCTCCTCGGGCTCGGGCCGACGCTCCAAAAAGGGGCTAGGCAGAATCGAGCCACGTGTCGATCGAAATGATAAATCAAATTAACATCCCTAATGTTCTATTACTTAAATTATTAATATTATATTTAATATTCTAGTGGTTGAATCTAAACAATATAAATTATTTAAAAAATAAAGGAAAAATAATTAATGATTGTAAAAAGATAAATAAAAATAAAGACTTTTCTTTAAGGCCCATTTGATACCCATTTTTTCTATATAAAAATAAAAAATATGACCATTATCAATCACATCTAACCACTATTTTTCACTTTCTATCTCTTGTATAAGGCTCATAACGTTTATATTTTTTATTCTCATTCTACAAAGAATGAGAATCAAATAGGGCCTAAATATAATAAAACCCTTTTTTTCTAATGAAAATACTCTTAAAAAAAAAAGACTCGAGAAATTTCGTAGGCGCAATACAGACAGTTTACGATTTCGACCTATTTATTATGGATTTTGCTCTTTGTACATCCGGGATGACATCTCGGATGACAGATCCCCTCACAAGAGGAGGGGCCCACGCTCTAGTAAAAAAATCATGGGCCCCCTATTGTGAGAGGGTCTATCATCCAAAATATCATTCCGAATGTACGTGTAGTAAAATCGATTTATTATTAGCATTTACCATACGTTGTGATGCAGTGGCAGTGCTAAGCATTTTTGTATTTTTAACACAGCATGTGCCACGAGGCCTACATGCACATATAATGCAAGAAATACTCAGCTGCCAAAGGAAATAAAAAGACAAAAAGAGTTGGCCGTTGGGTACATTAATGACCAGATGCTAATATTCCTGTTTGTTTGATGGAGATTAAAATAAATTTTTCAGTATATTTTGATAAAAGTTGATAAAATATGTGATTAAAAAATTGTAAATTCTATGAAATATGTGATTAAAATTAATTATTGTTAAATGAAATAAAAAGACAAAAAGAGTTGGGGTACATTAATGACGAGATAATAATATTATGCCATGTTTGATGGAGATTAAGCCTTTGTTTGGATTTTGTTTTATTCAAAAATATATTTTTTTTTCCTTTTTTTTAATCACATATTTTCAATAAAATAATATTACACGTAAATTTAAAACTCTTCATTCTTTTTTAACCACATATTCTTCAAAAATACTATTTCAAAATTTTATTTTTTTATTTATTTTTTTATAAATTTTGATTTTAATGGAGCCCAACCATGGAATAAAATCAGATTTTAGCAATTTTTTTATAAAAGTTGATAAAATGTTTAGTTAAAAAATTGTAGATCCTATAAAATATATAATTAAAATTAATTGTTGCCAAATGAGTTGGGTACATTAATTACTAGATAGTAATTTTATGCCTTGATCGATGGAGATTAAAATGAAATTTTTAACAGATTTTGATAAAAACTAATGAAATGTGTAGTTGAAAAATTATAAATATGTAATTAAAATAAAATTTTAATTTTAATTTTAATTTCTACCAAACATGTCTATTTAATTGTAAATCTTGTTGAAGTGTATAATTAAATAAATTTTCTTTCGTTGTCTATTTTCAATTTCAAATTAAAAAAAAAGGAGAGTTTTATTTATTTATTTTTGAGAGAGAGAGAGAGAGAGAGAGTTATAATGGGCTCAATCACCCTAAAATTATGTTGCATATGATTAGGGCTGGGCATATCTCTCGAATCGAACCGAATCGAATGGTTCTTCGTAACTGAAATACCCGAACGAGTATCTGAATTGACAACCGACGGGTTCGGTTCGGTTCGGTTCTGTTCTAGACCCAGAACCAAAGAACCGAATTTTTTAAAAAATTTTTTAATTTTTATATATGAGAAAGATTAAATTATTTTAACTTTTTAAAAATAAATTAGCAAAGATAAAGTTTACATTGAAGATATTGAGTTCTATGAGGACATTGAGACATGTAATAAAATATATATTATATTTTTTTTTATTAAATCTTATTAGTTGAACAATTTTTACTTTATTTATGTTAGTTAATTGTGATCTTTCAATTTTTTTTTTTGAATTTCTTAGTATCTAGTATGACAAGTCAATCAATTGATGGTTAAATAAAATAGTTGGTAAGTACTACTGTATTAGCAATAATATAAAATATTTTATCTCTACGAGTCTATGACTTCTAATTTATATGGATCATCGATATTTTAGTATTACTAATTTACTATCTACTTTTTGTTATTTGTATATATTGATAAATTAATTTTATTGGACAACTTGTTCTGTATATGTTATTAAGAGTGTGTTTGATAGGCATTATTTGGGAAAAATGAATTTTGAAATACGATATGATGGGAAAATTTGTAAAAGGAAAAATTAATATAGAAAATATTATTTTATTGTCAGAATGTGTGGTTGAAAATAATGTTGAATGAGAATAAAATGGGAATCAAACAATTAATTTGTAAAAGTTAAGATTAAGCATGTCAGACTGTAATGTTGTTATAAATGTTCAAAAAATTAATTATAGTATGGAACCGAACAAACCCGAACCGAACCGAACTGAACCGATCGAAACCGAACCCGAACCCGAACGGTTCCAAAATTATATTTGGACCCGACAATTCCATTTACTCACTACCCGAAATTTTTTGATTAGATTCGATTCTCTTTAGAACCGAACCAAACCGAATCTTGCCCAGACCTACATATGATGATGTGAATTTTCAACACAACTTTGATGGGATACATGGAATAGAGTCTGTTATAGAGATGATGAAAATTTTCGTATAACAAGTTTAAATGGGACATCTCACTTGTATCTAAGGGTCTGTTTGATTGCAAGAGTGAAAAATGGGTGGAAAGAAAACGAATTGCAGGGAATTTTATTGCCTAGAATTTGTTTTACAGAGAATTGTAATTAATGGTGTTTGATTGGTATAATTTTTCACCTAACAAATTTTTCGTTTGACTTTGTTTTTTATGCAAATTGTCAATTAAATGGATAAATTTTTTTACCATTGACTTTGGAATGTGTTCCAATTGCTAAAAACAAAAAAAAATTGTCAAAAAATTGGAAAACGTTTTCCCTCCTATATGGTGAAAAAACGTTTTCTAATTTTTGTGCATCAATCGCTTGTACCTTGGAAAACGTTTTCCCTGAAAAATTAGTGCAATCAAACAGGTGAATAGTAAAAAGTAGGAAAACGTTTTCTACCTTCCACGAAAAACTTGACCAATCAAACAGGGCCTAATAGAGAGGCAACATAATCCACACAACTTATCTTAGCCTTTGTTTGATCCATTAAAATAAAATTTTGAGAAAATATGTTTTAAAATAGTAATTTTTTGAAAATTGTATAGTTAAAAAAAAAAAAAAATTGAATTTACGTGTAATATGATTTTATTAAAGAATTTGTAATTAAAAATGAAGTCCAAGCAGGGACTTAATTATTTTTGCAAGCAAGAGACTATGAATTTGTTGTTATAGTATATAATCAAATATAGTCTCTATTTGATAGAAATTAAAATTTTAATTTTAATTTAAGTCAAAGTTAACAAATTAATTTTAATAGTATATTTCATAAGACCCACAATTTTTCAATTACACATTTTATCGACTTTTATCAAAATCTACTAAAAATGTAATTTTAATTTCCCACAAAAATAGGGCATAATAAAATAGTAAGTGTAAAATTTCTTAATTTTTTTAAAGCCAAAACAATCACATTTTGTAAGACAATCTCGTCACAAGCCATTGACAAAATAAACAAGGTGAATGCAGTCATTTCAAAAGTAAATCACAAAGTGCTAAAGAATGTCAATTGAAAATGAATTTTTAGACAAAATTTAAATTTATATACAAAATTATTTTATTGGGAGAATGTCAATTGGAAATGAATTTTTAGAAAATGAAGTGAACCGAGTGTATGCGCTAATTTATTCTCATTTCTAGGACTACTAATAAGACGCACGTGCAAGGCACGTGACATGGTATAGTTGATTATGTAATAGCGTAGCTATAAGAGAAAAATCGTATCTACAATCAATTTCTCATTATTCAAATGTTCAAAATCTATTGAAGAAAACCTCTAAAATGTCGCTTCATATCTTAGACAACTCAGTGAATTATAAGAAAGCATTACCTATTCACCTTCCTATATTAACCATATATTTCTTACCCAATTTCATCTGTATTAATTCCAAATATTTTCTATCAAAATTCTCATAAAAGAGCTGAATTCTAACCCTTTATTAAATCCAAATCCAACATCAATGCATTATAACCGTCCAGCCCAAATAAATTAAAAATATAACCAAAGTTCTACAGTAAAGAACTGAGAAAGGGAGAAAAGAACCTGCCTCACTCGGTGCCAAACAATGCGCCTAACGAGCCTCCTAGTTGAAAGCAATGGCCGACCACTTATGGTCCTGCCAAGAACCTCAGCAAAAAGAACAGTTCCTAGCTCCACAATAGGTTTCCTTGGCTTCAGTTCCTCATTCACTGCTTCATCATTCCTCACTATACTCGAACTTACTGAATACTAAACTTGTGTGTTAAAGCATCATGAAGCTTATACTCTGCTGCTAAGCTCGAACTTAGACTATTTTTCACCCAAAAACAGTGCTCCAAAACAAAACAAATTTACAAAGCCTATTAAGCCATTGTAATGAATCATTTATCACTTGGAGAAGAAATAATAGTAAATTTCTTGCAACATTTAAAATACAAAGTGTGAATAGAAGTTGTAGACATTGATTTAGCTTGAACTTAAACAAAATTTCAACAAAGTTACAAGCCACAAAGCCACATAACTGTTATTATCTCCCAAGAACAAATTTTGTGCAACATTTTTACTACATTGAAGATGGATGTGCAAAGAAATGCAGATTGTGTAGCTAAATGTGGAATACTAGCCTAAACAAATACATAAAGCCCAAATTTTTTATTTCTCGTTCAACATAACTGTTAATATCGAAAACTATGTTTAGTAATTTGCTTTTTCAAATTATAAACAATCAAATGATAGTAAACATTTTAGAAAATGAAAAAATACATACAGAACACAACTTTTAGTACTCTTCATAGCAGCCTTCTCAGTGCTCTTGACAGCCGAACAAAACCCCATGTGCATATTATATAATTAACTGGAAAACAAAGCTAACTAAAGGAAATGAAATTGTAATGTCCCCATGAAGAAGAAATCGTCAAAAGAAAGACCAAATTCCAAATAATTTTAGAAAGGATTCACATTAACACTATTGTTATTATTCCAAATTGACAGCTTTCGAAAAGCACCAATGAATAGAAACTCGACGAAACAAATAATTCAAAAGCTAAAACAAATATGAAAGCACAGAAGGAAAACGAGCACCTAAAAATAGATCTAGAAAAAAATGGAACAAACATACAGAAAGCTCCACTTAGCAGCGGAGTTTCTTCTCCTTGCGAATTCGTTGGTGTCTCAGATCTTTGAAAAGGAAAGAGCATAAATACAAACACGAAGAAAATAAACAGAAAATACACAAAATGTTGGGACCAAATTTAAACAATCTAATATTTTGAGATTAAAAGTTAGAAGCATGTCCTGACACTTATTCTAAATTTACCCAATATCCACTTATTGTTGCACTTTTCATCTCTATGGAAAATGTAAACATATAACCAAGATCATAAGCTTCAAATGTGCATCAAGTTGTTTATATTTCTGATTCAGGAAGCAGGAGAACCTTATAGACAAAGACAAAATATACAATACTAATTTGTGGCACTTTTTCGATTCCTCCAAAGCTATGCTTCTATAAGAAATTGATAATGCAATCAACTTCTACAGAAGTGCTAGCCAAGAAAAATTAATAAAATAAATAAATTTCTGCAGGAAGAAATCGTCTTGGACAGATAGGGAAAATAATACATGTAAATCTGGAATTTTGCACTTGGCACAGAGCTTTATTGAGCTGATTGAATATTTATGTGTCTTATTTTCTTAAGTAAATACTGTAGTATCCAAAATTAGTTTTAAACTATCAAACTTTACAAGGCAGAATATGTTCATGGCTAACAAGGAGGCTAATCTGAAATTCTCCATTATATTAATAAACAAAAATTATATTAATGAGCCAACTAACAAAAATTAAACAAGTAAATCTCCATTATATTAATAATTTCTCTTTCATCTCAGCTGGGTTATACAAACAATAGTTATGTATACATCCTGCATATGTTGTTTTAATTCTTTACAGTGATGTTTGTGTCTTTATGCTAATGAATGGTTTGTATGCAGGAACAATAGGAATGCTAGTCTTGAAGGGCCTCGAAGTCCTAATGAAAAATGACAAGAAAAGGACAAAGCGCTCATATCGATCCAAAACTTTTAAAGTGGAGATAAGTTTTACTGCTAAAATCCCCATGTAGGCAATTGCAAATGCTCTACGTAGTCAGGAAAATGAGAACTCCCAAGAAGCATTGAGAGTTTTGGATATCATTTTAAGGCAGCATGTTGTGAAGAAGTAAGTGGTACTTGTAGCTTGAAGTCATTATGGCTTGAATTAGATTATGCTTAACTGTGCTAAAATTATAGTTTTATTGAAAGTAATTCTAATGGTCAAAATATTTAGAAACTCTCATAGAAAGAAATGAACTTTGACTATGAATGTAAGTACTAAAGGCAAAAAGCAGTAAGAAAAACCTCCCTAGGGGCTTGTGATAAATTTGGAAGATGATTAACTTGTGATAAATTTGAGACATTCTCTGCATTAGGAGTTGTATGTAACTTTTGATTTTCACCTATCTTTGTATTCCGGATTCTTGTTATGGAATCGAAAGAACATTTGATTTGAAGTATAGCCAAGCATGTTGGGTAATAGCTTACTTCATGCTAAATGCAGGGGGACGATTACCGGTAACTTGGTACCCTAAGGATTTCATCAAAGTACCAATGACAGACGAGAGAAATGCGTCATGATCCATCCACGAGCTTTCCCGGCCGTACCTATAGGTTCTACAATGGTCCAAAAGTTTTTCAATTCAGCTTTGGCCTCAGCTATACCAAGTATTCTTATCACTTTGTCTCTGTTAGTCGAAACAAGCTCTTCCTAGATAGGTTAGTGCCTAAAAAAGCAGTTCAAAACTCGGGTCAAGTTCATTTTCTATCAGATTCTGAATTAGAAACAAAGTTATGTCACAACATGAAGCTTTCAATTTCTGTGAGAGTTCATAATCATGGGGAAATAGATGGCAAACACCCCATGTTATTGTTCATAAAGTGGGTGGGCAAAAAAATGGAAAATAACTAATGGTTGATCCAATTCCTGAACAAGGCATATAAATGCTTTCAAATAAAAGAATCACATCACAATGTCAAGAATACAGAGATATAACAAAATATATCTCTAGGTATTTTTCCTATAAAAAAATACAATTTTATGAAAGAAAGAATCAGAAATAATAATAATAAAAAATTCTTATAAACCACTCTTAATCTTGTGCTCCTTCGAAATAGAAGCAAAAACATTTACACAACACCCTAAACCTAAGCACCCTTGAAAACATGACCACTCTTATTTTGGGTTTGACCTCTTCGAACAATAAAAATGAGAAGCAATATATAGAAGAGGAAGGAATTGAAGCATCAAAGATCATACTTACATGTAGGGGCGGACCCACCTGTGGATCTGGTGGGTCTTGGGACCAACCAGTTTTTATTTTATTTTATTTATAGTTTTAATTTTTTTATTTATTTAAAATACAGTAGAATTTTGGGGCCAATGGGCCATTACAATTGCAATGGCCCATTGGACCAAATTTGTGACCTAACATAGCCTGATAGCCACACATGACACACTCACACGGTGTCCATTTGACACAGAGAGAGGGACTGAGAGTCGAGAAAGGACACCGCCCGATCACCGTTCAACTAAAAATCTGCCATGTACGCCGTCGCCCTTCATCTTCCGCCGTCGTCCATTGGGTCCACTACTGCCGAGGGCTCCTCTTATAGTGGAGACCAGGTTCCTTACATCCCTTACAAATTTTGCAGTCAAGAATGGGAACAAATTGAAAAAGCTATCCAAGAAAACAGGGCAAAATCTTTAGAAAACGAAAATAATGAACTTGTGATCCTACAATCCTCAAGCATTTTTTCCTAGTCCTTCACTTATGCTTTCATCTAATCGCTAATCGCTGTCCTTCGCCTTTTTGCAACTGTTTACCTTTAGAATCAAAGACTAGGGATTTTGATGAAGTTGTTGTAATAGTTGAGCTCTAGCCTCCAATTTCAACCCAAGTAAGCTCTTTAACCCTTAAAATCTCTTCTATTTTAGAGTTACAATTAATTGATTTGTGGATTGTTCACTATTGGTTGTCCCTTGTCACCTTGCCGGCGTTGTTTGTTCTGTTGGTTTGGATATCTTGTCGCTTTGCCGGCGTTGTTTGTTCTGTTGGTTTGGATATCTTGTCGCCTTGCCGGCGTTACCTGTTGGTTTGGATGTAAATTATATCTTGTCGTCTTGTCGACGTTGCTTGTGTATTGACTGTTTATAGACTGTTGTTTAGAAATAGACTTGTCTATGTATAGACTGTTTTTCCTATCATGTTTATAAACTGTTGGTGTTGCCGTTGGAGCTATTTTTCCAATCCAATTCAAGCCGGATTTCGCTTGTATTTTGGATGTCTTAGACATTTACATGTAACAGTTTTAGGTAGGCAATGGACTTGCCTGTGTATGTTGGATTAGATATCATGTATGTTGATTTCTTTAAGTGTTCTATCTAGAGTTAAGTGTTTTCTAACACAATGTCAATGGATTTTTACACCAATAGCAACCTCAACTGAAAATCAATAGTGTCCCTTTCTAGATTAGCCCTCATTACACATGAATTTCAACTTAGGCATTTTATCAAATACCTTTTTTTTTTTTTCATTCCAATGAATTGATTGTTTTCCTTGATTGTTTCTATCAGTTATAGAGAAGTTCTTTAAACGTAAATCAGTGTGTTATGGTGATGAGCAAAATGCTAACAAATGAATGTTAGAGGTCAAAGGGATGAAATCAATGTCGGCGATGAAATTAATGAAATTGATGGAACTAATCTTGGAGATGTCCCAATTCAAACAAATATCAATGAAAGTCATGAATTTGATGTTGCACAGCTTCCTTTAGATCCTGGATTGAGAGTTCCAATACAAATTCATGATGTTAATATCCGAGATGAGATACGAAGAACATATGTACAACGAGGTCCTTGTCAGCCTCGCAATCATGTATTTCCCTCCATAAGAATTTCTAACAAAGATAGACGATTTTGCATTTCATGGTATAATGAACATCCTAGTTGGTTGGAATACAGTATAGAAAAATAGAGCCTCACGAAGATTTTGGAGAATTACAAAGCCTTGGTAATCTTGCACAGAAGTTGGTTGCAGAAAATAAACATGAATTTTATGTATTAGTTTACAAGCTTGTGACATTAGCCTTAGTTCTTCTCGTGACTAATGGCTATAGTCGAGAGAGCATTTTCTGCGATGTCAATTGTCAAATATCGTCTTCGTAATCGAATCAAGGATCAATGGTTGAATGATAATTTGATTGCATATATTAAGAATGATGTATTTGTCAATATTGAAAATGATGTCATTATGGAATGTTATCAATGTATAAGAACTCGTAGAGAACAATTGTAAGAAGATATCGAATAGTTAAATTTTTTGTCAATTTTTTGACATGTTTGAGTGTGCCTCACTAATATAAAATCTCTGCGTCCATCACTGCTTACATGTATATGTTTCAATTCCCTCAGATTTTCTGGAATTTGTTGCTACGGTGACGACGATTGTCGAGAGAGAAAAGAGAACGAGAGGCATAAATTTGTTGATTGTCGAGAGAGAAGAGAGAGCGATAGCAATTAGGGCTATCGAGAGAAGTGAGAGCAAGAGCAATTAGGGTTAGGACAAAGAAAAATAGGAAAGGCAATGGCTAGCTGCGTTTTTGTCATATTTGTTTGGAGGATCGCTCGGCTTCAACAGCTACACGGCTCAGTGAAAAATCAGCTAGGCTTGTGAACAATATTGGGAAAAGTGAGTCTTTTATTTATGTAGGGATAACACGGTCCACAAACCACCTCCTTCATTATAGCTACAATAATATTTCTTGTACATAACTATTTACATTATGTTTTATATAATGATGAGGTGTTAAAATGTAAAAGAAGAAGTAATTTGATTGATGAGATTTTGATTCAATTAAACCTTGTCGGGTCATTTATTGGTAAACCATTATATAAATTGTTATGTACATATAACACAATCCTAAAATTAAAGCATTGAAAATATACAAGTAGAATTATCATTGTCAAGAATAATCTGACTCAAGATTTGAACCACCCTTAGAGCATTACACTCGGCCATTAATTTTTTGAACTCCAACTTCCTCAGCAAGAGCAATAATTTACTAATACTGACTGTATGTAATGGTTTCAAGTAAATGCCCTTAATTTACTAAACTTTTTAAAATACTTTGCTGCATATTATTAGACAAAATTAGAGGAACATGTTGTGGGGTTAGATTCCAATAGGGTTAAGACATAACTATAATTTATGATATTAGTTTGTTAATTAATAAATATTATTTAATTTATTCATAGTAAATTGAATACGCGATTAAGAGTCATGATCACATTGTGATAATAAGAGTCATTTTCGTTCTAGAGATTTTTGAAAGATATAACTAATGTTTCCATCGATAATAATTTGTTAGATCAGCTAGTAGAGGTTGACACTCTACTTGGGTCGTAGGGTCTTGTTACTCTATTTATTAGAGTACATGATTTATCTTGACCACGACGATTGTAGTTAGGAGTAATGATACTAGTGCACTTAAAATTATAATGAGCCAGACCAAGTAAATGCTGATTAATTTATAACTAGACTATGATTAGAAATTTAGCACGTGTGACCATCTTATTAATTTATGGGGTAATGTAACTATTTGTAAACTTGAAGTTCTTTTATGTGCCAATATGTGAGATCGATTTATTACAGTCACCCTCGATATATTGAGAGCTGATAAGAATCAAAATTGTGAACACGTATTTGCGTTCGTAATTCATCACCTTGTTAGAGCATTCAATATTTTAGACAATCGAGTCATTAATTTCATGATCATATCATGATGAAACTGTTAAAAAAATGAGAGTTGCGAGTGTTGTAATAATTAGGATTCCAAAACGATTATTTGGCTCTGATCTAATTATTTGACGTCCAACGAAATAATATATTGATGACAAGTCAAGAATATAAACTGTATGAAGTTAATTTATATTGATTATGTAATTTCATATAATTTAAGAGGGAAAAAGTATATGTACGTATTAGCTTACGAATGCACGCCACATGTGTATCTGTCATGCTATGTGTATAACAAATGGGTTTCAAAATCCATCGACAGATGTACGCCACATGTCATGCTATTGTATAATTCTCTTGGACATATGACATATCTTATTTAAGAGTTTAGTTTTCTTCAATGGAATTAGCAAAAACTGATCATTATGTTTTACCGTCTCGAATTGGTTTGATTGTATATAATTATAGTAGCTTAAATTATATTGGTCCAATCATGTCCCTATAGTAGCTTAAAATATATAGGTTCATATGACGCAACATATGTTGCATCAGCAACACACAAAATGGTGCTATTAGGATTTTGCTATTTGTACATTCGGGATGACATCCCGAATGATATTTCCCCTCACAAGAAAGGAGGGCCCACGCTCCAATAAAATAATCATGCCCCCCTATTGTGAGGGAGAATGTCATCCGGGATGTCATTCCGAATGTACATGTAGCAAGATCGGGTGCTATTAATGACACATCACCCTCAAGTCATGGCGTTGGCCGTCCTATTACAGGGTGGGCAGTTGAATCGTGCCCCTTTTTTCATTCGATTAAATCTTACGGTGCGTTTGATTGTAATGATGAAATTTGAGTGAAAAAAAAAATGAATTGTAATAAATTGAATTGTCTAGAATTTATTTTAGAGGAAGTTGTAATTAATGGTATTTGATTGGTATAATTTTTTACCGAATTCGTTTGACTTTTTTTTTCATGTAAATTGTTACTTTTTGGGATACTTTTTTTTTACAATCTATATTAAAATTTGTTTGGATTGCCAAAAAGATAAAAAAAACAATTTACAATTTTTTTGAATTTTTTTTGGGTGTTCGTTTGACTTTATTTTTCATACAACTTGTCAATTAAATAAATAAATTTTTTTACTATTAGATTTAGAATCTGTTTCCATTACCAAAAAGTGAAAAAAAAAAAAAAAAAAAAATGAAAAATCACTTTTCTATCAAAATTATGAAAAAATAAAATGTGAAAAATGTGCTTTAAATAGTTGTACCTAGAACAATTGTGCTATGGTAACCAAAGGAATAACCTAACAGTTGACATCTCCCTCACACATGAGGGGGAAATGTTATTTTATTCAAGTGGGACCCTCACACCCATGTGAGAGAATGTCAACCGTTATGTCAAGTATTATGTTTGTTTAGCATTATTCTTATATATAAGTATTACTATTAATTTTAAGTATATACTCACAGGAGTCACAATTTTCCAACTATACATGTTATCAATTTTTATCAAAATTATTAAAATTTGATTTTAATCTTTAACAAACGGAGACATAATAAAATAGTAGGTATAAAATCCTTTAATTTTTTTTTTATTTTTTTATTTTTTTTAAGCCAAAACGATCACATTTTGTAAAGAAATCTCGTCACAAGTCATTGACTAAATAAAAGAGAATACAATCATTACAAGGGTAATCATGAAGTGCTAAAGTAACAGAGTAGTGAGTTTATGAGCTGTTTTATTCCCATTTCTAGGTATATAACACAATCCACGACCGACCTTGATTATTGTTAACCAAAACAATCCACTCTGCGGACCTTACAGAAATTTTTGCAAAACACATAGCAATTTGCAAGGGGGAATGAAGGTATGAAATGTTAGAATAAAATAAATGCGAATTGTTCCCCCGTCCAAACTAATCACATATTGTCAAGATACACATAAAGCATGACTCTTAACCAAATCAATTATAAGATGATCAATAAGAAGCCAACATCTGTTATTCTTCTAAAATGACCAAATTACCCCCAAGACTTGGATGAAAATTTATAAATACTCCATCATTTAAAGAGAAATGCATATAATTCAAATATCACCCTTCCAAATAATTATTTCATCTATAACTCAAGTTTGAGCATCAAAACTAATAAGATTTGGAGGTGAAAGTTCTAGCTAGGTGAGAGAATTTGTTAATTCGATTTTTATTGTCACTAAAATGGCGCCATCTGTGAAAAATTGAACAAAGTAAACCACGAAATTTTCGTTATAGCCGGGAAATCTTTAGCATTTGATAAAAATAAATCGTACGAGAGAAAATTTGTAGCCCTAACACCAAATTAGTGTAAAACACCAAAATGATGCAAAATACTCACCCTAGCCCAACATCAAAATCATTACACCAAATTGGTGTAGTGAACAGCGTCGCACCAAATTGGAATGAGAGATTTCGAAAATTGAATATTTGGACAAATTTGTGGACAAAACTTGAAAATCACCTACTTTTAACTTGTTTACACCAATACATTTTCTCCCGTATCTTTATTGAGGAGACGAGTTATCTCTAGCACCAGAACGTGATACAATTATATCTTTTATATTATTTCCTTCTACAAATCTTAAACTTTTCTAAATTCCTCCTATTAAATTCCTAATTACCTCTATTAGTTCATTTTTCTATCAAATGAATAGATGCTACAATATTTTTGTGCGAATTAGTATAATTATGGTCGATTTACACATAAGACTTATGTTAAAGCACGTATGAATATTTTATTGTAATAATATGTGTACGCTATATTAGATATCAAACCATAACAAAATGGAAGTCTCTAACTCTAACTATTGTTATCTCATAGACTTGTGATAAGTTCAGGTACTCATTATTTAAGTAGACGTAAATAATTGCCAAAATGAGACCGTCGCCACATATGATGAGATGTTTAATAATATATAATTATGGTTCTTATGAGTTGTACCACTTTTATATTTGCGAGTTGTGACCACGAATTTTTGACCTTTTGATTAACAAATCAAGTGAACAATTCATTTTCACTTTATATTGCAATAACAAAGAACATATCGTTTAAACTACCATAACTTTTGAAAAAAAAGATATATAAAAAATGTATTAAAAAATTCTAAACAAAATTATGAATTTTTAATTAATTAAATTCCTAAACATCGTATTTAAGAAAAAAAATTTAATGACGTAAATTGTCAAAAAGTAAAAGTTACATATTGGATTCGTTCAATTATTTTATTTATTTCACTTGATTGAGCACATCTAAAATATGTATTAGAACGCAAAATCAATCTTGTAAAGCCGAATTAAAAGGCATGCATATCTTTCCATAAACCAGGCATGTTCACGTCTTTTTCATTGTGCTAAGGGGGACAAGAAGTCTTTCTTCCTCGGTTTACTCTAAAAATTGGGAGAATGGCAAAATGGGAGACATATTCATCACCCCATTGGCACCCATTTATCTTGTGTTGTAGTGAGTTCTACTCAACTTTTTCATCACAAAATTGGAAGTAAAAAAAAACTCGTTATATTCGATACTCGCTGGGTCACGCTCAGAACAGGAATTCCCCACCTAACCATGTACAGGTGCGGGGACGTGAAAGAGGACGAGGACTGGGACGGGGACGAGGACGGGGACGAGGATGTTGCCCCAAGAAGCAAGCAGGACGGATACAGGAAACATGGTATTGAAAGATTTCCTACCATATAAACACTTTAGTATTTAACTTATTTTAGGATTGCTTTATTCAGTTTTCCTTTTACATTAATTTTCCTTAAATATCTCATTGTACACCTACTTAAACGATTATTCAATATGCAATCAATAATCAATAGACAATTTTCTCTTCCAATTCTCTTCTTTAACATGGTATAAGCCTAATTCAAAAACACAAAAACAGAAAACGATCCTGCAACTCCTCCATGGCCGAGACAAACAGCCCAACTACTCCTTCAACTATTCCTTCCTCTTATCTTCTCCACCCCTCCGACTCTCCCAGTTTAATTCTCGTCATCGGCCTTCTCACCGGCGACAGCTACCCCAAATGGCAAAAAGCCATGACCCGAGCCCTCAACGCCAAGAACAAACTTGGTTTCGTCGATGGCACACTCAAACCTCCTGCACCTACCACAGCCGAATTCCTTCAATGGAACCAAACGAAAGATACGGTTCTTACCTGGCTCCTAAATTCCATCAGCCCTTCCCTCATCGATTCACTCAAATATCACACCAATCCCCGCGATGTCTGGGTCGACCTTTCTTCCCGCTTCTGCCATGGAAACAATGCCCGTCTCTACCACCTAAAACGCACTCTTGCCTCCCTGCACCAAAACACTACCTCCATCTATGACTACTTCAACCAAATTAAGCAACTATGGGACGAAATTAGCCATCTCCAAACTGCCACTGACCTCAAAGAGTTGCAAAAACAGGCTGACGATGAACTTGTCTTCCAGTTTCTCCTTGGCCTTAACGACTCCTTTGCTTCTCTTCAAACCTAAATTCTGGCCATGGATCCCCTGCCTTCTATCAGCAAGGTTTTCTCCA
This sequence comes from Osmanthus fragrans, assembly GCA_019395295.1. Classification (NCBI taxonomy): domain Eukaryota; kingdom Viridiplantae; phylum Streptophyta; class Magnoliopsida; order Lamiales; family Oleaceae; genus Osmanthus; species Osmanthus fragrans. The sequence goes on along the minus strand of CM033343.1, from coordinate 15,433,429 downwards.
TCTTGTTCTAAGAAGAGCAACAGAGGCTCCTCAACCTCCAACCCCTGTCATCCGAGTCCATGGCAATGGAAGCTTGCACCACCGCTCGCTTACGCCCTCCTCCGAAGTGCTCTGCTTGTGGTAGAGATGGTCACGAGTGGGGCGGTTGTTGGACCATCATCGGTTATCCTCCGGGTCGTGAGACCCGCACCCACAAATCAAAGCGTTCAATCTTGGGACCGCCTCCGACCACTGCAAATTTGGCTTCTCTCCCTCCACAGCAGCCTTCGAATCTGGTCTCCCTTCCTTCGGAGGTGTATCAAAAACTCCTCAATCTTCTAGCCCCGCCGCCTGCACTGTCGCCTACACCAATCGCACCATCCCCTGCCTCCTTTGCTGGTAATATCTTCTCCCTCTTGTATCATGTAACATTGGTGCGTCATGAACCAAAAAATGAAATTTTATATTATTTTTAGAATTGTTCAAAATCAAGCCCGTAAAGAGAGAAGCCTTGCTTTTTTTTTTTAGTTGTGTAAGTAATACTCTAGTATTTTATACAATATACTAATAAAATACCAACTTGTGCTTTTTGGTCAGGAATACGCAGTTTCAGAAAATCTTAGTACAAGTATTAGTAAATAGTAACTAAACTTCCTAACACAAGCTTATAGAACATAATATGGTAGCTATGAGCAAATCAGAAGATCATTTCTACTTTGGCTTAATTTGAGGCAGCATTACAGATAGTGGATGGTTTATAAATAATCAAATCATCACTTCCTCTGTCTTTTGCCCCAAGTGAGAAAACTTATGTTGGCCTTCTATGTTTTCCTTCCCAAGTTCATGACAGACAAGTTTGGTTGTGTGAGACAACTCTCCATATCAAGGATTTTAATAAGAACAAACTGATTTTAGCATGTATTATACAGTGACCACGGATTACAGGTGATCGAAAAATACAGAATTTTTACTTCTAACCACTATATACGAACGCGGCTTTGTATATAAGTGTAATCTTTCTATCCTGATCTTAGTTTGCTAGTTTATGCTCAAAATAACTTGCTTTTCTTCTTTGATAATGTCTGGTACCATATATTGTAGTTCATCCCACCTCCAAGCTAACACTACGTATAATTTTGGCTAGTTCTCCAACATTTTGTAAGTGTTATGCCTTAAGTCTAATCTATTTTGGACATAAATATTTTTAATATTTAATTGATACAATTTTATGGCAGATTTATTATTTAATTAATATTCAATTAAATTAAATAATAAAGTTCGTAGATTCAAATCCTAGTAATTTGTTCATCACAAAGAGTTGTGAATTTGAGATATAAATTATATATGATTGAATTTAAATCATCCATGGTTGTAAGTAATAACGATATATGAATATCGTTATCACGGATAGACCATTATGTGTGACATTTCCTACTTGTGAAGTAAGTAGCTGATCTCACAAATTAAAGTGTGATAATAGTTAAATGAATACATGGATGTTTTGTTATAGAACAAAACATTGGAGACCCACTGGGAGATTCCACATGTAAACGATTTTGTCATACCACGTGACATTTTTTCGTCACATGTATTACCCTGACACATTGCTAGATGTCAATTTAGGAGAATGGATGCGAATTAGTGAAAAATTAAAAGGGGTGTTTTAATTTATCAATTTTGATTAGATTAAAATAATAATTCACGTCGTTAAGTATCGTGATTAAGAACCTAATGGGATACAAAAAAAAAAAAAAAAAATAGAACTAGAAGAATGAGATTTACTAATTAATTAATTGACAATGTTGGATAATTAATTAATTGTATTGCTTGTTAATAGGGTCGAATTAATTAATTGGATTAATTAATTCATGGATAAACTTTAATTAATTAGATTAATTAAATATTGGACAAGATTAAGTTAAGAGACGGGCCAAGACCATTTGGACTTCTATTAATAGACTACTAGAATTTGAAAATTTATAGAGAAATGCAATTTATATTCTTGCTAGCATACAACTTACAAGAAAAGAAAAATCACATTTCTCTCAATCTTGTTTTCTATGTGGATTTTCATTGGAAGCTAGACTATTAGACAACTGTGGATTGGAGATCGTGATTTTTCGAGTTTAAGAAAATCAAAGGAGTTTGCAGAATTCAATAAAAGTATAATTCTTATCACAATTTCTATTTAAACACAAAGCAGATTCTTGGTAGGAATTAAAATTTTGTTTAATTTTTGCTGTGCATGTTAAATAAATTCCCAACAATGGTACCAGAATCTACTTTGTGTTTGTTAGAAACTATCAGAGCCTACTTTGTTCCTGAATCTAGCAATTTAGAAAATTATATTTTATCTTCAAAAATCAGTTTTTGATAAGAAAATTAATTTTGGATAAAAAAAATCGGAGCGATCGGCAGCAATTACCACCACCGAGGCAGTAGAACGCCACCCCCACGCGTTTAGTTGTAGATATCAAATAATAAAAGATATGATCAATAATTGCTTTACTTATAAATAATGTAATTAATCAAGATTAGAATTGAAGCTTTGAAAGATTTAATTTTCCACCGTCTGTGTTTAATTGTATTGAGTTGCCAACATTATACAACCGGACGGACATAATGCTTCATTGAAATTTCGAAGTCAATCATTTTCTTCAATTATTTTGGACAATACAAAACAATGTACATTGAATGTTCAATCCCGTCAATTGATCAAGCTACATGACATGAGTTAAGAATGATAATTCTTAATTCAAGTGATGATTGCAACCGAGTATAATAGAAAAGTGATGATAAAGTCAAGACCGATAGATTTGATTCCAATTCATCAAGAAGTCAAAATAATAAGATAAAAGGGAGTTGTTCTTAATTTCTTTTGATTTTTTTTTTCATTAATTTTGCTAAATTACAAAGCGGATACTATTGTATTTTTTTTATCAATTAATTTAATGGATTGTTTTACTCGTGGGTGAGACTTGGAGAACTTAAGTCATGCTGCCGAATCCTTTGATCAATATTATGGGGCAATCCAAACCTTTTATATTGTGGGGTCAAAAATTATATATATATATATATTAAAAAATAATATTAATTAAAATAAGTAATACACTACAATTGTAGCATACGCATTTTGATAATTTGAAAGTATCATATAATTACATTTTATCAATATTATGAAATAGATTTTGCTACTTGTATAATTTTTTTCCACCTTGTCGACAGATGCTGAGCTGACGAGAGTAAATAAATTGAAAGTAGGAAGTAAATGAATTGAAATAAAGTTCAAATTTAATGCAATGGAATTCAAAAGTAATTCAAATTACATTTAATATATAACGATCCTAATTTTTTTGATGTGATACCCCATGTATTTTTTTTTTTAATAAAATGTGTAAATTAAAATGAGAAATTTGAACTGCAAAAATAATAAACGTGAATTAAATAATTAAATTTTTGCTAAAGAAATGACACATAGACACCTCTTTTAATTTGAGATGTACGTTTGATGCGTGTTTAACTATTTTTTTATATTTGTTTCAACTATTCGATATGACGACAATATAGTTTTCGAAATGAGCTCTAAATGACGTAGGCGATTTGTAGATTCGGTTAGCGTACGATCGTCGACAAATTTTTAAAGTTTGCATATTATCGAAATTTTTTAAATATTAGTTTAGAATGGCCTATTTGGACATGTCGAAACTTTTGCTACAGTTAACTGTTTCACATGCCATTAATAAGCAAAAAATTAAGCCATGAGCAATTTGAAAAATGGTATTAAAAATGCAATGTTTTGATTTCATTTGACTTCATTTTACAAGCCGTAATTGATAACCCAAGACTAACTAACCAATATGGGGGTGAATTGATTTTTGAAACTTTTTCGACAATTAGTCTCAAAACTATTTAATACACAAGATATAAATGCAAAGTGCAATAAGAGAAAGAAATATGCAAATTTGATAATTTGATTCAAGTATAGTTATTTAAGTTGATATAGCACAATGTAAATAGCAATTTAAAGTAAGGTGCAATAATGTAAAGATGACAAGCAAATTTAATGGGGTTCAATACACAATGTGTTCTCTCCGTTACCGAACTCTCCGTCACGAGTAAGGCTAAATGCACTATAGTGGTAACTTACAAACAATGAGTACCAATCCTTAAGTGACTTACAACAAGTAGCACTTATCCTTAACAACAAATGAGTTTTCACACAGCTTTCGAAATCACCAAGAATATAAATGATAATTTTATAATTGAAAGAACTCTCTTAACAAATGATATAATCAAGTCAAGTGTTTAGAGAGTTAGGATAACACTTCAATCGATAGCAAATAATAAAGTTCAAGTGTTTATGTTGTAAACTATGATGAACAATGGATAATGAAATAGTTTGTATCTTTGTATCAAAGTTTTCCAACCTATGATCTCTCTTAACAAATAATGCAAGTTAAGCATGAAAAGAGATTTACACTTCAATATAAGTGTAGGCAAAGAAAACCTTTATCAAGAATTGAAAATAGATGAGATTGAGAAGTTTCCTTGCAAAATAGAATTCTTGATGAAATAGATGAAACTAGTTTGATCAATCAAGATATTCTTTGTAATAAATGAAATAGAATATATAAAATCAAGTAAGCTCAATGATTTTCAATAAATATACTCTCTTAATTGCTCTTGTAAGTTGTTAAAATGGAATGCAAAAGAGAGGGCTATTTATAGATCAAGATGTTTGAAAAGCGAGGTTGAGCAAATCGGGTCATTTCGGTTGACCGAAAGATGATATAGTTGTTTGAATATTTTAATCGTTTAAATTTCGACTGAGCAATTCTGTAATTTTGATTGTCTAAGAGTTCGGTCGTTCGATGTATACTTCGGTCGACTGAAGTATGAGAGTTTGGAAAATTAATTTTTATATCAAAATATTCATTTTTTTTCAAAATCTATTTCATATTATGAATCAAAAATATTTTTATGCAAGTGATGAATTATAAAAATAATTTGAGCTTTATACACTTGCTAAAGATTGATGAGTTGATACATTTACATATAAATTGGAGTTTCAGAAGAACTTCTAAATTCTAATCTTCAAGGTTCTCTCTTTTGATAGTTTGTTCTTCGATGGATGACGATTTGAGCCTTTGAATGGCTAATAAGATTTATACATGAAAAATTCAAGAAACAACACTTGTTAGAAATATAAGTATCTTGTTTCTTATATTCAAAACAAATGGAACTATATTAAATCATAGGTCAACAATAATAACAACTACAGATTTTCTTAAAAGAAATGTGGGCCACTCGACGCACACGACCCCATGTGGGTCCGCCTATGTCTGCATGGGCAGGGACATGGATAGACAAAAATGAAAAAGAAACTACATTTTAACATCAAAAGAAATTTGTTACTACAATACATAACGAAGTTTATATATCTCAAATATTTGCACTATACGATTTATATAACTAGATGACCAAGTGTAAATGCACAACACTCTGTGTTGAACTTCTAGTTGCGGTTTGGAACAAATTTACAGTAGGGCTTTGCTGGGTGAACATCCCCCTAGACGTCCAGTGGGATATGTGGCACCCCCTATTGGGGGCGGGGGCTGCTGGACGTCCAGGGGGATGTTCAAGTGGATTTCCCCTTAACAGTATATACAAGAGATCTTTTGGGCAAGTCGATGTCCACAACAATTACATTTCAAAGAGATCAATGTGGTTGAACTAGTAATCATAATTGTATGCATGTTTAGCTTGAACGTCCAGGGGGATGTTCAAGTGGAATCCCTTTACAGTATATACAAGAGACATTTTGGGCAAGTCGATGTCCACAACAATTACATTTCAAAGAGATCAATGTGGTTGAACTAGTAATCATAATTGTATGCATGTTTAGCTTGTTGACGTGCTAAGATCATTATGACATCCTATATTTGTATTGGATAGTACTACATGTACTCACACCCATTTATTGCATGGTTTACTTACTACTCACAATAAGGGATGTGGACCACATTGTCGGATTATTTTATTCATGTGGGGTCTGGATGCCATGTGAGTAGTAAGTAATCCATTCAGTAATGCATTTTGTACATATAGATTAATCCATTTGTATTTGCTACTTTTCCATGCAACCAAATTTCTTTACAGATGTACTAGAATTGGCATAATTTCGCTAGTACAAGTAAAAGAGAGAAAAGAAAACTAATATTTTATTATTAAAGTTGCGAAAAATCTAATTGCTCTAGATATTGTGGTTACTAAATGAAATTTACCTTTGAAACCTAATTATAAGGGAATGATGCCCAAAGACGCAAGGTTGGAATTTCCGAAATGATGATAACTCATAATTACCATAGTTATCAGAAGCGAACAACCTAACTAGAAGGGAATGGTGGCCAAATACTTTGGTATCAATGTATTTCGTAACTCGTTTGACTAGATTCAATATTATATTTGTTGAACATTATATAATACAGTTGTTCTTATCGAAAAATATTATTAGTTTGCCGTTTCATCGCTATTCTCATGTGATTTTTTTGGAGGATCTTAAAGAATAGATAGGGATGCAAGATAGACAAAAACAATTCAAAATGATTATATAATCTCACAGACAATAAAAAAAAATAACATTTGACCCCTCCCCAAACATTTCTTGTACGATGAAATCCAAGACTCAACACCTGAAGTTGATATTGAGTTATTTGAATACGTTGTTTTAGACTCATGATTTTGCCATCGAGGGATTTCCTGCAATCTCGGGGAGTACTTCATTAGGAACGCCTAATATGACTGCAATGGTGTTGAAATTTATTGGCTCGAAAGCTTTATCAAGAAAGCTCGATACAATGTTGATTTTTTGATGTCAAGGAGGAGAGAAATACGATAAAGTAACTACCGGTTTTTAATACAAAAACTCTGCTATTCTTCAAACAAACAGAGGAGAAGAAATTTTTTTTTCATTCAACAATTTTATACTTCATTTTTTTCTACAAATAATGGAGATACAAGGCTCTATATATAGCCAAATTTACAAGATATTTCTATAAACTATTCTATCACCCATACTATCAACTATCACTAACCCATACCTAGACAACACAATAACTTGTACTACACTATACTTGTCTAAATTTTACACATTAATACAAGTTAAACCATAATCAAAACATGTAACTAAATAGAAGCTAAAATATATTGTTAAGTGACAACAAAAATGTCACACTAATTTCAACACAACCTCTTGACATTTTTGTTGTAACCATCAAGACATTCTTTCAAATCATTTTTTTTTGTGACTACAAACTTGAAGTTTTTTGTTTTCCATTTGATCGAAGCACCGTTGGCTACAACTCTATATCATAGTTGACAACTCTATTGCTTTCGAATCAACCACAGACAAAACTCTCGACTTGCATCTTTACTTCATCAGAATTTTTTACTAGTTTGAGCTTATCGAATTTGATCTGTGCTTAATGGATTTCATTAGGCTTATCAAATTTACTCTTTTCATTGCATACCGGATTTGGCACTGACTTACCGTATTTGCAAGAACATGAGCTTACCGTATATGCAATACACCTATCAGATATGCATTCCACTAACCGGATTTTCACTTGCATACCGGATATGATCACTTCTTCTCTTACTGTATATGCTTTGCATACTGTATTTGTTCATTTCTTCAATCTTACGGATTTGCTCACTACTTACTGAATTGTTTTTTTTTCCAGAATTTTTTCTGTCATTTCTAAGATCATAAGGGCTCTAATACCACTATTGGAATTTATTCGCTCGAAAGCTTTATAAAAAAAGCTCGATACAATGCTGGTTTTTTGATGTCAAGGAGGAGAGAAATACTGGAAATGAACTACCGGTTTTTAATACAAAAATTCTGTTGTTTTTTAAACAAACAGAGGCGAAGAAAAGCTTTTTCATTCAACAATTTTATACTTCATTTTCTTCTACAAATAATGGAGATACATGACTCCATATAGTGCCAAACTTATAAGATATTTCTATTAACTATTCTATCACCCATACTACCTACTATCACTAACCCATACCTAGATAACACAATAGTTTGTACTACACCATACTTGTCTAACTTTTACACATCAATACAAGTTAGACCATAACCAAAACATGTAACTAAATAGAAACTAAAATATATTGTTAAGTGACAACAATGTTGCACTAACTTCAACAAATGGCAAGGGCTTGGAGAACTGATCACTTGTATTGCAGGAGGTAAATTGTGTAACGTCCCAACCCCTAGTGGACCGGAACGCTACTTACTTTACTTAACTTTAACCGGTGGTTTAGTAACAAGTGTGCATATCTTAGCGGAAGCTTAAATCTTAACAAACATTCTTTTTTAAGGATATTGAAATAAAACACTTTATAACTTTTCAAAATAACGAAATATAATTTATTTGATGAAATCATGACTTGTTCAAGATACTCAAAAGAAATAATGTTGGAAATAACATTTGAAACGTTAAAGACTTTAAATCTAAATCACTTGTTCACCGGGTTCCCATAAGCTTATTGCATCTCCTTCCATCTCTTCCATCATCCAACCCGGTGCATCAACATTTAATCTGTAGAGATAGGGTAGAAACCCATGAGTTGAAAACTCAATAGGCGTCATAGGTGCAATCGTGATTAAGCTAAGCATTTCATAACAATTAACATTAGAACTTCCATAAAACATGCCGTACCCGGAGGTACCATTTGACATGAAAATGTATGCCGTACCAACGGAACCATTTGACATGAAAGGTGCATGCCGAACCGAAGATACCATTTGACACACAACATTAACCTTTAAATGTATGCTGCACCGACGGAACCATTTGACATGAAAGGCACATGCCGAACCGACGATACCATTTGACACACAACATTAGCCTTTAACATAGAACATTACTTGCTAGAAATTATAACTTAAACACGTATAACAAGTTTATGCACCTCTACCTACCTCGATTTGATGCTTGATGAACTTTGAAAAGAACTTTGAAAAACTTTGGATGAACTTCAAAACTTTGACGAAGTTTGGACGTTTGGACCTTTCTTTGTTGTTTGAAAACGCCTTTTGAAATCACAAAAACCTTCTTGCAGAATATTTTTGCCCACACTTAAAACTTCTGGAAAACACTTGAAAAACCACCTTCCTTTTCTCTCCCAAACTTTCTATTTTTCTCTCAACTTTGAAAGCAAATTGAAAGTGTTTTTGGTATGAAAAATCAAATGAGTGAAAAGGGTATTTATAGGTGAGGTTTGGGGTGGGTGAAATGTCATATTAAATAGGGTAATTAAGTAGTGCAAGTAGTGGCCATTAATTCTCAAAAATTCGCGGGTTTCGGGTTTTCCGGTCGACACTGCACAGCTTCCAGTATTTTTATCATAACTTTTTCTCCCGATATCCGATTGAGGTGATTCAAAGTGAGTTGGAAAGCTAACTCAAAGAGCTACTACTTTTATTCAGATATCATTTTCAAATTCGAATGTTTTCTATGTCGAAAATGGGTCTCAAAGGAGACTAAAAATATTTGAAGTATACTTTAGCCATAAAATGAAATACTTTGCATTCCGTCCAATCTTCATCAAATCATTTTTAAGAAAATACTTTATAAACATCATTTTACCTTTAACATGTATTGGACTATTTTTTGGGCTTATATTTTCTTTATTGGGCCTAATGTGAAGTTAAGCACACAATTATATGTCTAGCTTTATAGAAAAGATTTGGGCCTCTACATCCCTCCTCCCTTATATAAATTTCGTTCTCGAAATTTACCTTATAATTGGGCAAGGAGTGTGGGATACTTGACTTTAGCTTCTTTTTCCTTTTCCCACGTAGCTTCTTCCATTCCGTGATTATTCCACTGTATCTTAACCAGTTGAATCTCTTTATTCCTTAGCTTATGCACTTTTCGATCCAGTATCTTAATTGGTGATTCCTCATAAGATAAATCCTTTTGTAATTCTAGGGTCTGATAACTTATCACATGATTAGGATCGTGCACGTATTTCTTTATCATTGATACGTGGAACACATCGTGTACCGCTGACAATTCAGGTGGCAAAGCTAATCGGTAAGCCACGTTCCCAACCTTATCAAGTATCTCGAAAGGTCCAATATACCTGGGTCGTAGCTTGCCTTTCTTTCCAAATCTAAGTACACCTTTCATTGGTGCTATCTTTAGAAAGACTTTGTCTCCCACTTGAAACTCTAAATCCTTTCTTCTCGTGTCAGCATAGCTTTTCCGCCGATCCTGTGCTGCCTTTATCCTTGCTCGGATCTGATCGATCGCTTCAACTGCCCTTTCAACTATTTCTGGTCCCAAAATTCTCTTCTCCCCGACTTCGTCCCAATGAACAGGGGATCTACATCTTCTTCCATAGAGAGCTTCATACGGTGCCATTCCAATAGTTGCTTGAAAACTATTGTTATACGCAAATTCTACTAGGGGTAAGTATGACTCCCAACTACCACCTAGATCCAAAACACATGCTCTCAACATGTCCTCTAAAGTCTGGATGGTCCTTTCAGTCTGTCCGTCAGACTGTGGGTGATATGCCGTACTGAAATTCAGCTTCGTTCCCATAGCTGCTTGTAGGCTTTTCCAGAATTTAGATGTAAACCTTGGGTCTCTATCAGACACAATAGACACAGGTACACCGTGTATCCTTACTATTTCTTTTATGTACAATTGTGCCAACTGGTCCATACTGAAAGTCATTTTCATTGGAAGAAAATGAGCTGCCTTCGTCAATCGGTCTACTATAACCCATATAGCATTGTGTCCTTTTGCTGACTTGGGAAATCCAACCACAAAATCCATTGTGATGTTTTCCCATTTCCATTCAGGTATCTCTAAAGGATTCAGCAATCCTGCTGGTCTTTGGTGTTCCGCCTTAACCTGCTGACATACTATGCATTTATGCACGTACAGTCCGATACTCGTTTTCATGTTTCTCCACCAGAATGTATCTCGAAGGTCTCGATACCTTTTCGTACCACCGGGATGTGCGGTGTACGGGGTGGAATGAGCTTCTTTTAATATCTCGTTCCTCAAATCCTCATTCTTAGGCATGCAGATTCTTCCTTTAAACATCAGTGTTTGGTCTGCGGCTATTCCAAAATCTTTCCTCTTATCTGTTCCAACTTCTTCCTTGATCTTCATCAAGAACAGGTCCTTACCTTGTGCTTCTATAATTCGCTCTCGAAGAGTAGGTCGAATGGTCAAAGCTGCTAATCTCCCTGTGACTTGTCTTGGTGTGGTAACCACCTCAATCTTCAATCTTTCCAAATCCTTGTCTAACTCCATTTGACAAGTAAGTAGTGACGTCAACTGTCCCGTCAATTTCCTACTCAAGGCGTCGGCCACCACATTTGCCTTACCTGGATGGTAGTGAATGGTGCAGTCGTAATCATTCACTAACTCTAACCATCGTCTTTGTCTCATGTTTAGTTCCTTCTGTGTGAAGATATATTTAAAGCTCTTATGATCCGTATAAATTTCACACTTACTTCCGTACAAGTAGTGTCGCCATATTTTCAATGTGTGTACTACTGCCGCAAGCTCTAAATCATGCGTCGGGTAGTTCTGCTCATGCTTCTTCAATTGCCTTGAAGCGTAGGCTACTACCTTTCCATTCTGCATCAGTACACATCCTAGCCCTTGCTTGGACGCATCACTGTATATAACAAACCCTTCTGTTCCCTCAGGTATTGTTAACACAGGCGCAGATATCAGCCTCTACTTAAGTTCTTGAAAACTCTTCTCACAGATATCCGTCCATTGAAATTTGACTCCCTTTATTGTAAGCTGCGTCATTGGGCTAGCTATCTTGGAAAATCCTTCAATAAACCTTCGATAATATTCGGCCAATCCTAGAAAGCTCTGTACTTCACCAGCATTAGTTGGCGCCTTCCAGTTAGTTACTGCTTCCACTTTTGCTGGATCTACTTCAATCCCTTGGGAAGTGACTAAATGTCCAAGAAATCCAACTCGTTCAAGCCAGAATTCACACTTTTTGAATTTGGCATATAGTTTCTCCTTGCGTAGCACCTCTAGGGCTACTCTTAGATGCTCTTCATGTTACTCCTTACTCTTGGAGTATATCAAAATGTCGTCAATAAAGACTATGATAAATTGATCTAAATACTGATGAAATACTCGATTCATCAGATCCATGAACACTGCTGGTGCATTGGTTAATCCAAATGGCATCACCGTAAACTCGTAGTGTCCATAACGAGTCCTGAAAGCTGTCTTAGGTATATCCTCTGTCTTCACTTTTAATTGATGGTGCCCAGATCGTAAATCGATCTTGGAAAATACCTTAGCTCTTTTCAGTTGATCTAAGAGATCCTTGATTCTTGGGAGTGGGTACTTATTCTTGATGGTTAATCGATTCAACTCTCTGTAATCGATACATATCCTCATGCTTCCATCTTTTTTCTTCACGAACAACACTGGCGCACCCCATGGAGATACGCTTGGTTGTACAAATCCCATATCAAGGAGTTCCTGTATTTGCTTCCTTAACTCTTGTAATTCCTTCAGAGCCATTCTATATGGGGCTTTCGACATTGGTGCCGCTCCAAGAATTAGTTCTATGGTGAATTCCACTTGCCTATCTGGTGGAATACCAGATAGCTCTTCTGGAAACACATCTCCGAACTCCCGTACTACTTGTACGTCCTCAATCTTTACTGTCTCCTGATTCACTCCTAGGATATTTACCAAATATCCTTGAAAAGCTCATTTTCTCAACATCTTCTCAGCTTGTAAAGCCGATACTAGTCGAATAAAAGGTTTCGTCTTGATTCCAAAGAAAGAAAATGGTTCTTCTCCTGATTTCTGAAATAATATTTCCTTTTCCTTACATCGGATGGTGGCATAATTACTACCCAACCAATCCATGCCTAGTATTACATCGAAGTCATTCATCTCTATCATGTATAAGTCTGCTTCCATAGGTTTTCCCTCAACTTCAATACTAGCAGATTTGGCTATCTTATCAGTACTCAAAGGGTTACCTGTAGGGATACTAACTTCTAATATACCTTCCGATTTATCACAGGTAATAGTAGACCTAGCCATAAAAATCGTCGATGCAAAGGAGTGCGTAGCTCCTGAATCAAACAGTACATAAGCAGGCATATTGGCTATCAATAAAGTACCTGCTATGACGTTCGAGTTCTCCTCTGCCTCCTTTTGAGTCAGTGCAAAAACTCGTGCTTTCCCCTTCTGATCTTGATCCTTGCTGTCATCCTTTTTCGGTGCAGACATGGGACAATCCCTGATGATATGTCCTGACTTCCTGCATCGGTAACAAACATTCTTCCCTTGCAGACATTCGCCACAATGCGTCATTCCACACTTAGCACATGGCGCAATGACCGGCACTATGCTCTTATTGGTATTGGCTCCTCCATTAGCCCTCTTGTTCTGCCACTTGCTTTTTCCTTTATCTTGGTCGTTCTACCTTCGTTTCCTAAACTGCCCTTTATCCTATCAGTTGTCCAATTGAACCGATTTCTCCGCATTGGCCTTCTGATACTAGATTGCATGAGCTCATTCCAACATTACACAGTAAGACGTGAAATCGTGGGACATAAGGATCATACTCATGTCCGAGTTCAGTCCTTGCTCAAACTGTCGGACTTTCTTCGCCTCCGTGTCCACCAGGTGTGGAGCATACCTCGAAAGCTGGTCGAACTTTCGCTCATAGTCTGTCAAGGTCATACTTCCTTGTTTGAGCTAGAGAAACTCGCTTTCCTTGTGATTCTTTAAAGACTGTGGGAAGTACTTATCTATTACTTCCTCTTTGAATAGCAAATGAAGAAGATAACATTTTATTCTTAACATAAGGAAATTATTACAAGGATTTAAATCTAATCCCTATAATTTCTACGCATCTTCTTGGGTGGAGCCTCGTCTCCAGAGGAATCTTCCGCCTCAGGCCCGGACTCTATATCCACCTCAACCTATGGCTTGGGCTCAGGTTCGTTCTCTTCTTCAAGTTCCTCTTCAAGGTTTTCTTCTTCAGCCATAGGTTCCTCCTCAGGCACCTTATGGATTACATCATCCCATTAATCAATCAAAGCATGACAATATGTCTCAAACTCGAACAAGTTTGGTTTGTCTTCTAATATTTCATCTCTAACTGTGACTCTCATATCTCCCCATTGAGGTGTGAGGGAATGTATGAGGTTATTTATGGCTTCAATATGCGTGATCTCCATACCGGCATTAACCGCCGTCATGCATCTCTCATAGATGTCATGTACATGATCGCTAAGCGGTCGGTTAGGATCCGTTACATAGTTCTCATAAGCATGGATAACAATTCTACGGTTTAAATCTGCCCTATAAGCCCTAGCCGTAGTCTTCCTTGCCGTTTGTAAATATCTAACCATTCTGTCACATAATGCCCAATTAGGCCTTTTAACACATAACATCATAACATACATTTCCTTTATGCCCATAACTTTAAGTTTTAGTCCAAGTCCAATACATATCTTTGAAACAACACATTTAACTTATCAAAGCATCAAATCATAACTTCCATAAATATAACTTCCATAACTTTAAACTTTGCACATACCTGGGCTGTAGGATGAGATTCGATGGATGAATACAATATGCCATGGAATACCTTAAACTTTCAATTTTTGTTTTTTGTTTTGAAAACATACTTGGTCTACAGAACCGGTTTAAAAACCATTGCTCTGATACCACGCTGTAACGTCCCAATCCCTAGTGGATCGGAACGCTACTTACTTTACTTAACTTAACCGGTGGTTTAGTAACAAGTGTGCATATCTTAGCGGAAGCTTAAATCTTAACAAACTTTCTTTTTGAAGGATATTGAAATAAAACACTTTATAACTTTCCAAAATAACGAAATATAATTTATTTGATGAAATCATGACTTGTTCAAGATACTCAAAAGAAATAATGTTGGAAATAACATTTGAAACGTTAAAGACTTTAAATCTAAATCACTTGTTCACCGGGTTCCCATAAGCTTATTGCATCTCCTTCCATCTCTTCCATCATCCAACCCGGTGCATCAACATTTAATCTGTAGAGATAGGGTAGAAACCCGTGAGTTGAAAACTCAATAGGCGTCATAGGTGCAATCGTGATTAAGCTAAGTATTTCATAACAATTAACATTAGAACTTCCATAAAACATGCCGTACCCGGAGGTACCATTTGACATGAAAATGTATGCCGTACCAACGGAACCATTTGACATGAAAGGTGCATGCCGAACCGAAGATACCATTTGACACACAACATTAACCTTTAAATGTATGCCGCACCGACGGAACCATTTGACATGAAAGGCACATGCCGAACCGACGATACCATTTGACACACAACATTAGCCTTTAACATAGAACATTACTTGCTAGAAATTATAACTTAAATACGTATAACAACTTTATGCACCTCTACCTACCTCGATTTGATGCTTGATGAACTTTGAAAAACTTTGGATGAACTTCAAAACTTTGACGAAGTTTGGACGTTTGGACCTTTCTTTGTTGTTTGAAAACGCCTTTTGAAATCACAAAAACCTTCTTACAGAATATTTTTGCCCACACTTAAAACTTTTGGAAAACACTTTGAAAAATCACCTTCCATTTTCTCTCCCAAACTCTCTATTTTTCTCTCAACTTTGAAAGCAAATTGAAAGTGTTTTTGGTATGAAAAATCAAATGAGTGAAGAGGGTATTTATATGTGAGGTTTGGGGTGGGTGAAAGGTCATATTAAATAGGGTAATTAAGTAGTGCAAGTAGTGGCCATTAATTCTCAAAAATTCGCGGGTTTCGGGTTTTCCGGTCGACACTGCACAGCTTCCAGTATTTTTATCATAACTTTTTCTCCCGATATCCGATTGAGTTGATTCAAAGTGCGTTGGAAAGCTAACTCAAAGAGCTACAACTTTTATTCAGATATCATTTTCAAATACGAATGGTTTCTATGTCGAAAATGGGTCTCAGATGAGACTAAAAATATTTGAAGTATACTTTAGTCATAAAATGAAATACTTTGCATTCCGTCCAATTTTCATCAAATCATTTTTAAGAAAATACTTTATAAACATCATTTTACCTTTAACATGTATTGGACTATCTTTTGAGCTTATATTTCCTTTATTGGGCCTAATGTGAAGTTAATCACACAATTATGGACCTAGCTTTATAGAAAAGATTTGGGCCTCTACAAATTGTCTCTGAGGGTTCCGATTTGGGCATCTGCAGTAGTTTGAGCCAATGATTATTACCTGTGAACAAAAAACGTTGTTGAAATTCTTGCATATTTCTCTTAAAATTATTCACCTGATGGACCAGAAAATGACAAACAATGCAAAACAACCACCGAAAATGAAGAAACAACGCTAATGCTTACGCGCACGCCGACCCAGAGAGATACCAGAAAAAGAGAAAGAAACCCGCTATATGCCAGAAAAGCATTGATATATTAACTAGTAGCATTTAAGCAATTGCTGGTGGCCTCTCGTGCGATAAGTATGATTTGGCCATGTTGAATAAAAGAAAGAGCAAGCTATGGCAATTTTTTCAAGTACTATCCCAGAATTAGACCAGCTATTTATATAGAGACACAAGGGCCAAAAGGAGAACTTGGAATTCTGAAGTCAGATACTCTTTTAAGTTAAAACAAGAAGCAAAATATTAATTTTGATGCAGATAGGTTCCTTTGTCACTTGTTGACATTGTTTACAGTTGAAACTTGAAGGACTTAGATGTTTCAAAGGTATGTACATGGACATGAACATGAAGATCTTCATGAAAAATTCAAAAAAAAAAAACCCTGTTATCGTTTGTTGTTGCCACAATTGTCCAGCTAGATCAGGGAAGAAGAATGAAGAAGATGGTATACATACACAACAAAAAGAAAGTTATCCAAGACCAATGCCATGACGTGCTGTCTTTATACTTCAGCTTCTCTTTCTTCTGTTTTCTTCATATATATTCTATTGCATCTTTAATTTTACAATGTACTAAGCCCCTGTTTGACAACAATAATTTAAAAACTTTCTTTTACATTATCATTTTAAATCACATATTCATACAATAAAATATTATGCATGTAAACCCAAAACATTTTTCTACTTTTTATCCGCACATCCTCCTAAAATTCACTATTCAAAACATTGTTTTTTTTTTAATGGTTGACAACCATTAGTAGCTTGTTTTCATTATTATTTTGATGGATGAAAATTACAAACAAGTCTACATAGTAACACAAAATATTTTTAAAAAATAGCCGAATTTTAAGATTAAAAGAATTGTCTGATTCAATACATGCTGATGAAGTCGAGTATCTCGCACCAACTGGATGACCAAATGGAAACACTCAACACTTAATGGTGAAACATTCAATTGCGATACAGAGTCGACCCTACAGTATACACAGCGACCTTTTGGGCGAGTCAATGTTGCAAGAAACAGGTTGACCGTCTAATCACAATATCCTTGACTATTTCTCTCTATTGAACAACCGGTGTCTTAAAGTTCTGACAATTTCATCCAAGGCCCCTTTATTTGCAGCCAGATAACTTACGGCGTCCTCTTTATTGTTCAAAACTTTCCCATTTATGAAATAGCAGCTTCTGTCTGTCGATAGGATACCATGTTCACAGGCCAATTCAAAGGCCTCCGATTCACAGCAGAAGCCTCTTCCAAATTGTATATTTAACTCAGCTTTTGTCATAGAAGGTGCTAGCTTATTTTTTACGACTTGCACACAAATCCCAAGACCAGTAACCTGGATGAGAAGAAAAAAATTCAGAAATGATACTGCCTCTTGATATCACTATTAAATGTATGTAGAAGGAAAATAACGACGAGAACAGGAAAAAATCCACATTATCTGACTAATACATGATGCGATAATAGCACATTCACTTCGCTAGATTCTTGCTCGAGCGACACTTTCAGAGAGTTGGTCGCTTGTTCTTTGTTCGACGTCGCTCGAGCAACAGTGTTATATTGCTTCCTCTAAATTTTCTCTAACTTTTGGACCGTAATTTCTCATTCATCCGAAATTTATTTTGACATGCCAAATATATACGAAAATCAAAAATCCCTTTCGGGGGCGTCGCCCCAGAGCCCCCCGTGAGGGTGGCTGCCCCCTCGACCCCGCATCGATCCCCGTTTCGGAGCCTCGATTATAGGAAAATAAAACAGAGCAATGGAAAACCAAAAATTCGAATAGCAAGCTTAGATTTCTCCTCTCTTTCTTTCCTTTGGGAAATCTAGCAAATTGCAGATGCATGAAGAGAGAGTGAAACTATTGCTGTTTCTGTTAGTTGAATTGGAAGAATAATTGTTATCTTATTGCTTCACAGACAGCTATATAAGTAGACTAAACTAATGCATACAGCTCATAACACTCCCTCTCAAGCTGGAGCATAGATATCAATCGTGCCTAGTTTGTTACAAATACATTTTACCCAATTCCCAACTAAAGCCTTGGTGAGCAAATTGGCTAATTGATCCCCAATCCTAACATGATTAGTAGAAATTAATCATTATTGTAACTTTTCATGAACAAAATGACAAATTGCCTCTATGTCCTTTGTTATTTCATGAAATACCGGATTAGTGGAAATGTGAATAGCTGCTTGATTATCACACCACAAGATCATACGGTGGGACTTATCAATAAATCTCTCCACAATGATAACACATACAAGAACTACCACTAGAAATACCATCTTGACTGCTCCCCTTCTCCTTTACTACTGTGACTGCTTTTTATCTTTGAATTTGCGCCAATTAGGGATATCGTCTCATTTGGTACTATAATATGCTCCTCGTCATTATCTTTACATACCCAAGGAGATGGGCATAATACATCTCAATGAAGGTAAGTGCATCATCGGTAAGTAGTTGAATATGAGTTATCTCACATTCATGACCCAAACCTGCAAAAAACATTGTACCACAATCTGCTCTTCTTAATCTTGCGTTACCTTCACAACACTTAACAGAAAACATGATCCGG
Source organism: Osmanthus fragrans (assembly GCA_019395295.1). Lineage (NCBI taxonomy): Eukaryota > Viridiplantae > Streptophyta > Magnoliopsida > Lamiales > Oleaceae > Osmanthus > Osmanthus fragrans. The sequence goes on along the minus strand of CM033343.1, from coordinate 15,414,374 downwards.
TTTTCTTCAAGTGCTTGTTTTACCTTAATATAATATTGAAACAAATTTCGCCTCTTTTGCTCAGCTCAATAAATCTTCAACATCAGTTCACGAACATGAGATACATCATGTTTACTAGTATAAAAAATTCTAGATAGTCTCACAATTCTTTAACCTTATTACAATGACTAATTATATCATCTACTGTCCAGGTTAAGGTATTTTGAAATCTGATTAAAGAGTTTATCATCCTCATTCAACCATTTTTTTGAACCCCACGATTAGTATTAGACTTTAGAGGTGGATCATCAATTAGATGATCCCCTAAATCAAGACTTAGATTCATACTTATAGACAATTCTCTTCCATTAAGCATAATTCCTACAACCTGTTAACTTTCAATCTGGGATTTTTGAGGATGGTGTCATGTGATTTCTTTCACCACTTTCTTATCACTTCTTGACATGATTAAAGACAACCAGAAAGACATACAAAAAGAAAACTAGACAATCGGAGAGAGACAAAAAAATCACAAAATTGATAGCAACCCTTGCACTGCCCTTAGTCGTAGTTAATAGGCAATACCAGACTACCCCAAATCACTTCTTGACATGATTAAAGACAACCAGAAAGACATACAAAAAGAAAACTAGACAATCGGAGAGAAAGACAAAAAAATCACAAAATTGATAGCAACCCTTGCACTGCCCTTAGTCGTAGTTAATAGGCAATACCAGACTACCCCAAATCAATTTACAAAATTTGCAGAAAATGCCGAAAACCCTACAGCACCTGCACCAAGCCCCAGCCGCAGTCAATTGCACTGCCACAAACAAGCAGTAACTCTTGCACTACGGTGCTTTTTCTGCCTACCCTAATTACCTAAGCTCTGATAAAATGTTAGTTGATTTGGGAGAATAATTGTTATCTTATTAGTTTCACACAGATTACCTGTATATATACACAAAGGATATATCTAAATAGGAAATTAATCCTTAACTTATTCACCTATCATATGTACATATGCTAGATACGTTTTTTTTTTTTTCTTTTTGATGACCGTGGATGTCCGAGCCAGCTTACGCGCACCTCGATTAATCCCACGGGGCCCTGAAGTTTGTAGCCAGACACTCATCTCAGTAGCCTTGAGGGGACTCGAACTGATGACTATTGGGGAGCAAACCCAAGGCCTAACCAATTGAACTACCCCTCAGGGTTACATATGCTAGATATGTAAAGACTAAACTAATGCATACTACTCATGATAGGTTCGAACATCACTTAGTTGGACCTCTTTTATGGCTGGTGACCATATAAATCATCACTTATACCGCAGAAATTCAAAAACAAATAACTTACAAAGAAATACAACAATTGATACCTACAGGATGGTCATTTGGCAATCGGCACAAACTCTGAAAGTCTTACCTTATCCTCAGTCCTGAGCAATCCTTTTCTGTTAATTCGCATTCGGACGGCAGCATAAAATCTCAAGGCATTCCCACCACAGGTTACCTCTTCAGCACGAATAGAGCCTTGGTCTGATCTCAAAATTCTTCTTACCTACAAAGGTTGAGAATGCACCATAAAATTAATGCCGCCTGCCCTATGTAAAGAATTTTAAGGAAAAAAATGAATTGCTATAAAAACAAGGTCCTAACCTGATTAATAAAGATAATAACAGTACAAGAACGACAGAGCGAATAATGAATTTTTCGTAGTGCTTGGGTCATTATTTTTGATTGTAGGTCCGTGGGGGGGCTACAAGTTGATGCTTCAACTTCAATTTGAGGAACAAGAGCAGCTACCTACAACCATAATGCAGAGAAAACATTATGGGTTTCAGTGGAAACGCACTCAGACCCTGGTCAACTTGGGCATATCCCTCGATTTACCCTCACACCAAGACCTAGGGGCGAACAGGTGTAGACGCGAATAATGACGCGTAATCCAAAAAAAAGAAAAAAACATTATGCTTAAATAAAGCAGTTTACTAACAATGAAGATATTTTTTTAAGTAAACTGCAGAAATTTACAAGAGAAAACTACATATGAAAAACAATGGAATAGAACCTTTATGTAAATTAAGAAGTTTACCAAAAAACATAACGTAACTTGAACGTTTATGTCCAATAGATAAAAAGCACCTTAACCAACAAGCTAGAATCTCTATATAAATGCAGTATCTACTATAGGGTCCAATAACATTACATATCCATAAGTTCCACACAATGGAATCAATGTCTACAGCTGGAAATGCAAAAGAAATGGGTGGGCATTTATTGAGAACACTATAGCATAAATAATCTGTTCAGAAGAGAGGAAGGCGGGGGCAGATACATACACTGTCAACCACAATTACATCAATAGATCCACTTTTTGTCAATGTATCAACGATACTCAGCAAATTTTCAGCAGAATTTGGCTGTGAAATAAGCAGATTATCTGTATTTACACCTATTGATTCTGCAAACAAAGGGTTCATCGCATTCTCCACATCAAGATATGCACAGTAACCTGTCAGAAGAATGGATTAGTATTAAGAATGAACTCCACAAAAGACTATATGGTGATAAGAAAGACTATGAAAGGCAGAGCTTGACAAAAGATGTTGGCAGCATCTCAGTTACAGAATGATTAGGCTTGTTACGCTCATAATGGAAAAGTAACTATCATTTTCAAAGAGTTTTACAAAGAGATGATTTCCTTTTTTATTTTTTTCTTTTTCTTTCTTCTACATTTTTTCAATACACTCAACTGTCTGGCCAGTTTATGACATATAAGTTCGCTAATTAGTCATTAAGGTTTTACTAGCATCTAACAAAATGAAAAGGAATGCTGAAAAAATTTGAGAACAAATAAGCATCTTGTTTTTCTTTCTTTTTCAATTACCTCCACCAAATCAAGACTAAAGGGCAACATAAATGCGGAATATTAAATATTTGGTGTCAGTGTACAACCATAGCATCAGACAGCAAAAGGACTGTTCAGAGAAATAAGTCAGACTTCCATGCATACATCAAAATGCACAATCTAATATTCTTCTGTCTGTAGAAAAGTGTTACTTGTAATTTTCCAATACCATTAGCCCCGTACAAATTTCTATAATCAACTTGAGTTCAACATATGTAACGTTCCAATGTAAACTAATGGATGAGATGCAGATAAGCAATCATTATTGTGTCGAGTGAATAATAACAATTTAACAATTGAAATGCTAAAGAGTGCAACTGACAATGCAGGCAAGTGTATACTCATCTATATGGAAATGCACATGTACATTCCCATGTACACTTCAATATCAAGATCGTTTTACTTTCAAAACTAAATAAACATGTTCTTTAACATTTAGAGTAATTCATAGTTTCATTGAAACAATGAAGAATCAACAAAAAGAGTTCCAAGAAAATTCATTTTACAACCGAAGCTATGAACACGACAAATAATATTGTTTATGCACCTCCAAGCTTTTGAGCCTCCTTGATAATATGAAGTGCAAGCGTGGTCTTGCCAGATGCTTCTTGCCCATAAATTTCAACCATTCTTCCCTGCAGAAAGTAATTGAGATCTATTACCCACTATCATGGTTTCGAAGCCAAAAGTTTTGAAAGAGGAATCTGCAGCGTAAACTCAAAAATAGTTAAAATAACTCCCTATGCAATACAAAATGACATATTTTGATAGTTTAACAACAGAATAGATGCCTATATTTCTAATTCTTCGAGTTTAAGAAGATCCTTTACAAACCAAAAATTAAGTTAATATACGAAAAAAGATTCATATCAATAGCTTCTAAGAGCCATATCTGAAAAAGGGTTTGGGTCTCAAAATAGGGAAATCCCTATATGTACTCGTAATTTTCCTATATACAGTTAATGGACAGTACCAAATACGCATCCAACATATTAGAAGGTCACCTTTGGTAATCCACCGATGCCAAGTGCTTGATCCAGCCTCAGTGAACCTGTGGAAACTACAGATGCACGTCTAGCACCAAAGAAATGCTGAGGCGACAACGTTGACTCTTCAACAAAATCGCTTGCAACCTTTGACAGAGCCACACGCAGTGCAGTATGTTTCTCAGTTGCCTTGACATCATCCGGTATTTCATCATCATATTCATATTCTGAAACTTAAACTAAGATCAGAAACAACAAAAGAGAAACAAGGATGGAGCGGTGATTACAAAATATATCAGCCAGAGTGAATATTAACAAAGCACCACATAATACAAAACCTAAAAATAGATCCAACATATCCCTAAAAAATCATGAAAAGTTAGTGAAAACAGCTAGTAATAATTGGGGGCGGGGAATTTAGTTTTTACCCGTAAATGACGCAGAAGTGCTGTGCAGCCTCGTCCAAGCTATTACATCCTGACAAGATACTGAAAGTAAGGAAAACACCATAATACAGAATCCAATAATTAAATTCATTTTTTTATTCTTTGAACCATCGAAAAGATACAAGTTTCCATAAAATCATATTATGTGAACACATAAATACACACACCCGCATATACATACCGAAGGTTTGAAGGAGACGCGAGAGAAGGGAGACGAGGTTGAGAGGAGACTAAACCGAAGAAACCGAATTGCTTTAGGGACCAAATTCACCATTTGCTTTCAATTTATTAACCGATTCTATGCAACTGCCACAGTTAGGGTTTTGTTACGAGATATTGGTTCTTGAGATGGCGCCATGGTTTTCCTGACCGGGAAACCAGGGGAGGGAATGGTGTTGAAACTTGAAACGACGACATAATGCGACTTATTCGATAGCGTTAAAAATTTCAGTTGCCTTTTAACAAAATGCGACTTGTTCCGGAATGTAAACAACTAGGTGGAAATGCACAGGAGAGGAACATCTCATAAAAAAAAAACAGTTAATTGCAATCTAGTAATATTTTTATTAATAAAAAAGTGAAATTGTACAATTGGTCCACAATATTTACTGTATAGCAGGTCGATTGTCATTTTAGCCAAACCACTGAAGTGGAGTATATATATTGAAAAAAAAAAAAATGAACATGTACAAACACAATAATCGAATTTAATTCAGTTAGTAATAGACACGATAAAGGTTCAACTACATGTGAAAGCAGTAAAACAGTATATTATGCTTTCTAGATCTACTTTTATTGAAGACATTTTTGACAAGTTTAAAATTGTCATGTTCGATTTGGAGAATATTAGAGTCCATAACAAAACCGTCACCATTGAAGTTCTCTTCAAATCTATTAAATTGTCACACAATCTAGATATCTGACTTTATTAAGTTAGTGTTATTTCATAATTTGAGTTGGTGCTTTGAAATGGTGAAACGATTTTTTCATTAGGAACACCAAACAACTTAATGGAAACTTACTTTTTGGGAGATTCACAGCCATGGTGCAAGTATAGTTGAAGTTCAAGGATTATTACTTTAACTCTTGTTTGGTATCAATTAAAATTAAAATTTTAATCTAAGTTAAAGTGAACAATTAATTTTAACCATATATATTTGTAGGACCGACAACTTTTCAACTACATATTTCAAAAATTCTATCAAAATCTACTAAAAATATTCTAATCAATTTAAAGTTTAGAAATTGATTTACTATTGAGATAGAAGTTAAGGACCAATAGTACAATTTTCCAAAATAAAACGGCAAACTCTTTCACATTCAACCCTGTTTGATTTGGATAAAAATTAAATTTTTAGTAAATTTTAATAAATAGTGGTGAAATGTGCGTTTGAAAAGATATGAGCCCATAAAATGTGCGGTTGAAAATGAGTTCTAAAAAAACAAGTTTAAAGAAATGGGGGTCAAACAAAGACTTTACTATTTGTTTTCTTTTTCTCCTTTATTCTGGTTAAATCTTCAATTCAATTGCAAAAACACTTTAATTTGCAAAACACGACCATTTCGGTGTCCATTTCTCAGTTCTATTTATTTTCTTCCATTATTAACAATCGAGAAATGGACATCAGAACTGTGAATTTCCTTACTTGAGATATTTTTCTTGAAAAATAAGTCAAAATTGCACGGAAATTTTGTTGAACTTTTCTTTGTTTTTTTTAATGTGATTTTAGAATGACAAATTGATCTATTTCTACTTTGGCATAATTAAGTTGAATGTAATTTCGTAAAGACTTTCTTTTGATTTTGTTCACCAAAAAAAATGATAAAAGCTACCAAAAATAGTGTTAGTTGCTATGCCTTATCTTAAAAGGCATAACACGTGACAGCCAATGAGGCGACAAGATTTGGCAACTCCTTCAAAGTGGTTGGCTACCTCTTCCAAAGTAATGTCACTTGCTCCTGAAGTAGTAGTTCGAGGGAGGTGTCACCTCATGCTACAATGTAATTCCGAGGTGGTAGGCTTTTGCTATCAGTGAAATTTTTTACCAACGCAACATTAGCCAAAGTATATTCCGTACAAAGATGCTTTGTATATCTGACATATTTGGCGGCCTATAGCTCATTCAACTTTTTAGATTAATATGTCAGCCTATAGCTCATTCAACTTTTTAGATTGCTTTTGTGAAATAAGGTGGCTACTTTTCACATTCTATTAGAGGCTATATGCCTATGACAACTAGGATTTGTATATTTTGAATAGTGAACTATCAAGATGAGACAACATGTCAAATTTTCAATGAATACCACTTATTCTCTTTTGGTATAAAAGCTCACACTCGTGCCTTCCAAATATAAGATAATTATGGCAAAGAAACAGTAACTATCATCTTTTTCCTTGAGAACAATTGTTGTGATAGCAATCATGGTATTATCTCTCCAACTCAAAGGTAGTTATTCTTGTTGATTATATCTCTCCCGTACCTAAAAATACAACATGTTGACTAACTTGAGTGTCAAATGTTCGTGATTGCCTTTCCCACTGACGGAACTACGATCACGTGCACAAAAGCTACTTGAATCGCTTTACCAATGAGATGATCTATTGTGATGACATCTTCGACACATAGGTTCTTTCGCCCTCAAGGGAAGACTGAATATGAACACCATATTTTAGAAAGATGTCGATAACATAAATCCAACTCCCTATGACCAGTTGGTAGAACAGGTTAATGAGAATATCATAACAAAGGACATGATTGACCATTGCAATAGTGGAGGCGTTGGGCTACCTCCACTAAGATAAAAGTGCTCCCCAGCCTCCAACCTGGTGAACCAGTAACAACACTAACAAAGACACCAGCATTCACATCCCACTTCAAGCTACAACTATGCCTCTGCAGCACTAAACACTATCACGTCTCTCGTCTATGATGTAGTCATCCTTACTGATTATAGATATTAAGGAATGGAGTCTCATCACTCGACACACAATAAAGTTAGAAATAGTAGGCCCCAACATCTACCTTAGAACTAAGGTCCCTCAACCAATTATTATAGGATCCACAAAACTTATTACTACAACAAAAATTAATGTTGCAAATGCCATTGACAACTTGGTCGATCAATAAAGTCATTCCAAAGTCACCGAAGACTTAAGAGGGGTGGTCTTATTCTACCAATGAAAAAAAGCCTATCACCGCAAGTGTAACTAGCCCAAATTCATTATAAAAGATAACCAACCCGAAGGCAGGGAGTGTTATATACTACTAAAGAAGGTGGCAAACTGCAAGGTCAACAAAGTACCAAAAGATTTGAAACTAGCTGATGTGACATCCCTGAAGAAGGAAAAGACATCGAAATTGTAGATATGCCCTCGAAAGATGAAGAAAATGTTGAAGCTCTTGAAGAAGAGATACAAATGTTTGATGAGTTATATTCTCACATCATCGAGACTTACTCATGTTAGGCTTCGATAGAACTACTAGAGAGCTTTTCGATAGACCTAAAGACCTTTATTGGTGCTTCAGTTTAGAAAAAATCTGTCGAAAGACATAGAGACTTCCCTCAACAAATTTTTGCGATGGAATTTAGATGCCTCTTCACATAGAACCATGAAGACATGGTTGGTATCAACCTTAAAATTGATCGCCACACCTAAAGACCGACCTAAAATTTTGCATTTGTAGGAAAATATGGAGGCTCCTCACCCGGAATGATATGAGGTACTCAAAGATGTGAGTAAGTTAGTAGCTAACAATTTCATCAGAGAAGCCCTTTATACCAAGTGGATCTCCAATTAAGTTTTGGTGTTGAAGCACAATTTCAAGGAAATGATCTACATAGACATCTCAAACTTGAATCAAGTATGTCTTAAAGATAGATTTTCTTTTCCATTGATTGACCAACAGATTTGTGCAATTTAAGGACATGAGCTATTAAGCCTCATAGGGATGACAATTTGAACAGTTAAAATAAAAACAATTGTTGTTAACCGAACCAAATGGGACAAAAAAACCAAATCGATGGTGCAATTGGGTGGTTATGATTATGATTTTAATGACCCGATTCAGGATGGGGCAGGTATGGTATTTAGCGACGGTGCCCCGCCCTGAATTGATTACTCGTAAAAAAAAATTAATTGGACAATTGGGCCTTTCATTATTTTTTCCCCAAAATTAATTGGACAATTTTGACAATTTGACTTCCCCAAAATTTTGGCCCAATTAACATCTTTAAGTAAATCGGCCCAGCCCTTAACCCACTAACCTAGTAAAGCAATAACCTCAGACTAACCCTACCCGTAACTTAAATATGAAAATTGGAAACTTATTCTACAAAACACTCGTCGTCGCTCACTCTGATGTACCTCACTACCTCAGCTTCATCGCTGGTGCTATGTTGTACCTTAACTTCCATCGTCGGCTCGCCGCTCGTCATGGAGAAGGTAACGATTTCCCAACATTGATTTTCGTCCTTCGATGTTTCTAACTAATGGGTTATACATTTTTGCAATATGTGCTTGCTACTCTTAGTACAATAGGTAAACCTGCAATTATGGAAAATGGGTTATACATTTTTGCCATATGTTGTTTTGCATTTATAAGATCCATTCTGTGCAGTGAAACCTGGCTATTTTGCTGTTGATATTATAAAAGTTGAACATTGATTTCACTGCCAAAAGGAGAGAATATCATGACGCGAACCCGGTTAGCACGAACGCTATCGAACCCACAAGAGAATGAACCGGATCCCAAAAACGCCCAAATACGACCAAGGTTTAGGATTTAACCTCTAAACGTTGAACCAAACAACCGAAGGTATATTAAACCAACGACCTCTTGATCACAAAGTCTCGAAATCTCACCCGGATAGTTTTGAATTTTGAACCCAACAATATGAAACAAGTAACCCAAAGATAACGATGATACAATGAACCCCTTGCTCACAAATTGAAGAACCCACGACCCGATGTTTTGAACGCCACAAATATTCAACATATTTGATAAGTTCGATTGTTTGAAGCCAAGCTTCGAAAGAGAAAAATCTCCATTAATTTAATTCATCAAAGTTCTTAAAAGTTTCTTACAATGAAGAATATAAATCCTATTTATACTAAAACAATAAATCCTAGGAAATATGGAAAATACGAAATTCTAAGAGTCCTAGAATATAGAAATTACCAAAAATAAGAATTATAATCAAAATAAACATCTTGCCAAAAATAAGAAAATTCGCCCAAAATTTGTACCAAGCGGTCGCTTGGTTATATTCCAAGCGGTATCTTGGAAGACCAACTTTTCTCCAGATTAGTTTCGGTAATGGATGGGCGATAGCTTGCTAATAACCCCAAGCGACCGCTTAGGGTTCCCGGTGGCCCTCCGGACAGTCTTCAATAATTTGGTCATAACTTTCTCTACCGACGTCCGATTGATGTGATTCAAAGTGCATTGGAAAGATTACTTAAAGATCTACAACTTTCCTTCAGATATAATATTCCAATTCGATCATTTACCATGTCAAAAACAGGTTTCAATATGAGACTAAAAATAATTGCATAACTTTCGTGTTGATCCAATTGATTTCCGGCCTCGACCCAAACATGAAACTTGTTCCTTGGCATGTCAACTTCAACCTTGCGCGCTCCATGGCTCGACCAAGTGATTGCCTACCCCGGATCACATCATATCAACAAATAAAAAATTCTGGAAATTGATCTTGTAACAAGACAAGTGCCTATGGTTATGTCTAAAGTCTGTGACTGCACCTTTGTATGAATGCAAAATGATTTTTTTTCCAGTCAAATAGAACCAAATTTATGCTGTATATGCAAGGATGTTTTTAAAAGGACTTGATGAGCAAGGGTGATGTTTTTAACAAGACAGAGATTTATCCGACTTTACAGAAGGTTGCTAGAGATTTATTAGTCATTCCAGTATCTACTGTGGCATCTGAGTCAGCGTTTAGTACAAGCGGTAGATTTGTGAGTCCACATAGATAGGCTTCACTTGAAGATTTTAGAAGCTTTAATGTGTGCTCGGGATTGGCTTTGGACTCATATTCATGGTATGATTCATGTTTTATATTTGTTATTCACGCACTTTCTTTTATTGCTAATTTTTTCTCTATTGTGTGTAGAAAAGTTTTTCTTAGTATTGTGTTTTTATTTTTATTGACTTTTTTTCATAATTTTTTTTTAATTTGATGGTTGGACTTATAAAAAAAAATTTATTTTCGTGGTTATTAACCGAATCGAACTAACTTTCGTGGTTATGGTATGGCCAAAAAATTGGTGCTGTGGTTATTGTTTTGGCCGAACCGACCCGTTGCCATCCCTAAAGCCTCATGGATGCCTACTTAAACTACTATAAGATCTCTATGTAGCCTTCGAATGAGGATCACATATTTTTCATTACTAATAAAGATCTTTACTACTATAAGATAAAAATGTTGGAGCCACATATTGAAGGCTAGTGAACAAGATGTTCGTCGAACAAATCAACATAACAATCGAGGTATATGCAGATGACATGTTGGTGAATAGCCTCAACACCAACGACCATGTCGGAGACCTAGAAGAGACCTTCCAAATTCTGAGGAGGTACATGATGAAGTTGAATACCCTTAAGTGTGCCTTCAGCAAATTCTTAGGCTACATGGACAACTAAAGAGACATTGAGGCCAATCTTGAAAAGATCAAGACCTTGGTGGAAATATTGTCACCTCAAAAATCCAAGAAGGTACAGAGTCTCATTGGATGGGTGGAAGCTCTAAGTCACCTTGTCTCTAGAGCCATCAATGAGTGCATTTTCGTTTTTCAAAATTCTAAAAGGAGAGAGGATGATTCAATGGACCGAGAAGTGTGAATTGGCCTTTTAAGCTTTAAGGGACCATCTCAGCCTGGTACCCTCATCTCCAAACCAAAGACGGCAAATGTTTTACCACTATACTGATTTCAGAAAAGGATATCAGGCTCGTGCTTATGTGAAAAGTAAGCAATCAACAATTGCCTATTTATTTGTGAACAAAGCACTTCTACATGCGGAGACCTGCTACACTGATGTGGAAAAGCTTACCCTGTCATTTATCTCTTTTTCCCAAAAGTTGAAGCCTAACTTTTAAGCTCATAGCATCCATGAGCATACAATTTTCCACTTAAACAGGTGCTATAAAAGCTGGACGCATTTGAAAGACCAATGAAGTATGTTGTAGAGTTGAGTCCATTCAACATTTATTTAAGTTACGAACATCTAACAAGAGAAAATCCTTAGCAGACTTCGTGGTTGGATTTATTAATATCCTTAAAATAGAGATAAATGACAAAACTTGTAGAGCCCCAACCTGGCACTACTCGAGCGTAGAAGTTGTTTTGATAAGTCCAAAGGGTCATACCTGGGTAAAAAACTTGAGCTACTAAAGATGGCATCAATTGAAACTTTTCAAAGATCCTCCATCAACGGGGTGTTAAAGCGATGTAGGCTGAAGAATCCCCAACTTCGATATAGCCAATTATTGCATTTCTTAAGGATCGAACCTCTTGAATGATAAGGATTAGACTCGTAACTTAGATGCAGACCACACACTTCATACTCTAGGATTAGGTATTTTACAAGAAGAGTTTCTCCATGCCTTTTCTCCGATGCACTGGAGGAAAAGAGTCCGGCTCATGAAGAGATATATGGAAATCATACAGTACGCTAGTGTAGAAGGTGTTAAGGCAAGGGTACTATTGGCCCATCTTCAAGAACGACACCCTGCACTATGTGAGCAAATGTTACAAAATGCCATCTTTGCCATCATTCAAAGGTAGCCTTCCCAAGAGCTCACCTCAATAACCAGACCTTAGCCCTTTGCCAAATCAAAAATTGACCTCATTGGATCCTGCCAAAGGAAAGAGATAGTGTGTACTACACCATTGTCGTCACTGATTACTTCACCATATGGATGAAGGTAGAACCACTATCCAAAATTATAGATGCTAACACTTTCAAATTTATATAGAAGAACATCATCTGTAGGTTCGATATTTCCCACTCACTAGTCTGTGACAATATACCACAATTTGATAACAAAAAATGTTAGAAAGCTCTGCACAAAGCTTGGAATTAAGAAACATTTCCCCTTCCCGAATCATCCTCAAGCTAATGGCTAGTTGAAGCCGTTAGCAAAACCATTAAATATGCCCTCAAAAGAAAGCTCGATATTTCTAAAATTGTTTAGATTGATGAGCTCCCTTATGTGCAATGGAGCCATCCGAACTACAAATAAAACTGCATTGGAGAGACCCTATTCTCCAAGCATATGGTATTGAAGCTATGTATCTGGTTGAATTGGGACTTACACCTGCTTGTCGCGTCCACTTTAACAAAATCGTAAACAACGGGCTGAGAATGGTAGAGCTGGCTTTCTCACGGAAAAGATAGATAAGTTTCAAATCAAACTCACGTCATACCAAAGGAAGCTAACCATTGTCAAGAGGAGATCCTGTTATATAGTGAGCTATTAAGATGAGGCCACATGTCAAGTATCCAATGAATAGCTCTTGGTATATAAGCTCTCACTTGTTCATCCCAAAGATAAGATTATTCAAGCAAAGAAATAATAAATACCATTTTCTTCCTTATGCACCATTGTTATTATAGCAAGCTTGGTATTTTCTCTTTAACCCAAAAAATGCATCCCATTGATTGAATTGAGTGTGGGAGTTTCGTAACTCTCATCCCTACTCTATTTATTTATATTTTTGCTTAATTTTTGCATATCTTGTTTATTTATGTTTGGATTAATATATGCAATTTTAGGATGTATAAAATTATAAGTTATGCTCATATTTAGTTCGCATGAGTTAAGTATGTTAAAATTATTTTATGCAATTTATAATGTCTATGAGAATATTTTGTGCATAATTATAACTTGTCGGTTTAAATTAAGCTATTAGGATTATTCTCATATTGAGTTAATTGTTTATGCATAAAAGGATAATGTCTTGTGATCTGTATAGTTTTATCTATTTAAGGATTAGCCACAACATCCTTAATGAAATCAAATTATATATTAAGATCGGGATCACATAAGGATTAAAGGCATTAAATTGTAATTGATTATACTTAATATAACGAATTTTAGCCCATAGGAATTTTTGTTATCTTTATGCAATTAATTAGAATAAAATATCAAATTATCTCATAATTTGCCCATAGGAATTATGAATAAGTGCATAGTTTGATAGTTTTATTATAAAGTTGGTTTTAGGATAGAATTTCAAATTATTTTCATAATGTACCTATATGGATTATGGTCATAATTTGATAATTCTATCATAAGGGATAATTGAATAAACTCGAATGAAAATTTACCCCACAGACGATTTTTATGTCATGTATTCAATTGTAGCATGATCTACATTGGTAAACATGCAATCTATTCAATAAAGCCTCAAGTTTAACATAAGCAATTTTAATGTTATGCAGCTTTACAACTTGCTAATTTCTCTGATATTCGTTGCGATATTCCCGAATTAAAGGGCTATAACTATAAAGTATGGAAGGAGAGAATTCTTCTCCATTTAGGGTGGATGGATATTGATTGTGCTATTTTGAAAGATGAACCACCTGAAATCACCGATACCAGCACTGCAGCAGACATTGTGCTTTATGAAAAATGAGAGTGATCTAATCACCTCAGCGTGATGTTCATAAAGACTAAAATTTATGCTGGTATACGTGGTTCTGTCAATAGCATGACAAGGTCCAGGACTTGATAAAGGCCATTGATGATCAATTCGTTACTTCAGATAAGGCATTAACAAGTACCCTTATAATGAAGTTCTCATCCTTAAAGCTCACCAGTGTGAAAGGTGTGCACGAGCACATCATGTAAATGAGAGACATTATAGCTCAACTTAAGAAACTCGAGGTTGAGATGTCTGAATCCTTCATCGTGTACTACATCTTGAATAGTCTCCCACAAGAGTACGGACCCTTCAAAATCTCGTACAACACACATAAGGATAAATGGTCAATTAATGAGTTGATGACTATGTGTGTTCAAAAGGAAGGGAGACTAATAATGGAACGGTATGAAAGTGTAATGCTTACTACAACCCGTGGGAAGGGGAAGGCTCAAGCCAATTAGAAGGGAAAAGGTAAAATGCCATCCCAAGCTGATATCAAAAAGGAGGCCAAGTGTTACTTCTCTAAAAAAAAAAGGATACATGAAAAAGGATTATGGCAAATACAAGAAATGACCTGAGGATAAGAGTAATTCAACCTCATTTGTTTGTTATAAATCTAATGTGGTTAATGTAAATATTAACACCTGGTGGATTGACTCTGGATCTACAATCCATGTTGCAAACTCCTTGCAGGGTATGCAAAATTTAAGGAAGCCAGTGGAAAGTGAACAGAATATCTTATCCGAAAACAAGATAGGCTCACATATGGAGGCGATAGGAACATGCAATTTAACTTTAAGTAGTGGCTTTGTTTTGAAATTAGACAGAACCTTTTATGTTCTAAGTTTCTCTCGAAACTTGATATCTATTTCTAGACTTGTACCCTTGGGATATTTCTTTAATTTTTCACACATGTCATTCAGTTTATTATATAATTCTGTCTGTGTTGGGAATGATATTTTGTCTGATGGTCTTTATTGTAATAATTTACAAAATAATATCACTTCTAGTTCAATACATGTTCACACTAGCAATAAATGATGTAATATTAATGAAGACTTCTCTATGTTGTGACATCGAAGATTAGGACATATCTCTATAGATAGAATTAAAAGATTAGTAAATGATGGGGTACTTAGTACTCTAGATTTTACTGATTTTGACACGTGTGGACAACATTAAGGAAAAGTAGACCAACAAGTCCAAGAATGGTGCCAACAGGATTTCAGACATATTAGAAATCATACATACTGATAGATATAGTCCATACATGGACTTCCATGGTCAGAAATATTTCATCGCCTTTATTGATGATTACTCACGATATATATATATATATATATATATATATATATATATATATATATATATATATATATATATATATATATATATATATATATATATATCTCTACTTGCTTCAAAATAAGAGCAAAGCATTGGATGCCTTTAAAACCTTTAAGGTGGAAGTAGAGAAACAATATGAGAAACAAATTAAGATCATAATATCAGATAATGTGGAGAATATTACGATAGATACACAGAGGATGGACAAGCACCCGGTTTGTTTGCTAAATTTCTTCAAGAACATGGGATAGTTGCCCAATATACCATATCTGGTTCACCATACCAGAATGGTGTGGTAGAAAAAAGAAATAAAACGTTATTGGACATGGTGCGGAACATGCTTAGTAGCTCCAATCTTCCTAAATCCTTGTGGACTGAAGCACTTAAGACGGTAGAGTATATATTAAACCGAGTTCCAACTAAGGTTGTCCAAAAGACACCATTTGAATTATTGAAAGGCTGAAAACCGAGTTTAAGACATATGCGCGTTTGGGGATGTCCATTTGAAGTGAGGATTTATAATTTACAAGAGAAGAAGCTGGACCCAAGGACCATTAGTGGATATTTCATTGGATATGCCGAAAGGTCTAAAGGGTACAGATTTTGTAATGCCCCAACCCCTAATGGACTGGAACGCTTCTTACTTTACTTCATTAACCGGTAGTTCAGTAACAAGTGCACACGTTTTCTTAGCGGAAGCTTAAATCTTACAATAATAATAATTTTAAAAACAATTCTTGAGATGTTTTAAACAAAATACTCATGATTTTCTAAAATTTCGAAATAGAGTTTATTTGAAGAAGATATAACGTGTTCTCGCATTCAGCGTTATTCAAATGTTTTAAAGACATAACTTAACAAACGTTTCATAAAAATAAACCTAAATAACTTGTTCACCAGTTTCCATGGGCTCGTTGCATCACTCTCTATCTTCTCCTTCATCCATGCCCAAGGTAGCAAACTTTCAATCTGTAGAGAAGGGATTAAACCCGTGAGTTGAAAACTCAATAGATGTCATTGTTACATTCATGATTAAGCTATACGTTTCAAAACTTGTACTTAAAACCTTTTCATAGTAGGATTTCCGATAGAATCTCAATCAAGTAGAGTCATGACTTAACACGACGCCTTGACCGAACATTCATGTTGTACCCGAAGGAACCATTTGACTTGGAAGGGTATGCCGTACAGAAGGTACCATTTAACATACAAACATTAACAGAGATCATGCCGTACCCGAAGGCACCATTTGACATGGAAACATCATTTGCAAGAAACTTACAACCTAACACGAATTAAAAACTTTGCACCTCTACCTACCTTGATTGATACTTTGAAACTTGTTGAAAAATGCACTCCTTTGATGTTTGAAAACCTTTGAGAATTCAAGCTTGGAAAACACTTCTTGATAACACTAAAACTTCTAGGAAAAACTAATTTTTCTCCCTCTCTTTTCTCTCTTTCTCTTTTCTCTTTCTTTCTATCTTTCCCTTTACTTTCTTTCTTCTCTCTTATGAAAACTCTTCTTGTATGAAATGGTGTGTTGAACCACGAAATCACCTCCCTCTTATATAGGACAATGTAGGTTGGGGTCACTAAATGCACTTTTAAAGGTGGAGCCTTTTCATTTTCCTGGAGTTATGTGTGTAGGAGTAATTTAGGGGGTTTAATGCACAAATTGGTGGGATTTAACTCTCCAAAACGTGGGTGGCCATTCCCTGAACATTTAAGAGGGTAATTGAAGAGAGTAGAGGTCTAAATTCTAGAAAGAACACGAGAATTCTTCATTTTCAGGTAACTTCGATCAACCGAATCGCATCTTCGGTCGACCGAACCTCTGCAGGTTGGAAACTAATTAGCTGTAGGAACTTTCGGCTGACGGAGGGTCAACCGAACTGACCAACTAGTCGACTGGACTCTGAAATCGGTCGACCGAACCTTGGCGAAATAAGTGCCAAAAAGGGTATTTGTCAAATAATTGCAAACTTGAACTTTCATGCCTTGTAAACATATTGGACTAACATTAGGCTTCCTTTCCTTATGTAGGCTGAGTCTAAACTCTTCATAAAATTATTACAAGCCAACTTCAATTAAATTTTCGAGTTCCTACATCCTCCACACCTTAAATAAAATTTCGTCCTCGAAATTTACCTTGTGATTGGGCAAGGAGTGTTGGATATTTGTCTTTAACTTCCTTTTTTCTTTCCCAAGTAGCTTCCTCCACTCCATGATTATTCCATTTTACCTTGACCAGATGAACTTCTTTGTTCTGTAATTTATGTACCTTTCGATCCAGTATCTGGATTGGTAACTCCTCATAAGACAAGTCTTTTTGCATCCAAGGATTGATAGTTTACCATATGCTTAGGATCATGTATGTACTTCTTGATCATTGATATGTGGAACACGTTGTGTACTTTCGATAGTTCCGACAGCAACGCCAATCGATAAGACACATTTCCAACCTTGTCAAGTACTTCAAAAGGTCCGATATAGCGAGGTAGTAGTTTGCCTTTCTTGCCAAATCTAAGCACACCCTTTATTGGTGCCACCTTTAGAAAAATCTTTTCTCCTACTTAAAATTTCAAGTCCCTTCTTTTTGTGTCGGCATAGCTTTTCTGTCTATCCTATGCTGCCTTTATCCTAGGAAATGCGATAGAAATCCGTGAGGGGCCAAGTGAGCGCAGACTCACCCAAAGCGGATAGTACGTATGTTCTAGTGGCTTGGATGCAAGGTCCGGGTCGTTACATATTTTACTGTCCATCTCACAGCACTATGATTGTGGAATCAAGAAATGCTAAATTGCTCGAGAATGACTTGATGAGTGGGAGCGATCAAACCAGAAACAAAGTTTCTGAGTTTGATCATTTAGAATCTCAACCTTCCCATTCAGGTGACAGATTAGTCATAGTTTACAACACCCCTTTAGTACAAACGGGTGTCGAACAACCAATTACTGAAATTCCACAAGCTACTGACTACATTCAAGTAGATCAGGTAGTTCAGGAATTACTAGAACCTCCTGAACAAACAGTTGAGACATAAGCCTCTCAGGAAGTTGATGGTACAACATTAAGAAGATCTACTAGAACCAAAAGGTCAACAATTTCCAGTGATTATGAAGTGTATCTACAAGAACCTAATCATAAGATTGGAGCCAAAAATGGTCCTGAATCATTCACACTAGCCATGAGTTGTAAATAGTTTGAATTATGGTACAATGCTATGAAGGAAGAAATGAGTTTCATGAAGAACAATGAAGTCTAGGATCTTGTTGAGTTGCCTAGTGGTGCCAAAGCCATTGGCTATAAATGGTCTTTAAGACTAAGAAAGACTCGGTAGGCAATATTGAGAGATACAAGGAAAGACTTGTTGCTATGGGATTCACTCAAAAGAAGAGAATCGATTACACAGAGACATTCTCTCCGCGTCTAAGAAAGATTCTCTACGTATTATTTTGGCACTAGTAGCCCATTTTGACCTTGAGTTACAACAAATGGATGTGAAAACAACATTTCTGAATGGAGATTTAGAGGATGAGATTTATATGAGACAACCTAAGGGATTCCCCTCTAATGTTGGTGAGCATTTGGTCTGTAAGCTTAAGAAGTCTATATACGGTCTGAAACAAATGTCTCGTCAATGGTATTTAAAATTCCATGGAGTAATTTTTTCATTTAGATTTGTTGAAAATCCCATGGATCAATACCGGAAGGTTAGTAGGAGTAAGATTTGTTTTCTTGTTTTATGCGTAGATGACATTTTACTTGCGACCAATGATAAGGGTTTGTCACATGAGGTGAAACAATTTCTCTCTAAACATTTTGATATAAAGGATATAGGTGAGGCATCTTATGTCATTGGCATTAAAATTCATAGAGACAGATTCGAGGGATTTTTGAAGTCTGTCTCAGGAAACCTATATCAACAAAGTTTTAGAGAGATTTTGGATGAAAGATTGTTCACCAAGTGTAGCTCCCATTGCGAATGGTGATATATTCAATTTGAACCAATGCCCGAAAAATGATGTAGAAAGGGAACAAATGAAGAACATTCCATATGCTTCTGCTGTCGGAAGCCTAATGTATCATCAAGTCTGCACAAGGCCTGACATTGCATTTGCTACAGGAATATTAGAATGGTATAAAAGTAATCCAGGTATGGACCACTGGAGAGCGGCAAAGAAAGTAATGCGGTACCTTCAAGGAACCAAAAATTACATGCTTATGTATAAACGAACGGATAATCTGGAAGTGACTGGATACTCAGATTCAAAATTTGTTGGCTGTGTTGATTCACAAAAATTGACATCATGGTCTATTTTTATGATGGCTGGTTGAGCTATATCATGGAGGAGTGCCAAGCAAACCTTAACTGCTACTTCCACTATGGAAGCCGAGTTCGTATTTGGGCTTAGAGTTATGGATTTCATTTCTAAGCCATTGAGAATTTACTGCGATAATTCGGCTGCTGTCTTTATGGCTAAGAACAATAAAAGTGGTAGTCGAAGTAAACATATTTACATTGAGTATTTAGTCACAAGGGAACGTGTTAAAGAAACTAATGTGGTCATTGAGCACGTATGCACTGAATTGATCGCTAATCCTTTGACTAAAGGCCTGCCACCATTGAAATTCAAGGATCATGTAGAGAAAATGGGACTTGGTTCCACTATGTAATGGTATATACAATTTTTGTACGAAACTCTTATTGTTGTGATATTTTCTCATATTCATGCGCGCCTTAATTTATTTGAGAAAATACATTAATGTAGTACCAAGAATAAGACATGGGGTATTTTTCATTAAGTATTGTTACCTTATGAAGAATAATTCTTGAGAAACTAAATACAACGTAATACATGGAAGATTATACTCGTTGTTAGAGGATTCATCGCCATGATTCATGTGTTTGTTTCTTAAGAAGGACAATCAATGGAGTTAAGTTGAGACATTAGGTTGAATGTATGGACCAAGTGAGAGAATGTAACAGGTTTGCCCATTCAGCTTCTCCATAGGTAATAGATGGTCCAACATTCACTCACTCTTCAATTTCAATAGTTTCAATTTAATGTCATTATCAATTGGAAGGTAACTAAATGCCATAACTTGATGGGAGTTTGGTTGTAAATATAGATGGTTTTGGTCCCCAAGCTCACCACTCGAAAACATAACATACACCATCAATATAAAGTGTGTAGAGCTTGGAAACACCATTACCTAGAACAAGGAGAGCTTTTTGAACAACATCAATGGCCGGAGGTATGATTTCGATCCGTGAAATTTTTCGGCTTTTTGATCCAATTCGTTTCCGCATAATTGTTTGGATCGATTTTTAGTCTAACATAGGGGTGAAGAACCAATAACAATGCTTAAAACGATTCTGGGAGAGATAAGAGACTTTCACCCTGAATCATCAAAGTTGATCAGATATCACAATATATTTTCTATAGTTAAGAAAAATGAAGGAGAGTGATAACCTGACGCGTTTAGATAGTGTTAAAGGAAGCCTGTCACAGCCATAGAATCCCAACAGACTTTTTACCCAAAACATCATGCAATCTTAGCTGTTGAATACGAAATGACACGAAATAAATGGTCATCGACAAGTGAATAACACATGTGAAATGAAGAAAGTCACTGGAACATTTTCTAGAATCATGCATGAGTTAACGTTAAGAGAGTAAATACATTCCATCTTGCCCAAGCATTAATTGCTAATCAATAACATGGCCAAATCATCGAAAATGTTGGAGACCCCAAAACTTTTTACAATTAAAGTCATAGATTTAATACAAATAATAAAATTGGAATTTAGGGATTATTTATTGAACCTCAAAATGCAACCTGTGAACTCAATCGGCTATTTTCAAAGCTTGACACGACACGCAAAGGGAATAGAAACACCGAAGGCTCACACCAAGGCAGCGAACCCTTCTTCCCATCCAGGCTGACAAGTAAGTGCGCGTGGACCAATGAATAAGCATAACACTCTTAATAGAACCAGTTACAATGAAGTTAGTAAAAACCTACTACCTGTCATTCTCCCAAAATGATCAAATTACTTGAGAGTTTGAGGAAAATCTATAAATACCCTCTCATTTGAAGAATGATGCATGCAACTCGAAGTCCCCCTCTCAAATAGTTATTTCTCCTTTTGTTCCAATTTAAGCATCAAAACTAGTGAGTTTAGTAGGTGAAAGTCATGGTTAGGTAAGATGATTTGTTTATTATATTTGAATCGTCTACAAATTCATCAACTTTAAAAGAGCTAGACTTAGATGAGTGCAGATATAGGTGTTAATTGGTGTGAAATGTCTAACCTGAAAGCACACACTCTTTCTTCACTTCCTTTCTCAAAAGGATGAAATTAAAGGTTTAGAAACAGACCCTACGACTGTGTGTTCTCATTCATCTTCCTTTTTCGTCATCATCTACTTTTGTACTCTATTTTGCACCTTCAAATTTATATTATTTATTTATGACTTGGTACCAATAACTGTAACATTCTTATTTTCATGCACACCTAAAGATCCCAATAGACTAGATGTGCGAGACTGAAAGAGATATACCATAAATTCTGAGTGATTACACTTATATTTCTGACCATTGGATGCTGGAGGTTTGTGAGAAAAAAAACTGGTTGACTGAATCATTCTGTATAATTATATACATTACTTCTATTAACTCACGAAATTGGATCATGAAGCTCTATTCCCAAGTTCAGAAAGTTATTGATGGAGTAGAGGTGGTTCCATGGGAGGAGCTATTGATTGAATAACTCATCATTGGAGAATCTTTGGCCTCTCTGGCATAATTCTTCTGGGCATTCTTGGATTCACCCCCAATGTGTGGACCACCTATTATGGTGTCAATTTCTCTAATGGGGTCATTTTTTGTATCGAGGTGGGTCTCTCTCCTCTGCCTCTATGAATTTCTTGGTCTGTTTCTATTTTCATTTTTCCTTTGTCGTGACGACGGAGCCCTTGGAGGGCGTATCGGCTCTTTATGCCTAGACTTAGTGTTTCGTCCATTTGATGGGAATTCCTAGGAGCTTGGTTCCTCTTGTTGTTATGTTGGTTTGCGGGGTCCTATTTATTGGGCCTCGATGTGCAGTCATTGTTGCTATGGCCATAAGTTCCGTGATAGGTATAATAGGGCCTATTTCTAGGTCCATTGTCCCTCCCTCTACCCTTTCCTCTTGAAGGGCTTGGCTGCGAGCCCGCATTATGTCCCACTTTCTCGTGTGTATAAAATCAAACTTGAGCTTTTCACGATTCATTACCAAGTATTAAAATGTTTTATCTTTACATATGTTTACAAAAATGTCTAAGCGCAGTGTATGCTTGATTATACTTCGACTTTTATCTTGATTTTCATTTAGGCGTCTTTTTGTGAATCTCTAGAATTTAATTTCTACAACCTCGTTCGATCAATTTTGTTTTCATGTCGATCGTCGCATGCAATTCACTTGATCTTGAACTTCGTGTCTTCAATTTTATTTATTTGCAATAATCTCTAAAGACACTTGAAATCAATTTATTAGAAATAAACGCAATTTGTTTGTGATAATCAAAATGAGACGTCAACCATAGGTTAACAATTCTCCCCCTCCTTTCGATTATGACAAACAAGATGATTTGCAAGTATATTTCCCCTATCATTTCCACTTATCTTTTCTCCTTTCATGCATAATCATCTAATCCATCTTTCCCCTTTTGACATAAGCAAAATGAAATACGAGAAGGAAGTCAACCATAGCAATATGTAACGATAAAATGTGATAAAAATTGAATCAAAATGGATTATAACATGGAAATGTACATATGAGCAAGATCATATCATAAACACAAACAAACTATGATGCTGGAGATGGTAGATTTGGGAAATGAGCAAAGAAGTCAGCGAAGAAGGCGTTCTATTGTGTATGCATCTCTACCTGTCGGGCTTGGATTGCATCTTGTTGTGCTTGGAGCGTAGCCTGTTGGGCTTGAATTTGAAGAAGTACTCCACTAAGCCCATCAACTGGAGACGTAAGAGAATCAATTCGCCTGTTCAGAAGGTTAAATTGATCCTCAGTGAAGCCTTTGCCCATGGGACGGGGACCACTCGACCTGGAGTGTCATGAGAGGGACGCTTAAACCATGGGATGTCTTCATCTTCTTTTTCTTCCTCTTCGAATGCTAATATTCAAAGTCCCGAGGCCGGGTCGAACCCCTTCATCTGAGCCATCCATTGAACATATGTTTTAACAATTTTCATGCGTTTTAGTGTTTGGGTGTTAATAGTTTTAGTGGGACGAAGTTCGACACATGCTTCATCATCTAAAGGCATATCAAAATGTTGAATTTTTTTAGTGAAGAGTGCATGTGATATGATCCAGGCTATGCTAGAAACCATCAAGAATCCGATGCATGTTGGAGAGAGATTTGAACCAAGTCCGAGATTTCAAAGAGCTAATAAAGTCGGTCATTTACATGTTTGAGCAATGGAGTCCATAATTTTGAAGATGACAAGCCAAAGAACAAGTTTCATGTTTGGGTCGAGGTCAAAAACCAATTGGATCAATGTGTTAGAAGCAGCGAAGAAGGAAGCAAACCGGACTTCTAAGCGACCGTTTTGAAGAAACAGGCAAGCGGTCACCAACCCCTTACCGAGATTTCAAGGCAGCAAAACTGGAAAGCAAACGACCACTTGGAAAGTAACTAAGTGACCGCTTTGAACAAAACTGAAGCCGAATTTTCTAATTTTGGCAAAATGGTTTAGTTTGACTATAATTCTTATTTTTGGTAATTTCTATATTTTATGACTCTTAAATTTCGTATTTTTCATATTTCTTAGGATTTATAGCTTTAGTATAAATAGATTTTTATTTCATTGTAAACATTAACAATTTTATCGAACTTATCAAAGATAAATAATCTTTGTGGCGTTCAAACATCGGTACGAGAGTTCTTCATTGTGTAATCAAGGAGTTCAGCGCATCTTGTTATCGTTGGATTTTTTGTTTCACTTCGTTGGGTTTAAGTCCAAAACCGGGTTTCTTGGCATTCTTCGGTTCCGCATCAATCTAATTGTGGATTTCGTAGTCACCGTTGCTACGTGGTTCACATCAGTTGGTATCAGAGTTTTGCTCCAATTTAATCAGGTTATGTCTTTTATTGCTTTTGAGTCTTGTGTTTTTTCTTTCCTTCATTGTTTTTCGTGTTCTTGTGTCCAGTAATAGTTTTAGAGTCTTTGATCCAGAAAAATTTTAAAAAAAATTCAAAAGTTGTTTTTGCGCTCTATTTGAGTCCAAATCAACTTCCGTCTGTTTCATTGTTATCATAGTCGATTTTCGAGTTTTGTAAATAAAAAAAAAAAGAGGTATTGTTCACGTCCGAGATTAAATTTATTTTTTAAATTTTTTGATTTTTTGAAAATTGTCCAATATCCTATCATCTATCTTAATTTCAAAATCCATTTGTATTCAATCCAATCCAAATTCAAGAACCACTTTCTTGAATTAAATTATTCACTCATCTAAATGATTCAACTATTCCCTTGAGTCAAAATTCAATTTTGTCCAATTCAAGAACCACTTTCTTGAATCTATCAAAAATTCAATCACAAGTTGTCAAGTTCAATTTCCTTTGAATCACATCCCAACTAAAATCAATTCAACATGTTTGAAGGGCAGTGTATGAGTTATTATGGATATGGTGTTGATAGGAGTATAAAAATGACAATTCTACAATATAAGGGAGGAATGATCCCGATGCATATTTGGCATGGGAAGAAAAGGTAGAATTGAGGTTTGATTGTCATGAGTATTTGGAGGAGAGAAAATTAAAGTTAGTTGTTAACACTTTTGTGGATTATGCAATTACTTGGTGGGATCAGTTGACAACATCTAGGCGAAGGAATGGTGAGAGACGTATTGAAACTTGGGGTGAGTTGATGAATATTGTGAGAAAGCGTTATGTGCCTAATCATTTTTATGGGAAGGATCGGTGTGATTGAGAATTTCGAGATGAGCCTAGGAGATATAGTGGAGTTGGATATTCGAGGGAAGAGAAAATACCGTTTGTGGGGCATGTTGGTAGTACGTCAAGCAGAAAGACTATGTTGGATTATGAGCGTGACCTCTCAGAGCTTCGCTACTTAATTAGTCACAGGGAGAAACAAAGGAGCTCGAGAGAACATAGTAAGGTGGTTGATTGTAAGAAAAAAGAAGAGATGTCACAAGAGAATAAAAGGGAAGTTGAGAGCGAACATCCAGAAGGGAAGGTGGAGTTGTAAAAAGAAATTGAAGAAGAATCTTCGGAGGGGAAGGAGTTGGAAGTGAGCTTAAATGAAAAAGAGCCTGAAGTTGAGGAGGCTGCGGTGAAAACTAACCATTCCCTCCCTATTTTAAATATTTCTATTTTGCAAGTTACTGAAGATTTGATTCCAAAACACTCTCCTACGAAAATACCACCCAATCCAGGAATTAAGCTCCAGTTAGATTTTTTTTATTTGGAGAAAATTGACTTTGTGATTTCCTAGGAGATGACAGAGTTTCAAAGGTATTGGAGGAACTTCATATGCAGGGGGTCGAATGAAATTGATGATCTAAAGGGCAACGTAGGAGCATTGGGCTTGAAATTGTTTCATGTGCTTGGGCTAAGTAAAACAAAGAGGATACATAGCTAGTCATCAGATGGAGCTGTTATTGGAGCACTCCACATTTGCAAGATCAAGCAGTCAAGGAGAACACATTTTGATCTATGTGAAGGTTATTGGGAGTTCATGCCACAACATCTATGGTTGATTGAGGTTGTGCTACAATATACCCATACCTGTAAAATGGATGGGTACTATGTATTGATCCTATGTCATGCGAGGAACAATTTTTCCATTTGATCCAAGTGGTACAGTGATAAGACTTGTAGCATATTGGTTATTCCCTATGCAATCATAAGGTTTGGATTCGAGGATGAATCCTTTCGAAGAGAGAGTGGATGATATGATCCGGGCTACGCTAGAAACCATCAAGAATCCGAAGCATGTTGGAGCGAGATTTGAGCCACGTCTGAGACTTCAAAGAGCTAATAAAGTCGATTATTTACATGTTCGAGCAACGGAGTCCATAATGTTGAAGATGACAAGCCAAAGAACAAGTTTCATGTTTGGGTCGAGGCCGGAAACCAATTGGATCAATGTGTTAGAAGCAGTGACGAATGAAACAAACCGGACTTCTAAGCGACCGCTTGGAAGAAACAGGCAAGCGATCACCCAACTCCTTACCGAGATTTCAAGGCAGCAAAACTCGAAACCAAGCGACTGCTTGGAAAATAACTAGCGACCGCTTTGAACAAAACTGAAGCCGAATTTTCTAATTTTGGCAAGATGGTTTAGTTTGAGTATAATTCTTATTTTTGGTAATTTCTATATTTTAGGACTGTATTTTTTATATTTCTTAGGATTTATTGCTTTAGTATAAATAGATTTTTATTTCATTGTAAACATCAACAACTTTGATATTGAATTAAATTGAAAGGCTTTGTTTTCTCCTTTGTTCTTCCATTAACAATTTTATCGAACTTATCAAAGATGAATAATCTTTTTGGCGTTCAAACATCGGTACGAGAGTTCTTCATTGTGTAATCAAGGGGTTCAGTGCATTTTGTTATCGTTGGGTTTTTTGTTTCACTTCGTTGGGTTTAAATCCAAAAAACTGGGTTTCTTGGCGTTCTTGGGTTCCGCATCAATCTAGTTGTGGTTTCGTAGTCACTGTTGCTATTGGGTTTGCATCAGTTTGAGTTTCATAAGTCCTAATTGCAACGGTCGAGAAGTCTAACTTCCGACCGACAAGAAAGAAATCAAGAATGAAAAGTTCTAAATAGTTCACCTCATCCCGATGCCCCTTCCTCAGTAAGATAACATAGGTAATAATGTTTTGCCAGACTTTACACGGGAGAGTTAATTGGTTCGCGCTAATTTTCGTAATGTTTTCAAAATCTTTACCCATCACATGACAACAAGCGTACTCGGGTTATAACCTTTCACCGTTAGATGTGCTTTATGAATGAAAACTTAGGTGTCGCATGCTTTGAGCTCGAGAATGATAGAATAAGAGCTTTGCTCATGGTGATACGCACATTTTTAATTGACCAATAAATGCTATCCGAACGTGGAACAATAACCATATTTTTGTAAAAATCCTTCATTAGACGTGTATATGCATGTTATTCTAGTGTGCAAATGGAAACCCAACCCATAATTATGAAATATGTCACAATGTGAAATGTCAGTGCATCAATTGTAAAATTAGTAAAGTTGACATTTTTACCGATCAAAATGGGTGACTTCTCGAATGGGTTTGTCGGTACTTCGGGTTCTAAGTCTGTTTCTTCATTTGAAAAAGGGGTGGTGATTGTCGAATTGTTTGTTTCAGCCTCTTCCCGGCACATTTTGATCCCGATATAGTTGAAAATTTGAAGAAAAGATATGAACTTGAAGAACTAGGGCTAGAAATCGCTCAAACAAGGTGGAATTTGTAGGCTGAAAAATTGGAAATGGAGATTGTGGAAGGTTTCAAGTCGTGAATGGTTAAATTGTACAGCCAATTGATGCATTTGAACTGATTTTTAAGGAAATATCGTGAAAATGGAGTTCTAGGGCACGAATTGAAGAAATGTGAAATCTGGACAAAAAATGTTGAAATTAGGTAGGTTTGGAAAACTAAATCGTGTGGGTTTTTGAAATTGAATCTCAAATGAAGGTTGTAAATTAGTTTATGTCTGAATTTAAGTGGAGTGAGAGAGAGAAAGGTGAGAGAAATGAGAAGAAATGAAAGAGAAGAAGCCTGGAGCGATTTGAATTTCTGAAATTTCGTTTCACCGGATGTCTGGTAGTCTTATCGAATGTCCTGGTATGACGGAGTTTGAAAAACTCTTTTCAAATCGACTGTCTTAGCAGACTATTCGTTTGATGAGTCCAGTTTGAATCGGACGTCCGTTATACACGTCCGATACATTTTTTCTAATTTTTCACAATATTTTTGTCAATAATTTCTAAACTTTGTTTTATATGAGTGAAACGATCGTGTGCTAGAGGTTTATTGAAGATGTCGACCAGTTGGTTTTCTTTGTTAATGAATTCTAGCATGATATCCCTTTTTTGAACATGATCTCTAAAGAAATGCTGTCTATTTTCAATGTACTTAGTTCGAGAGTGTAAGAGGGGATTCTTGGATAAGTTTATAGCACTGGTGTTATCACACATAATGGGAATATGATAGTAAGATAAGTGATAATCACTAAGGGTTTGTTTCATCCATAACCCTTGTGCACAACAACTTGCGACCGAGATGTATCGGCCTTGGCCGTAGATAATGCCACTGAATTTTATTTCTTGCTAAACCATGATACTAATGCAAAACCTAGAAAGTGACATGCACCGCTAGTGCTTTTCTTTTTTTTTTATCAATTTGGCATGCGGTCCAATTGGCATCCGAATAACTAAGTAGGTCAATGCGAGTTCGTTTAGGGTACCAAAGTCCTAAGGTTCGAGTCCCACTAAGATATCTAAATATTCTTTTCATGGCTTTAAGATGAGATTCCTTAGGATTTGATCGAAATCTACCAAATAAGCATACACTAAACATAATATCGGGTATACTTGCGGTCAAATAAAGAAGGAATTTGATCATACCTCGACATTTAGTGACGTCAACGGGGATGCCTTGATCATCTTTGTCAAGCTTTACCGATGTGCTCATCGAAGTGTTCATAGGTTTTAAGTCATTCATTTCGAACCTCTTCAACATGTTAATATGTACTTACTTTGATTTACGAATATACCATTACATGTTTGTTTAATTTGAAGTCCAAGAAAGAACTTAAGTTCTCCCATCATACTCATTTCAAATTTCAAGCTCATACTTTTTAAAAATTCTGCACAAAGGTGAATATTTGTTCCGAAAAAAATAATATTATCCACATAAATTTGAACAATAAACATGTTTTCCTTATGAGTTTTAACAAAAAAAGTGGTATCTGCTTTTCCGATCGAGAAACCATTTGAGAGTATAAATTTGCTCAATCGTTCATACTAAGCTCTTGGAGCTTGTTTTAGACCGTAAAGAGCTTTTCTAAGTTTAAAAACATGATTCGGATACTTGTGCTTTGTAAAATCGGGTGGTTGCTCAACAAACACTTCTTGAATAAATCCATTTAAAAATGCACTTTTAACATCCATTTGATAAAGAGTAAAATTTTTATGGTAAGCAAATGCAAGAAGCATACGAATGGATTCTAACCTAGCAACCGGTGCAAAGGTTTCCTCATAATCGATACCTTCCATTTGATTATAACCTTAGGCCACTAATCTAACCTTATTGTGCACAATTATTCCATTTTCATCCCGTTTATTCCTGAATACCCGTTTTGTACCAATTACGGTTTGATCGTTTGGTCTAGTGACTAGATCCCAAACTTGGTTTCTTTCAAATTGATTTAGTTTTTCTTGCATTGCTAGAATCCAAAACCCGTCAAACTCGGCTTCTTTGAAATTTCAGGTTCAATTTGTGAAATGAACGCACAACTACCAAGATGATTTCTAAGAGAGGTTCTAGAAGTGATACCTTTGGATATATCGCCTATTATTAGTTCTTTTGGGTGAGAGGAAACAAATTTTCATTCCTTTGGTAACGGGGGATCACTTTGCGTCTCGGTTGATTTTTCATCACTTTCTTGATCGTTGGGCTCCTTCATTTGTTCTTCGTTAGGAACTTCCTTGTTTTGGTCTTGAATGTTCATTTGTTCAAAAGGAGCTTCCAAACCTACATCATCATCAATACCTTTCTCACGATCAAAAAGATTAGTTTCATCAAATGTGACATGCATGGATTCTTCAATGACTAGAGTTCGTTTGTTGAAAACTCTATAGGCTTTGCAAGTCGATGAATATCCTAGGAAAATTCCAATATCGGATTTTAAATCGAACTTTCCGAAATTATCTTTTGTGTTCAAAATAAAACACATGCAACCAAAAACTTTAAAGTAACTAATATTAGGAATTCTATTTTTCCAAAGCTCGTAAGGGATTTTAGTTTTCTTACGACTAACCAAAACTCTATTGATAATATAACATGAGGTGTTAATGGCTTCGGCCCAAAAGTACATTGGTAGATTATTTTCATTTAACATGGTTCTAGCCATTTCTTGCAATGTACGATTCTTCATTTCTACTACACTATTTTGTTGAGGAGTTCTAGGAGCTGAAAAATTATGTTCATATCCATTTTCATTACAAAAATTGTCAAAAGCGATATTATCAAATTCTC
Source organism: Osmanthus fragrans (assembly GCA_019395295.1). Classification (NCBI taxonomy): domain Eukaryota; kingdom Viridiplantae; phylum Streptophyta; class Magnoliopsida; order Lamiales; family Oleaceae; genus Osmanthus; species Osmanthus fragrans. Next base: position 15,383,723 of record CM033343.1, on the reverse strand, counting down.
TACCATGTTAACTTCTAATAGTTGTAATGGTATAACTTTTTTTGTTTTCAACTTTCTTACAAAAGTGTTTTAAAGCTTTTAAGGCTTCATCCTTTAAATTTAAAAATATGACTCAAGTAAATCTTGAAAAATCGTCGACGATAACGAAGGCATTACTGCCTAGGCTAGCCGCTCTAGATGGTCCAAAAAGATCCATGTAGAGAAGTTGTAACAGCTTTGTAGTTGAAGAATAAATTTTAGGTGTGAAAGACTTTTTACTTTTTTTCCGAATTAACATGTGGTACAAATTTTATCTTTTTTCAAATTTCAAATTCAGCAATCCTTTCACAAAACAACTTTTGGAAATTTTTGAAATAAAGTCCATGCTAACATGACCTAGTCTCCTGTGCCATAACAATGTTTCATCTTTCAAGCCAAGTAAACAATGTTCATTATTTTCATATGCAATATTTATGATATAAACATTTTTGCTTCAGCTTCCTATGAAAATCACATCTTTTGATGTAGAATCCTTAATTAGGCACTTGGAATAATTGAATTTTATATTCTAACATTTATCACATAATTGAGTAATACTTAGTAAATTATGTTTGAGGTTATCAACTAGTAACACGTTTTCAATAGAGGGGGATGAGTGATTACCAATGTTACCAATGCTGATAATTTTTCCTTTTACATTGTCTTCGAAGGTAACATGACATCCATCCTTCTTTTTGAAGTTTGATAATAGCGATCGATCTCCGGTCACGTGCTTCGAACATCCGCTATCCAAGAACCATTTACTTCTTGTTTTCTTCGGTTCCTACAAGAACAATTTAGTTTTTTTATTTTTGGTACCCATGCAAACTTGGGTACTTGGTAGTTAGTTTTTTAGGATTCACAAATCTTCTTATATTTGCTTTTAAAATGTAGCTTCTTTAGGGTTAAGCAATTAAAAGCAACATGTCCACTTTTATTACAAAAATTGCATGTAATGTTTGAATTTTAGGCTTTAACAAACATGTTTTCAGAGATTTTTGTTTCAAGGAGGGCTTGAATCCAATTTCCCCTTTGTCAAAAACACATTTTTGACTTCCAAGCATTAAATCAAATTTTTTCTTCCCTTCTATGAATTTATAAATGATTTTTGTCAAATCTTCGATTTTTTCTTTTAGAAAAGTGTTTTCCTTAACTAATAAATCGTAACGACATTTCCCTTTTATTTTTCCAAGATTTTCTTTATTTCATCTTTCAATAAAGAATTTTTATTTTTAAGAATGGAGTGGCTAAAGGCAAGCTTTTCGAATTCTTCAAGCATTTCATCATATGAAATAGATAGCTCACCATAAGAACATTTTTCATTTGAACTTACCTCATCTTCAATCGCCATAAAACACCTGTTGGCAATTTCATCTTGGCTTTCGTTTTTATTTTGGTCTTCATCATTACTATCATCCCATTGGCTTGGAGTGCCTTTTTCTTGATATTCTTCTTTTTGTTCGGGTACTCGATTCTTTTGTGACCCGATTTGTCACAATCGTAGCAAATGACTTTCTTGCTTCTCTCTTCTCCTTTGTCATCCTTCTTTTGAAATTTTCTATTGTTCCAAAACCCTCTCCATTTCTTGACGAGAATGACTAAATCATCGAGCTCTTCACCACTCATATTGTTGCTTGTTGTTCCTTTATCAATTGCCGATTTTAGAGCAATTTGGCGCTTTGGAGCCTCCTTTGATTCATCTTTTCTTTTTCTTGTATTTTCCTTGATTTCGGTATTATTAAGTTCATAGGTCATCAAAGTTCCATAGATTTCTTCCAAAGGATATGTATTCACATCCTTGTTGTTTTCTATCAACATTCTTATTTGACTCCATTCCTCCGAAAGCAGCCTAAGCATTTTGCTCACAAGTTCACCATTAGTAAATTTGCAATCGTATTCTTTTAAACCATTCACAATATTGATGAAACGAGTAATCCTATTAACAATAGATTTATCTTGTTTCATAAAGAAGTTTTCGAATTCTTTGACTAACATATTTACTTTAGTTTCTTTAACTTTACTAGTGCCAACATGAGTAACTTCAAGTGCATGCCAAATATCATAAGCCGAATCATATGTGCTAATTCGATTAAATTTATTTCTATCTAATGTACAAGAAAGTAAATTCTTGGACTTAGCATTTAAGGACAATTTTCTTTTATCTTCTTCATTGTATTCTTCTCTAGCTTTAGGAATAGTTTGATCGGGTTTCCCATTAATCTTAATAGTTTTGGTAGGTACATGAGGACCATATTCAGTATTTCCCAAATATTGTAATCAATTGATTGAATATAAATCATCATCATAGCCTTCCAATAATTATAGTGTGTACCATCAAAGAAGTGAGGTCGGTTTGTGGAATCCCTCTTAAGATTTTGAAACATGGAGTTATCCATTACTCAAGGTTGTAAAATCTTTGAAAATGAACACCTTAGTCTGATACCAATTGAAAGCCCAAGAGTCGCTAACCAAGAGGGGGGTGAATTGGTTTTTAAAACTTTTTCGTAAATGAATTCAAGTTTTAATGTAATAGACAATGAAATTATATAAGATAACTATGCAAAAATACGAAAGCAAGTAATACAAATTAATTTGTACAAAGTAAATGTGTTAAGTAAAAGGGAGAGAATGCAAACGATAGAGTTGTGGAGGTTCGATCCAAGACAATGATCTATGTCTCCCGTTACCAAGCTATCCGGCACGAGCAATGCCTTTTTCTCTATGTTGATTGACTTATAGTGCAAACCAACCCTTTAGAAAGCTTTCGGTGACTTACAACCAAGGAACACCGATCCTTTTACGACATTGAGCTTTCCGAGACCTCAACACAACCCACAATTAAAATAAATTTTACAAATGAAATCTTCTCTTCTTAATGAATGATATATTCAAAGTTGAGTACAAGAAGAGAAGTAGACTAACACTTTGATAGATAGTAATGAATAAAACTTGAGGGTTAGATTTGAAAAGCTTTGATGAAGTGATTTTCAAAGTTAAGATCAATCAAACGTTTTTCAAAGGCAAGAGATTCAAAAAGATAAATAAGTAATAAAGATCAAATGTTTTATCTCAAAGGAACCTCTCTTTAATAGTCTAAGAATTGTGTATACAATGGTTGAAATGAGGTGAAATTTATAGTAGTGCAATGGCCAAAACTCTGTCAAACTGGACGACCCTTATCGGATGTCCAATAAGCTACTGGACGAGTCAGTAACCATTTTTTGAGTCAGATTTCAGAACGTTCATATTTTTTTATCGTTGAGCAAAAGCTATCCTACCGGACGTTCGGTACGTCATAATTTGTACTAATTTCCTTCTTTTATCATTTTAACAAATGTAATACTTTGAAAGACATTTTTAACATGATTTTTCAAGGTAAGTAATATTTTTCAAATATATGTTTGAGGCCTTTACCTTTGAAAAGTATTTTTTTGTGCAAAATGTTTTGTATCATGATTTTTCGTGTGTAAAATAAAAATTGAGCTTTTCACGATTCATTACCAAGTATCAAAATATTTTACCTTTACATATGTTTACAAAAATGTCTAAGAGTCGTGCATGCTTGATAATACTTCGACTTTTATCTCGATTTTCATTGAGGCATCTTTTTGCAAATCTCTCAAATTTAATTTCCACAATCTTGTTCAATCAATTTTGTTTCCATGTCGATCGTCACGTGCAATTCACTTGGTCTCGAACTTCGTGTCTTCAATTTTATTTTTTGCAATAATCTCTAAAGACACTTGAAATCAATTTGTTAGAAATAAACGAAATTTGTTTGTGATAATCAAAATGACATGTCAACCATAGGTCAACATTTTGCATCACCAAGATGTGCGGTATATGGGGTGAAATGAGCCTCCTCCAATATCTCCTTCCTAAAAACGTCATCCTTAGGTATACAAATTCATCATTTAAACATCAGTGCCTTGTCCGAAGCTATTCCAAAATTGTTTCTTTTATCAGTACCAATTTCGTTCTTGATCTTCTACAAGAATGGGTCTTTACCCTATATGCTTCTATGATCTGATCTCTAAGAATAGGTCGAATCACCAAAGTTGCTAAATGGGCAGTGACTTGCTCTGGTGTGGTAACCATTTTGATTCGTAAATTCTCCAAGTCTTTGATCAACTCCATTTGAGAGTAGGGAATGATGCCAACCGTCCCATTGACTTTCTACTTAGAGCATCGAAGACAATATTAGCCTTACCAGGATGGTAATGAATAGTGCAATCATAATCATTTACTAGCTTCAACCATCATCTCTATCTCATATTCAATTCTTTCTGTGTGAAGAAATATTTGAGACTCTTATGATCCGTGTAAATGTCGCATTTTCCTTCATATAAGTAATGACACCATATCTTTAATACATGTACTACCGCTGCAAGTTCCAGATCATGCGTTGGGTAATTTTGCTCATCTTGCTTCAATTGTCTTTACTCATAGGCAATCACTTTCCATGCTGCATTAGTACACGTCCTAAACCTTGTTTGGATGTATCACTATATATAAAAAAACCTTTCCGAACCTTCGGGTATGGTTAACATGGGTACTATAATCAATTGTTGTTTTAGCTTCTGAAAGCTTTGCTTTCACTTATCTGTCCATTGAAACTTTACTCATTTCCTTGTCAATTGTGTCATTGGTCCAGCTATTTTGGAGAATCCTTCTATAAATCTCCGATAGTACCCAGCCAATCCCAAAAAATATCGAACTTTACCCACATTAGTTGATGTATTCCAATTAGTTATTGATTTCACTTCAATTTCTTGGGCAGTAACTATATGATCGAGGAATTTAACTCGTTTGAGCCAAAATTCGCACTTTTTAAATTTAGCGTATAACTTTTCCTTACGCAATATTTCTAACGCTATTCTAAGATGTTCCTCGTGTTGATCTTTACTCTTGGAGTATATCAAAATGTCATCAATGAAGACTAACAAATTGATCCAAATACTGATGAAATACACGATTCATTAAATCCATGTACACTATCGGAGCATTTGTCAACCCGAATGGCATAACTATGAATTCGTAATGTCCATAACGAGTTCTAAAAGTTGTCTTGGATATATCACTTACCTTAACCTTTAGTTGATGATATCCAGACCTTAAGTTGAACTTCGAAAATACCTTAGCCCCTTTCAATTGGTCGAACAAATCCTCGATTCTCGGGAGATGATACCCATTCCTGATAGTCAAGTAGTTCAACTCCCAATAGTTGTACACATCCTCATACTTTCATCTTTAATCTTTACAAACAATATTGGTACAACCCTTGGAGATACACTTGGTCGAATAAAGCTCATATCCAACAATTGTTGTAACTGAATTTTCAACTCCTGAATTTCCTTTGGAGCCCTTCTATATGGAGCTTTAGATACTGGTGCCGCTCTGAGAATCAAATCTATTGTGAACTCCACATGTCTATCTAGTGGAGTACCAGGTAAGTCTTCTGGAAACACATCTATAAATTATTGTATCATTGGTACGCCCTCAATCTTTATCGTCGCCCATTTTTCTTTTGAGATGTTAACTAGAAACTCTTGGTATGTTTCTTTTCTTAACATTTTCTCAGCTTGCAAGGCCAATATTAGTTGGAGATGGGGTTTGGTCTTTATTCCATGGAAAGAAAATTGCTCTTCTCCTGGTTTCTAAAAAGACATTTCCCTTTCTGTACAATGAATGGTTGTATAATTACACCCCAACCAATCCATGCCCAAAATCACATCAAAGTCTTTCATCTCTATCAGATACAAATTAGCTTCTAATATAAATTTGTTTTCAATTTCAAGATTCACTGACCTAGCTAACTAATTTTTAGTTAATGTTCTGCCAGAGGGGATGCTAACTTCTAGTTTACTCTCTGACATATCACAATTAATACTAGATTTAGTAATGAAAGACGTTTATACAAAAGAGTGAGTAGCTCCTGAATCAAATAGTATGTAAGCAGGTGTATCGGATATCAGTAAAATATCTGCTATTACGTTTGAGTTCTCCTCTGCATCCTTTTGAGTCAATGTAAAGACTCATACTTTTCTCTTCTTGTTCTGATCATTGTTATCATCTTTCTTCTTAGTAAATGTGGGACAATCCTTAGCAATATGTTCTAGCTTACCACACCGAAAATAGGCCTTCTTCCCATATAAGCATTCACCACGATAAGGCTTACCACATTTAGGGCATAACGCTACTGCAGCTACCGTGGCCTTTCTGGCGTTAGATCTGATATTAACGTTCTTATTTTACCATTTTTCCTTTTCTTTGTCTTGACCATTCCTCTTTCTCTTACCAATTTGCCTTTATCCTGCTAGCTGTACAATTGACTGTGTTACTCTGCATTAGCCTTCTAATACCAAATAGCGCGAGCTCGTTCCTGCTTCTAATGGTATGATGTCAAACAAGGTGACTTAAGAATCATGCTTAGGTCTGGATTTAACCCTTGCTCGAACATTCAAGTCTTCTTAATTTTCGTGTCAAACAGGTATGAAGCATACCTTGAGAGTTGATCGAACTTTCGTTCATAATCAGTCAATGACATATTACCCTGTTTGAGTTGAAGAAATTCACTTTCCTTGAAATCTCTTAGAGATTCAGGAAAATACTTGTCCATCACTTCTTCATTGAATTGTTCGCAAGTTAATGCAAATTGCTGCTCCGGGGTCCTAATCTGAGACATCGAATCCCACCAATGACTTGCATTACTGATAAACATAAAGTCCACACACTAGACCTTTTGGGCTTCCAAGTTTATGTATCAAAAAATCCGTTCTAACTTACAAAGTCATTCTTCAACTACTAATAGACTAGATGTTCCATCGAATGTAGGGGCTTATGCCATCGAAATAACTCAACTACCGAGGCATGGGTCGAGAGAGTAATAGGAGCTGGTGGTGTGCGTGGAGCTTGACTTTGATTCAGCCTGTCGAGATCTTGAACCGTTTCAACCTTCCGATACCTTAGAGGATACTAGTGAACCTTTCAATTGGGTGATATAAGGACGAGATGTTATGTTATGTTGTTCCTATGTATGCTGGGCATATCTTATTGGGTAGGCCGTGACAATATTATAGGAAGGTAAAGCATGATTAGTTTTGGAATTGGTACAGATTTGACAAAGATGGGAGACCCATTACACCTGTACCTTTAACACCACAACACGTATATGAGGATCAAATAAAATTGAGGGGTGAGAAAGAGAGAAAAATCAAAGAGAGACAAAATGAGAGCTCAAGAGAAAATGACGAGATAGTTAAAAGTGACAAAAATCGAGTAGAGCCACAAGAGATGAAAGAAATAGACCATTCTGAGAAGAGAGAAAAATGCAAGTTGAGCTTCTATACAGAGTGATGTGGTGAGGACTAACAAATCTCTCCCCAGTTTGTATAATTCTTTGATGCGGAAATTCGATGATCTGTGCTATGGAGACTTGATTCAGGGGATAACACCCTTTCAGTAACCAATTGATGCATTGCAATTGAAAATTTTTATGAGCACCAAAGGTTCAAATTTGAGGACAAATCCTTTCAAAGAGGGAGGGGATGATGTGATCTGAGATAGGCCAAGATCGAACACAAGTGTAATGTTTATGGAGAAAAGAAGATTCAAAAGGCTCGGTCTAGACTAATTAGGGTCAACGATGTCACACAAAATTGTGCCAATGTAGATTCGAGAAGCGAGGTGCATGAGGTCCAAGTTAACATGTCAAGGGCTAAGGTTCATGAAGGGGTTGAAGACCGGGATCATTTGGATTGACAGGATATCAACAGTCGAAAATGAAGTCCAAGGTTAACACATGCGACCACATAGTGTTAAATACCATGCGGTCGCATGGTGTCTCACCAAAAGCAGAAGGAGCTAATTCCTTTGGCTTGGTACTAATTCGGTCCAAATTATTTTCTTTTTCGTGAAAACATTTACTTATGTTAAAACTCTTATTTTTAGTAATTCCTATATTCTTAGGAGTCTTAATTCTATTTTTACTATAGTTTTTAGGGTTAGTATAAATAGGAATTATTATTTTCATTGTAAGGCAAACTTTGATATTTTGAATTAAATCGAGAGGCTTGTTTTGCTTCCAATCCTTGTTCTTGATCGAACAACCCGAACATATCAAGAATTCACTTCTTGTGGCGTTCACAAATCTTGGTGAGATTCATAAATTTTATAATCAAGAGGTCGATAAATTCTATTTTATTGGTTGCTTAGTTCATCGTTTTTGGATTAAATCCAAAACCTTTTTTATTAGCGTTCTTGGGATCCGTTGTCATTTTTTTGTGGGTTTCGTAGCCGTCGTTGCTACATGGGTTTGCATCAGCATCATTGAGGATAGGCCAATAAAAACCAAAAGATAGGACTTTTGATGATGTCTTGGTTATTGCAAAGTGACCCTGTATGGGAAAAGTGGCAATGCTCCAACAAATGATTTTGCTCTTCTTCCGGTACATAATGGAGAATTATCTTATTAGAACCCCGTCCACATAGAAATAGATCATCCTAAAAGTAGTGTTGAGGTCACTAAATGGTTTCTTTTTCTCACGACAACAAATTCTGGTGGGACGATCAAACAGATCCAGTAATTTACGTAATCTATATACCATAGTATTGTCCCAATCTAAAAAAAAATCTCTTCCGGGAATACCTCATTGATCTCATCTATATGATCTCGATCTTGTGATTCCAAGCGAGATATGTGATCTACAACTACGTTCTCGCTCATCTTTTTTTATCATGAATCTTTAAATCAAACTCCTTCAATATAAATATCCATCGGACGAGTTTTGTTTAGCATTCTTCTTACTCATCAAGTATTTTAACACAACATGATCTGTGTACACAATTACCTTTGACCTAATTAAGTATGGTCTAAATTTGTCAAAAGTAAACACCACTACCAAAAGCTCTTTCTATGAGTAGCGTAGTTCAACTAAGCCTCAACAAAAGTTTTGCTAGCATAGTGAATCAGCTGTGTGATCTTGTCCTTACGCTGACTCAAAATTTTCCCAAATGCATAGTCATTAACATTACACATAAACTCAAATAGCAATTCCCACTCATGAGCAACCAATACTGAAGTTGAAACCAACTTTACTTTTAGAGTGTTGAATGCAACCAAACATTTTTCAGAAAAGTAAAAAGAAACACCATTTTCCAACAAGTTGTAGAGGGGTTTCATGAGTTTGAAGAAATCATTGATGAAGCAAGGTAGAATCTAGCATGTCCTAAGAAACTTCTGATTTTCTTCACTAAAATTAGTGGAGGTAGCTTCTCAATCACCCGTATCTTTACACTGTCAACCTCAATACCTCCAGTTGATATCAAATGTCCCAAACATAATCCCTTCTTAAATAATAAAGTGACACTTCTCTCAATTAAGCATAAGCTTGGTATTCTTACAATACCACAAAGTGATTTAGGCATTCTTTGAATAACGTCCCAAAGATTTAGAAATAATTGATGAACACTTCAATGATTTAACCTGCCATGTTAGAAAAGATAGACATCTACAACCCTAGAAAGTGGTTGGGATGCTATACAAACAAAAGGGCATCCGTCTGTATACAATAGTGCTATAGGGGCATGTGAAGATGGTCTTCTTTTAATCATCTACTCCTATTAGAATTTGATTGTACCCTGAATATCTGTCCAAAAAATAGTAGTATACATGTCCCGTGAGCCTCTCCAACATCCGATCAACAAACAGAATGAGGAAAATGGTCCTTCCTAGTGGCATTGTTGAGTTTTCGATAGTCAATGCAAAATTTCCAAGTCGTAATTGTACACGTAGGAATGAGCTCGTTATTTTCAATTGAAAACATAGTGAAATCGAATGACATACGTCGTAGCCACCTTAGATTAGTTGGATTTTTCCATACTGGACTAACCCAATGACTATTAGATAATGGATATATGGTTCCTGCATCCAAAAGCTTCAAAACCTTATTGTATAGTAGGTTCAATCTGAGCTGATGCTGCACCGGAGGTTTGTAATCACCTTTCATTAAAATCTCGTGTATGAAAAGAGAATGACCAATCACTTTTATGCCGAAGATAGTCCACCCAATTGTTGTCCTGTGATCTTGAAGTACTCTCAAAAGGCGAACTTCTACCTTATTAGTAAGAGAGTTCGAGATGATGACTTGAAGCAAATTCTTCTCTCCAAAATAAGATAAGCATATCATAGGTAAGTAGGTAACTATTTGAAATCAAATAGTGTAACTTTTTGAATAGATGGTAAAGGCTTTGTAGGACCTTTACCAAGCTCTAACATTGGTTTTTTGAAGAACAGTGAAAAGGCTATCAAGTATCTAGCACATTTTTTTACTTCTTCTTTTTAAATGGAAAATCCTGAGAGCATACCAAGCATGCCTCAAATGAATCTTGAGGATGATCAAATTCGAATGATTATGTCACTGCTTTATCAATCAATCAATTTGAAAGCAAGAATTTGATTCATTCTGAAACTTAAATGCTTTGAAGACGTTTATTATCAATTCTTTTTATTCTAGCCTCAAAATCAACTGGCCATTTTCTACATCTATCAATGCTCTACTAATAGCCAAAAATGGATGACCCAATATAAGAGGGATGCCCTTGTCTTCTTCCATATCAAAGATAGTGAAGTGTATTGGAAATATAAATTTGTCAACCTTAACCAAGTTATCTTCAACAATGCATCTAGGGTGTTTGATCGACCTATCAGCCAGCTAAAATGAAACTGTAGTAACTTTTGCTTCATCTAAACTTAATTTTTTGAAAAGAGATAAAGGCATTCAGCTAATACTTACTCCTAAATTACATAACGTTTTATATATGTGTTTATTTCCCATGTTAAAAGGGATAGTAAAACTCCTTGGATCTTTCAGTTTCAATTATAACCTGTGTTAGAGTGTGGCAATGCACTCTTCTGTCAGCATGACTATTTCATTATCCTCCAGCTTCCTCTTGTTTAATAGTATGTCTTTCATGAACATAGTGTATCTGGGTATCTAAGCTAAGGATTCTGCAAATGGTATGTTGATATACATCTTCTTGAACACATCCAAAAACTTTACGAACTACTTACTAAGCTTGGGTTTATGTAGCTTCTACAGAAAAATAGAATTAGAGATACATATGCATTGACAAGAGCGATTGTCTTAACTTGTGGACTATCTAAGACTCTACTTGATTTTCTTCTATGGTTTTGTCAGACCGATTTACTTGTACTTCGTTCATAGTAGGTACTTGATATGTAGTAGTAACTAGCCATTTCACATGTATTTTTGGTAATTGAACACCACTCGTATAGTGATGTCTTTGACCCGTTCTTTTGGATTTGTCTCTATGATGCTAGGTAAAGTTCCCTGAGTTCGACTTGATAAGGTGTCTATTATCTGTCCGACCTACTGATCCGAATTCTTGATAGAAGCCTATTGGCTTTGATCGTTAGCCCAGTTTGTGATATATTAAGTGAGCAAGTCTTACAACGAGGATTCTATCCTGAAGTTGTTATTGCTGCTGGAAATTTGGTAGTCTACTTTAGTAATTTCCTCTTTGTCCATGTCATTGATTGTTGGTCCATAAGAAGTTTGGATAATTTCTCCACCCTAAATTGTAAGTGTTGGAGTGGGGATTGTTCTGCTACCTCTAAAAGTCCTGTATGTAGCTAACTTCCTTAGGCTAATTAACATGAGTGGAGGCCAAAGGGCAACTTGCAGTAGTATGATCTATCCCTTAACCTATACAAATTAGTGTTGGCTGATGTACCATGTTAACATAGTGGGATAAGTTTACTAATTTCATTGTAATTGCTTCCATTTGTACTGCTAATGCAATCACTGCATCAATACTATGCATACCTGCTAGTTTTTTTTAAGTATCCCTATCGATTGGTCACATAGATTGATTATCTAATATCATCTCATACAATTCGTGGGCCTCATCTATACCCATATTCATCATTGAACCACCCGCTAAAGCATTTGCCCTATTTCAATATTCTAGATATAACCCATAGTAAAATATGTATACCTAAGCTTGTTTACAAATTTCAAAATTAGGACACTTCCTAAACAAATCCTTGAATCTCGTCCAAGCTTATGGATAGATCTCGAGGTCCTTCTATTTAAATGTGTGGACTTATATTTTGAAGTTGATGGATCTGAGATAGCGATAAAAACTTTATAGTGAACTTTCGTACCATGTCATTACAAGACAAGATGCTTTCGACAAATAAAGAATGGATCCATTCTCTTTCGACATCCTTTAAGGTATGATGGAATAACTATATTCAAAAGGCATCTGCTAACATTCCCTTGTGACTAATAACTTCATACAACATCAGAAAAACTTGTATGTTTCACGCGGATTGTTTGAAACTTTTTCAAGAATATGATGTTCTAATGATTCTGAAAGAGGTTGATGACATTTGGTCGGATATGAAAGTTAGCCTATCCAAATAGAGGATATGCAATAACAGGTTGCGCTGGTACAATAACTGGATTCATATAATCTTCAAGTAATATAGGGATTTCATCGGTGATAATCATCTGCAGAGCTAGTTCTACAATTGAAGTGGATCCTGGATCTAATTCTAATTCTAATTTTCATTCTCAACCATTTCCCTTACAATATTTTTCTCTTCTGTGCTATTTGAAAGCTCTTTCGATCTCAAGATCTAATAGAACAAGCTCAATCTTGTCAAAATCTTACATAAACTGGTGATTATTCGGAAATAACAAAACACAAGAGAGTTAGGTCGAGTGATTATATCCTAAAAGCAAAGAAAATAATCGAATCTAATATAAACTAATAAATTAGAATTAAACTGATTATTTCCCAATTGCAATGCCAAAAACTTGTTTGAGAAAGTTCTGCAATCATATAGGATTGTTAACAAGTGATAATGTGACGAATTGAGTTATCATCACACGAGGAATAATTTCTAACTATAAGTTACCGATTTCCATCAAATTTATGTAGTAACACAAAAGAGTTGTGTTTTTTATTATCCTAAATTATACTACGAAATGCGTAAATGAGTTGTTTTTATCAAATAATGAGATGAATATGTTAGATTTTAGAATCCACCTATCGATCTCTATTTCCAATTCTTGACTAATGGGAAGAGATGCATTCAATCACATGATTATCATCATAGATTGCACACAGCATAAATATTATTCATAATATCTATTGTCTGTGTGTCAAACATGCAATGTTCTAATCTATTGTCAATTTTCCAAAACTACAATAAGTGACAAATTGTCTGAATAGTAATCAAGCATTCAAACAATGAATTAGACATGCATTTAATAAAAAAAACACAACTAAAATACGCAAGTCTTGAATTAAAATAACAATCACTAGGTTTCATCATTCACAAGAAGTTTAGCCTAGCATTATCACATTCAAATTATACAAAAAGATATAAAATGCATCATCTGAAGTAAAGAAATAGATGAAGAACTAGAAAACTCAATTCTTTGCAATTTAATCTTCAATTCGAGCTTTGCACTCACAATTCTTACTGTAAAATATCTTGCTCGTCTCTTGCTAGCCTTCATTCAACGATGAAAAAAGGTAGAATACGTTCTAGACATCCTTTAGGTTATAAAGGATGCAAAAGATAGCATACTAAAACTTGTCAAAATAAGAAAACGAAATAAAAAATTTCTTCGAATTTTAACCATACATGCATATGGGTATATGTGAGGCGCACTAAGTTTGGCTTCAATCACCATGGTTGAGTTAGGCATGTGTCTGGACCTGCAAGCCATGTGTGAGCATAGCTTTTAAGTCTTGGTGGCCAATTTTACAAATTGGTCCCTTAATTTTACTTCACATACATTTTATTCCTTCTTCATTTCTTTTCAACTAATTTTCCTCTTTTCTCATCCAATTGCATCCTAGTATCGTCTGATCATTACTTTGAGGTCTGTGTCAACTTTTGAGTATTTATATTTAGGTCCATAAACTTTGCATTTCTTTACTTTCACCCATTTTTCTTTATTTCACTCAATTCCACCATTTTCGTTGAGTTTTACCTAACAAACACGCCTCACCGGAGAGGTGGAGGAAATGTCCACATATATGAGGAACACCCCAGCATAAAATGCGATCAAGCAGCAGCTTCTCATGAAAATCCCAAGGGCAAAGAAGCTATCAAATACCTAAAAATATAGATCAACTAGGTATCTTCAACCAACAAGAAGAGGACGAAGTGAAGCGTTAAATGGCACATTCCAATAGGCATAGGAAAAGTGTTAGCCTAATGTAAAGAGAGTTTGGAGTCGATATGTTATTGAACTATGAATTCGTTAGACATGCTAATGACCCGCTCTATAAAAAAACAATTTTTTTTCCTGAACATGAGCGATAGTTAAGATCTCAAAGGTCCACCAATGTCTTTGACAGAGTTGGCTTTAACATGACTAAAAATAGGCCACAATACCCGCCTCCTATGGCACGACCTCACGAACAAATGCAGAGAGCTTAGAATGACCCCCAACCTAGAAAATAGACGAGAGAGAATGTAAGCAAAGGCTAAACGATAACAAGTAGTGACTTCCTAACCATCTCAGTATAAAGCTGACAAGAAAAACACTGATAGACCATGCAGGTCCTACAAGCATGATAATGATGATGAAAACCTTTAGTTTTCTCATGAGCTCCGAAGTGTCCCTATGTCGAATCACTTCGTACCTTAAAACATTCCTACATATAAAGGAAGATGTGACCCCGAAAAGCATCTTAGCACTTATAAGACTTACATGAGTTTGAAGATGGCCACACTAGGAGTACTGGGAACTGGCGTGGTCTTGAAAATGCATTCCTAAATCAGTACCTATCCAAAAAAGATGGAGAAGATCCCATTCAGCGCTTCTAAGATATGAGACGAACAACTGGTGAGATACTGAAGTACAACATATCTCATTTCATTGATGAGATGACCTACTGTGAAAAGGTCACTGATAAAGAGGCCATCTCCGCTCTAAAAGAAGGTCTTAATATGAACACCCTATTTTTGAAGTATGTTCGCAATAAGAACCCCACCAACTATGATGAACATGTGAAAATGATAAAGGATAAAATAGTCAGTGAAGAGATGATTGTTCATCAAATAGGATAGTCCAAGAACTTCCACCTTCGCAGAGACAAATGGAAAGAGGCCTTGCCTCTCACTTGATAAATTAATAATGGACTTAAATCGGATACATAAATGTTCCCACTTTAGGACAAGCCTTAGCAACGACCACCTTGAATGTAGTACCCATCTTAGCCCATGAAGAGGTTAGACCTAGTGGTTATGTTGAACCAAGAGCTGTCCCAAGGAGATCAACCCACCAAAGGGACGGATGAATAGACGACGAACCTAGAAATAGGCTTTATAATGATGCCCATCCCTACTATACTATTCATCGAGTCCATGGCCATGATACTAATGAATACAGAGACATACTGCCATCCATGGAGCAGAATAATCCCCATGAACATAGGAGAGAGAATTGTTCTACACAAGGGCATCTACCTTTCCTTGGAAAAATCAACAACTTAGGCAAGACAATGTGACCTCCTAGAGATAACTTCCATAATCAAATAAGGAATGAAGATAGGAAAGACCTTGAAATGAGAAAAGGCAAATCAGGGACCCCAGTTTACATCAACAATGTGCCTATTTAGGAGATAGACACTACCTTCGGAGGTCCATACATAGGGGTGAATCCCATAATGTGCAAAGAAACTATACTAGAGAGGTTAAGGATCCCCAATGGCTAGATACATAGTCAACAACAATCTACATGGCACCATGATTGCGCCACCCATCACATTCACCCAGGAAAATGCCACGGGTCTGCACTATCCACACTGTGATATCCTAGTGCTAAATAGCCCTAATGGGTTGAAACACATGCTAGTGGATAATTTGAGCCCAGTAAACATCCTATTTAGAGCCACATATAACAAGATGTTGGTAGATCTTGAGGTGACCTCCATGACTTTCCTACTATATGGCTTTGCTAGCGATAGCATCATCCAAAGGAAAAAAATCACTCTTACAGTAAAGATGGGGTCACATCCTCAAACAGTGTGCTACTTTCATAGAGTTCCTTATGGTAGATCATAGGTCAGCTTACAATGAGGTCTTGGGTAGACCCACATTGAATGAACTATGGATTGTCACATTCATATATACTTCCATACAATACTTATGTATGAAGTTCCCTACGAAACATGGTATTACAATTGTTAGGGGTGATCAAATGGGCTTTAGGGAGTGCTACCACAACTCCTCAAGGAAAGTTAAACTGTGTACTGTTAATATGGTGGTATATGATATCGAAATGATCAATGTACTTGAAGAATGACAAACCCTTGAATAAGAGAGAGATGTCGAGATGGCAAGTGTCTCTGAAGAAGTGAGAAATCATGGAGAAGTGGCTATGTATGATAAGTTGGACCCTTGTACCATTGAGTCCAAGTCACAAACGACTTCAATGGAAGAGCGGGAGAACTTTCCAGTGAATCCTTAAGATCGTACCAAATCACTACAAATTTGTGAGATTTATCTTTAGAGGCCAAGTTGAAGCTCAAAATCTTCTTATGCAAGAATTTGGATGCCTTTGCTTGGAGACACAAGAACATGGTTGGTATTGACTCAAATATGAGCTTTCATTACCTAAAAATTGATCCTAAGTATACCCCATATAGACAGAATAGAATATTCCTCAATCCTGAGAGGTATAAGGTCCTAAAAGATGATGTGGAGAAGCTGATAACCAATGGTATCATTAGAAGTGGATCTCCAATCTGGTCTTAGTGAAAGTACAATGGCAAGTGGAGTGTATGCTAAACTTCTCCAACCTCAACCAAGCTTGCCTAAATGACAGTTTCCTACTTTTAAGGATAGACCAACTTGTAGATTCCACCACAGGACCTAAGTTACTAAGCTTCATAACTCTTTTTTTATCACTGATAGAGGTCTTTATTGTTACAAGATGATGCTATGATGGTTGAAAAATGTTGGAGCCACTTATCAAAGACTTATCAACATGATATTTGCTGATTTACTTGGTAAAACCATGAAGGTATATGTAGATAACATGCTAGTGAAGAGCTCCAAGGCAAAGGACCATGTCAAATACCTAGATGCTACTTTCCAAATTTTAAGTACGCATTTCATGTCACCTTCAAAAAGTTTCTAGGTAATATGGTCAACCTAAGAGACATTAAGGTCAACCCTGAAAAGATTAAGGCCTTAATTGAAATGAGGTCATCTTATAGGCCAAAAGAGGTGCAGAGCCTTATCATCCATGAAAAGATTAAGGCCTTAATTGAAATGAGGCCACCTCGAAGGCCAAAAGAAGTGCAGAGCCTTATTAGGCGGGTGGTAGCTCTGAGTTACTTTGTCTCAAAAGCGATCGAACAAATGCCTACCCTTCTTCGAGGTTTTTAAAGGAAAGAAAAAGTTTCAATGGATGGAGTATGAAGAAGCCTTTCAAGGAATAAAAAACACTTAATACATGTCCATCTCTTCTCCAAACTAAGGTTGATGAACCACTATTACTTTATTTGGCCATATCTGAAGAGGCTGTCAGCTCAATTCTTATAAGAGAATAATGAAATCTCTGATTGTCTATTTACTACATAAGCAAAGCCTTCTTACAAACTGAGGCTCAGTACCCAAATATGGAGAGCTCACATTTTTCCTTATCAATGCTTCTAGAAAGTCGAGGCCATACTTTCAACCCATAGCATACACGTACTTACTAACTTTCCACTCAAGCGTGTTCTACAGAAGCCTGATGCATCTGGGAGATTGATAAAGTAAACTATAGACCTGAATGAGTTTGATATTGTCTACAAACCAAGAACTTCCATTAAGGCCAAGCTCTTTCTAACTTTGTAGCATAATTCGCCAAGACCCCTGATATAGTGGTGGCTATGGAACCCATAGAGCCCCTATTTGAACTTTTTTATTGTTGGCTTCTCTGGAGATGTAGCCTCTAGAAGTAGAGTGGTCTTGGTTAGCCCTAAAGGCTACAAGCTTAATCGTGCGATGAGGTTTGGTTTCAAAGCCTCAAACAATGTTGTTGAATACGAGACACTCTTAGCTACCCTCAAATTGGCTAAGGAGATACAATTGAAGAGGCTTGTCATCACTACATACTCCCAATTTATAGTGAGTTAAGTCAATGGCAACTTCACCGCAAGGGAGAAAGGCATGGCAACATACCTCAAACAAGTTACGAATATTCTCATATATTTTAAGAAGTTTAAATTGGTACAAATCCCACGCATTAAAGACGCTCATGTCAATACTCTATCTAAGTTGAGTACTAGCAAGGATTTCAAGCTGCTTAAAATAGTCTCAATTGAACACCTCACTAGAACTTTATCTCAAAGGGAGAAGAATTGATGTAGCTTGATAGCACCCTATCATGGTTGCAACCAATTATATATGGTTACAAAGATGAAGTCCACAAGCTTAAGAGATAAGCTGCACACTTTATCATCTGAAAAATTCATAAATGTGTGTGCAGGAACCACTTCGAAGTACCTACAATTACATAAAATATGCTAAGCCAAGGATACTATTGGCCTACCCTGAAAAGGGATGTACTTCAATTAGTACATAAAATGTGACAGTTGCCAACGCTTCTCAAACGTGCAGAGGCAATATCCCATGAGTTAACTATTGTATCTAGTTCTTACTATATACAAAGTAGATGATTGACCTTATATGTCCCATGCGAAAGGGAAGAGGCTGCAAGCTATGCTATTGTTACCATTTACTATTTCATAAAATGGGTAGAAATTGAACCCCTGGCTAAAATTATAGAAGCCAACACTTAATTTCTTTGGAAAAACATCATATACTGGTTCGGCATCCTTTATTCAATTGTATCAGACAAAGGAAGATAATTTGACTACAAAAAGATCAAGGACCTATGCGTAGAGCTAGGAATCAAGAAACACATCACCACTCTCCAGCAAATGGCCAGGTCATAGCCATCAATAAAGCCAAGCTTGATGCCTCTAAAGAAGCTTAGCTTCCTCAAGTGTTGTTGGCTATTCATACGAAAAGTCGAACTGGGACTAGCAAAACTCCATTCTCCATGGTCTACAAAGCTGATGCTATAAGTACGGTGAAGCTGGGACCTTTTCACAATATCGCTTACATTTCAATAAAATATCCAATAACGAGGTAATGAGGTGTGAACTTAACTTCCTTGACGAAAGAAAATGAGTTACAGGTAAAGCTCACCTCTTACTAGTGAAAGATGATCCATTGTTACAATACTAAGGTAAAGAAGAGGTCATTTTACATAGACAATCTTGTATTGAGTAAGGTTTTCTTTCATCTCTTCTAAAAAGATCGGCATAGGTACATTAGGGCCCAATGAGGAAGGCCCCTGCCGTATTAAATAAGAGCTACAACATGGCACTAATAAAATTAAAGATCTGGACGGAAAGGCACAGCCTTATCCATGAAATATAGAGCACTTTCGTAAATACTATCAATAGGCAAGGCTCATCACTTTAGTTGGACGATCTTTCTTAGCTTTTATGACTCTATTTTAGTCAATCAGAAAAAAATTATTACTAAATATTGACACTTCAACCTCTCATTGATGAACCAATCACCATAGGAGAAGCCCTTGACATGGATGTGCTAACGTCATGCAAGGATGTCCAATTCGTAAGGGGATATGTGATACACCCCATAGGGGAAAATACCTTCAAAGAGCCCATGACATGGATGTGCTAACAATATGTAACGATGTTCGCTTTGTAAGGAAAGGTGTGATACACCCCAAGTAAGACCACCTCGAATACTTTCGAAGATGAAGTCTTCTATTGATAAACCATCCACCATGGGAGAAGCCCTTGACATAGATTTACTAACCATATACAAAGATGTCTACTTCGTAAGAAGATGTGTGATACACCCCACGAGAGAACCACCTCAAATACCTTTGAAGATGAAGTCTCCCATAGATGAACTATCCACCATGCCCATGACATTGATGTGCTAATCCCATGTTAGGAAAAATTATCCACCTCGAATAGAGAGTAGACAAACATAATTGGTTATTGAATAGATAAAGTGTTAACATATTGAAATTTTAAATTCTATGGCACTTTCCAAAGTGATATAGTTTAACTACAATGCTAGGATCGACGTGACCTCTACGCATTCGAGTGTACTAACATTATCTAAGGTTTCAAAAATTGTTAATTTTACAAAGAAATTACAAATATCATTGCAAAGATCCTAAGTGAAGTGCATCATCCAATTTGAGGTGTTAATTTAAAAAGTATTATGAATTCAATGTGAGGGTATCGTTTGAAATGGAGAGGTGGATGCAATAGAAGTGAAACAGAAAATACACGTTCAAAGTTATCAACAAAGATCAACTAATCATTCCGAACAATCTAGCCACAACAAAACAAAAAAAGGACATTGACATACGTGTGACACAAGAAAAGGTTCAAAAACTTAGAAGAAAATTTAAATTTGATTGATTGGCAGAAATTCACCACAAAATCACACAGGTTGAAGCCCTTATATACTAAAGAAAATGGTAAAGGAAAATATTAGGGGACTTCTTTCCTTACCACTGGGTCACTTTCCTCCTCCACCTCGTCATCTTTGGCTATTTCATCTTCAAGAGTTTTCTCATTTCGAACTTCATTA
Source organism: Osmanthus fragrans (assembly GCA_019395295.1). Taxonomy (NCBI): domain Eukaryota; kingdom Viridiplantae; phylum Streptophyta; class Magnoliopsida; order Lamiales; family Oleaceae; genus Osmanthus; species Osmanthus fragrans. Next base: position 15,363,016 of record CM033343.1, on the reverse strand, counting down.
GCTTCAAGCTTAGGGTCCTCAACATCAAGTCGACCACCAGTTGTTCCACCAAACTCATCTTCCAAGAAATTGATGCCTCACTTAAGATGGATCTCCCTCATGTGAGCGAGCATCTCCTGGACGTTCCAAAAAGCCAAAAAATTGGCAAATACATCATAAGCTTGGGTTTTGTCGAAGTTGGCCTTATAATTTTTCACAACTACTTGTTGAATGTAGCATGATATTTTTACTATCAATATAATATATCTTTTGTAATCATCATTCCCTGATTTACTAGTACATGTTTGGTAGTATATTTTTGAATTATAGACTATGTATAGTTTGGTGAAAAAGCTGTCAAATGTGATGTCATGTAGTAGGTGAAGTATGGAAGATTTTTTGTACTTAAATCACTTTGTAAAGATTATATATATCAATGAAGAAAGCTAGTCGTAGTGCTTCTCTCTTTTTTCAGTTCTCTCTTTCATTTTTATTCAAGGTAGAGCAATCCAGTGAGTTTTGTGTAAATCCAGGAAGCTAGCGCATATCCGGTAAGTAAGCTAAAGCCATATCCTGTAAGCAAACAAAAGCCTTATCTGGTAAGCAAGCTAAAACCATATCCGGTAAGCTAAAAAAAATCCGGTAAGTTCAAAAAAAATCCGGTAAGATCAATTCTTTTATTCTCTTTGAGCCAATAATATTTCATGGTATTAGAGCTTTCTAGTTCTTAGAAAGGGACCGCAAGAAGAAGAACTAAAGTAACAAAAAAATGGGGAAACCATCAGCAGAGTAAACTGAGTTGACATTAAAAAAGGATGGCATCAACTGACTTCTTAGCACCTCTACCCTCAGCCTTCAATGTAGAAAATTACAACTTCTAGGCTGCAAAAATGAAAGTCTATCTTAAGGCATATGACCTTTAGGAGATAACAAAGATAAGCATTGAACCTCCACCGTTGAGAGCTAACCCCACAGTTGCTCAAATTAAATAATACAGTGAACATGTTGTTAAGAAGTTCAAGGCTCTCTCTTGTATTTAGTATGCTATATCAAATGTTATTTTCACAAGGATAATGACTTGTGAAAAGGAAAAAGAAGCCAAGGATAGACTCAAGGAGGAATTCCAAGGAAATGAGAGAACTAGACAGATGCAAGTGCTCATTCTAAGAAGAGAGCTTGAGACCTTGAAAATGAAGAAAACTGGGGTGGTAAAAGACTTTGCAGACAGGTTGATGAAGGTTGTGAATCAGTTTAGGCTTTTGGGAGATGATTTTCCAAATAAAAGGATGGTGGAAAAGGTTCTGATCAGTTTACCAGAGAAGTTTGAAGCCAAGATATCATCACTTGAAGATTCAAGAGATCTGTCATCAATTACTTTGGCTGAATTGGTTAATGCTCTTCAAGCAATAGAGCAAAGAAAACTAATGAGGCAGGAGGAACAAACAGAAGGAGCCCTATTTGTTAAAGGAAAGTACAAAGCTCAAACGAGCTTTAGTGTGAAAAAACCTCAGGCTAAAAAGAAAGAAGCTGAAGATAGCAGCATGACAGGAAATAGGATAAGTTTGCACGTTGTCCTCATTGTAAAAGAAAGGGCCATTCACCTAAATGGTGTTAGAATAGGCCTGAAGTTCAGTGTAGAGGCTACAAACAATTTGCTCATGTTGAAAAGGTTTGCAAAAATAAAAGGGGGAAACAAACACAACAGGAGGCAAAAATGGCAGAAAATCAAGAAGAACTACTTGAGGAACATCTATTCTCTACCATCAAGGCTTGTAGCAAGGTTGAAACCTGGTTATTGGGTAGTGGTTGCACTCACCACATGACTTCAGACTCCAGCATCTTTGTTGATTTAAACAAAGCCTACAGGTCCAGAGTTAAAGTGGGAAATGGAGACTTTGTAGAAGTAAAAGGCATAGGAGTGATTGATGTTCAGACTTCAACAGGTATCAAACGCATACCTGATGTTCTATATGTGCCTGAGATTGATCAAAACTTAGTTAGTGTAGGGCAATTGCTTGAGAAAAATCATGTCTTGATGTTTAAAAATAAAAAAAATAAAGCCTGGACTATACTAGATGGAAATGGACAGGAGTTAATGACAATTCAAATGAAGAATAGAAGATTTCCTATAGATTGGAAAAATATTACTACACATGCATGCTTAGTTGAAGAAAATGAGTCCTCCTTATGGCATAGACGATTTGGTCATGCTAGCCACACTTCACTTAGGCAAATGTATGACTTCAATCTTGTTAAAAGCTTTCTTAAAATCATTGATGATGCATGTGTCTGTGATGTCTGCCAACTTGGAAAACAAACCAGGCTACCATTTCAAAAAAAATTAGTCAAGGAGGGCCACAACTAAACTTGAATTGGTGCATTCGGACATCTGTGGACCAATGAGAACTACTACCTTAAATGGCAGCAGGTACTTCATCATCTTCATCGGTGATTTCTCTAGAATGTGTTGGGATTATTTTTTAAAAGCTAAGTCTCAGGCTACAGCTATGTTCCAAATATTCAAAAACGTAGAAGAGAATGAAATTGGCTACAATATAAGGGTAATAAGGACTGATAATGGATCTGAGTACAGCTGTAGGCAATTTGATGATTTCTGTAAGACTGAAGATATTAAGCATCAGTTAACCATTCCCTATTCCCCTCAACAGAATGTAGTGAGTGAAAGGAAAAATGGGACGGTGATAGAGATGGCCAGATGCTTAGTGATTGAGAAGAAAGTACCTAAGGAATTCTGGGCAGAGGTAGTTAGCACTACTGTCTATCTCCTCGACCATCTGCCAACAAAATCTTTGGAGAAAAAGACACCATATGAGGCTTGGTATGATGCTAAACCTAAAGTCTCACATTTGAAGGTGTTTGGGAGTGTTTGTTATACTCATGTTCCTGATGTAAAGAGGGAAAAACTCAGTGATAAAGTAGTAGTTGGAATACTTGTTGGCTATTGTAACAATGTCAAAGGTTATAGGGTGTTCAATCCTCAGTTAAAAAGGATAATCTCCAATAGGGATATTAAGGTGGATGAAAGTACCACATGGAATTGGGTTGCAAACTTTGTAGTTAAAAAAAACCAGTAATGTGATTCCACAGAACAGAGATGAAGAAAGTGTTGAAAGTGAATTGAAACCTGATGATAATGATGATCCAGAATCAGATGAAGGCAGGGTGAAAATGAGACCTCTAGCAGATGTCTATGCTAGATGTAATGTTGCAATTGTGGAACCTGCAAGCTTTGTTGAAGCTTCAAAATCATCTAAGTGGATGGCTGCAAGGAGGAAGAAATCAGGATGATAGAAAAAAATATGACACCTGGGAATTGGCTAATAGACCTCAGAATAAGCAAATGATTGGGGTTAAGTGGGTGTATAAAACAAAATTGAACCCTGATGGATCAGTTAACAAGCTGAAAGCAAGGCTGGTTGTTAAGGGGTATGCACAGCAATTTGGAGTAAACTTCATAGATACCTTCGCTCCAATTGCAAGGTATGAAATAATACAATTACTAATAGCAATGGCAACTCAAAAATGGTGGAAAATCTTTCAATTAGATATGAAATCAGCATTCCTAAATGGCTATTTAAATGAAGAAATCCTCATTGAACAGCTTGAAGGTTTTGTAACTAATGGAATGGAGGATAAAGTTTATCTTCAAAAGAAGGCATTGTTGGATTAAGGCAAGTTTCAAAGGCTTGGTATGGTAGGATTGATGAGCATTTAGCCTGTATTGGCTTTGTTAAAAGTGTGAATGAAGAGACTCTTTATGTAAAGGAGGAGAAAAAGGATCTGGTAATCATATCATCGTGTGTGGATGATCTATTGACTACAGGCAGCAACTTTGCATTGATTGAAGGTGTGATGGCTGATTTAAAGAAAGCTTTTGAAATGATAGACTTGGGAGAGATGCAATACCTTCTAGGAATGGAGATCAATCAATCTAACCAAGGGATTTTTATATGCCAGAAGAAGTATGCTAAGGAAATCTTGAAGAAGTTTAGTATGGAGAATTGTAAATCGGTAGCAACTCCTTTGATTCGGAATACAAGTCTGCTGAGGAATGATGATGCCAATAAAATAGATGCCAAGGTTTATAGGAGCATTGTTGGCTACCTGCTCTACCTCATAGCGACTAGACCTGACTTGACTTATGCTACAAATATCCTTTCCAGATTCAGAGAAGAGCCTAGTGAATTGCATTTTCAGGCATCTAAAAAAGTCCTAAGATATGTTAAAGGAATAGAGGATTTAGGAATCTGGTTTAGGAGGTCAGAAAGCTGGAAGTTAACTAGATATACAGATAGTGATTGGGTTGGAAGTCCAGAGGATATAAAGAGCACATCAGGATATATATTCTATGTTGGATCAAGCATCATTTGCTGGAATTCAACAAAGCAAAAAACTATGGCTCGGTCGACTGCGGAAGATGAATATATTACTGCAACTGAAGCGGCCAACCAAGCTGTTTGGTTAAGGAAAGTGCTGGAAGACTTAAAGCATTAACCAAATGAAGCTACCATCATATTTTGTAACAATCAGAGTGTAGCAGCAATGGTTAGGAACCCTGTGTTCCATGGTAGAGCCAAGCATATCAAGATTAAATGCCATTCGATCAGGGAGGCACAAGAAAGAAAGCAAATTGAATTGGTGCACTGCAAATCTGATGAACTTGCTAATATCCTAACTAAGTCATTGGGAAAAGGAAATTTTGAAACATTAAGAGATCTTCTTGGTGTCTCCAGCAAAAATGTCAAGGAGGAATGTTGAATGTAGCATGACATTTTTACTGTCAATATACTATATATTTTGTAATCATCATTCCCTGATTTACTAGTACATGTTTGGTAGTATATTTTTGAATTATGGACTATGTGTAGTACGGTGAAAAAATTGTCAAATGTGATGTCTTGTAGTAGGTAAAGTATGGAAGATTTTTTATACTTAAATCACTTTGTAAAGATTATATATATCAATGAAGAAAGCTAGCCGTAGTGTTTCTCTTTTTTTCAGTTCTCTTTTTCATTTTTATTTAAGACAGAGCAAATCCAATGAGTTCTGTGTAAATTCGGTAAGCTAGCGCATATCCAGTAAGCTAAAGCCAAATCCGATAAGTACGCTAAAGCCATATCCGGTAAGCAAGCAAAACCCTTATCCGATAAACAAGCTAAAACCATATCCGGTAAGCTAAAGACAAATCCGCTAAGTTCTAAACAAATCCGTTAAGTTAAATTCTTTTAATCTCTTTGAGCCAATAATCTTTCACTACTTCGCCAACAGTGGATAACTTTGCCTTAAGAGATTCTATCTCCTCCGTTTGAGCTTCAGTTATTTGTCTCAGCTCATTCTTTTCTTTTTACGAAGCCTTAATTGTTTCAGCATCAATGAGCTGGTGCGCATTGGATTGATCAAACCTTTCAGTTAAGGCAGCTACTTGAGAATTTGCCTCATACAACTCCATCCTCAATTGAGCTATCTCAGCATTTGCTTTCTAAAGTTTTTCCTCTACCTCAATCATCTTCTTGTCATATACCTCCACCTCCACATTATCCTTCCTCACATCAACCCCACATAGGCAAGTAGTCTCAAGACGCTTCACACCAAGTCCTGGTTCCTATCTTTCAAGTTATGCACCAGACCTTCAGTAGCCACCCCAAACTTAAAGTCATGGACATACATGCAATGTTGGCCACCAACATATCCTCAGCTTTGCACCAGGCTACATGATCCTGCCATCTTATTGTCCAAAACTTATTATGGTCTACAGCTATGGAAGCAGTCTCCGAAGGAAGCATTTTCAGCACCACTGCTACTGTTTCTTTATCTTTGCTCCCTAAGAAATCTTGTGCTTTATAAAACTTCTAAGTCAGAACTCGATGTTTGCCATTGGAAGAAGAAGAAGTTGATGAGCCTTTTTTCTGCGGTGGGAGGCAGAGGTAGTTTTGTCTGAATCATCCAAGTAGAGATTGGACCTTGGAGGGGAGGTGGATTCGCAGCTACATTGGCGTAGCCGCATAGAAGATGATGCTCCGGATGGGCCAACATTTTTGGGACTTTTAGTCAGAGGTCGCTCTACTTCATCCTCTAATTTTCCTTCGTCAACCTAAAGCTTCTCGCTATCCTTGACCAGTTAGTCACTCTACTTCTTATAAGCAGCAGGTGAAGTTTTCAAAGTGCAAGCCTCAGTAATACTTTCCTGAAATGTAGTAAAGTCAGGCCTTAAGGGCATCTTCTTTTAAAAATTAGAATAAAGCCCAGTGTACACGCCCTTGTTACAAGGGCCTCACACATGGGTGGGACCCATGTGTGTTAAAAAATTGGAAAAAATATACCACCCACCCCCAATGTGAATAGCCTGTACAGGCCCTGGTAAATAAGGACTTGTACATGCAGCATCTTCCTAAAAATTATATGCAAAATAATACAAATGTTAATACTTCACACGAATGGAACACATACGATCAAGTACGAATGTTCAGTTCGACAATAACTTGAGAAGACATTAATTGATGGATAACGAAGTGAGAGTTTTTCTTTATCCGTTTGCACTCTTTGTGAACCAACTAATAGATATTGTAGATAACATCCCACTGGGCTTCGGATGTTTTACGATGAGGCAAAGAGTATGCAAAAATCAACAACAGTTGGTCAATAATAGAATATGAAGTATACATGAATGAAGAGTAACAAGTCGTTAACTACTCACTCTAGTGGAATATTTTGTTGGAATGGTAAGAGGAGCCATGGGGTCTCCCTCCATGGTGTCCCAGCTTCCCAACACCCAACACCAAGACGCTTCCAGCCCTAGATGGAGCTCAACAAGCCAACGATAAATGATGAATTAGCCCCAGAAAGTTAGATAATGCCACTCCTTAGACTTCTCACCTCCCCCAAGGCTTTTAGAAAGTAGATGGAATGAATTATAGAAAAAGACATACCCCCAAGAAGTTAGCCTCATGCCAGTATTCATGGCCTAACCATCTGACTCCATGAGTTCGAATTTATTTAGATTGGAACAAGGCCATATGACCTCAAAGTGAGGTGGAAAAGGAAATGAAAAGGTAATCTGAGGCTTGCTTTTAGAAAATTATCACCAATGGCCACACACCCTGACCTAAGCTAGAAAGCGCTCTCATCAAGGTCAGGTACCATCATTCCTATGTCATCAGAGACGCTATACTTTTCCTTAAGGGTCTGCGGTTTTTAAGGGGTCATATTAGAATGATATTTCGAGCTCTTCACTCAATAGATCTATCTATTGAACTATCTGGTTTTTTCTAAATATTTTCTCAGCCATCACCGCCCTACAAATCTTAGCTGAGCAAAGAGGTTTGGTTCATTAACCCCGGCTCGAAGGCACTATGGACAAAGTTTCATCATTTCCATCACCAGAACCTACACCAAAATCACTAAACATGTTTTTTCAAAGCAAAATAAGGGACAATATGATAGAGTTCTAAGTATTTACCTGAACGAATGTCTTTATTGAAAGGAACGATCATCGAAATTAATAATATCAAGCTGGAATGTCAACTGCTATTTTTTGAAAAATAAGATCATCAAGATATCTGTATGGTTTCAAAATTTTGACAAATAAAAAGTCTACAAGATAAAATAAGCGCATTTTTTATAGGCTAGGGTGATCTAACTCGGACGTTAGATTAAATCAGGATTCATACTGAATAGTCGTACACGATCTAGGGTTCAGATAACGTTGTGCATGTCAAACGTGCATCAAGTCGCGTAATATTTAGTACATGTAGCTAAATATCATGATTAGCCATAATGGCATAGGCGACGCGTATCTTAAAAATAGGAGATGCCTTAGCTAGTTTTCTTGGAAATACTCAAAAGCTTTCAAATCAATAGCACATGGCCCAAAAACGTATCACCTGTTAATAAACTAACCTATTTCAACTTCAATGTTTGAACGAGTTTCACCCTCAACTCTACTCCAACAGCTTTTCTCAAAGATTATATCGTTCAGAGCCTTGTCTTTAATTTTGGACTTTACCTCTGCTCCAACAGCTTTTCTTTAAACTTATATCGTTCAAATCCTCGTCCTCAAGTTTGGACCTCACCTCTACTTTTCTTGCAAAAATGCTACAAAGTCAATCCACTTCACTTCGGCAATTTGAACTCCACACATTATATAAATATCCATGCTTGGACTTGGGAGACTAATTTGTTATGTTTGAATATGTCTAATATGTCTAAATGCATAACTATAGAAGCCAAACAAAATGTAAATGCTTCACGCCAATGCATCAAACTTCGACAAAGTCCACTCTCACCATAGATTGCAGTCCACGCATTATATAAATATCAATACATGGACTTGGGAGATTATTGTTACGCCTTTTCTAAAGAGGCTCCGGGTCACTTCTACTTGGCAACCAACTAGCAAGGAAAATAGGCCCACACTCCACATCATCCTCCTATATGGTTGAAGTGGAACCACACATAAGATGACCGAAGTAACACATCACTTCCACCAAAGCGTCATGCCTAAAAGTCAAATTTGATGTGATATCCCTACAGTAGACACCTAAAGGTCAAATTTTCAGTGAATTTTTTAGAGAGCATTAAATGCCCATCAACCTGTGATTGAAGGATTGATATCTAAGAAGAGATACCTCGGCCATCCATGAGGCCATGTGTCTTTTAATCCAACGGTCAGTAACGTACGTCTTTCATTATAAAAGCTCACAATTAAAGAGTAATCCAATTTTATACACACAAACATAAACTTGTTCTCTCTCTCTCTCTCTCTCTCTCTCTCTCTCTCTCTCTTGTTAATATATTCCCAACATATATATAAATTTTGTGGCTCATGTCTCTAACACTTCCCGCACTCAATATTTCCATTTCACGAACTGACTTGATCGTTGAAGTGCTCTCGATCACCTTCCCCACTACCAGATAAGGCCACAGATGACTAACGGTTTGTCTAAATGTATAGGAAGGAGACTTACGTAGACATGAGTGGAGCCGGATCTGTTGACCACGTTGAATGTACAAAAATCATGGTCAACATAATTCATTCTTGTCGTCCATTCTTGTATTCACATGAACTTGTACAAGGTGATTTGCCATTTTGATTATAAATTAGTTGTTGAAATTGTGGTCTACAGAGCATGATCTTGGGCCATGTCTTTTTCCATATCATGTTGGAATTTTGTATAGAAAATTGATTTTGAACAATTTTTAAATGATTATTTACGTGAAAATCGTTAGTTGGTGAATGAGAAATCAAGTCAAATGTTAAGTCAATTAAATACGTAAATTATTGAAAAATTATGTAGAATATTATCAAATATTCTAGAACCGATTGTCGAAAATGTATGTCATTCCATATGAAAGATCTTGACCTTTTGAATTAATTAGTTTTCAATAGGTGTGCCTCTTCATATCTAGAGACTAGTTCTTATAATTGTGTCTATTGTAGGGTTGTGTCTTTGAGACAACTTTCCAACAACTATATATAGCCCCATGTGTTTGAAATTTTCATTCGTGATTCATTCTTAAATCTTACATTATCATGTTAATGCATATTCACTTCAAAATATTTTTTTTCATTTATTTTGAATCGAGTTTCATATAAAGATAGTTCAAAATATAAGTATATTCATTGATCTACATAATTTGAAGTGCTCCTATGTATTGTTGTATCTTGATAGACGAATGCCGAAAATCGTTAGCACCCATGTGGGGGCATTATCGTCTTTAAAAAAAAGTCCATCTCTTGACTCGACTGAATTCATATTCATGCATTTATCATTTCTACTTTACATATTTGATTTCAGTAAATTAAAATTCTATCTAATTTTATGCAAGTAAAATATTAGTTATCGGAATATAATTTATGAACATTAATTTTTCCAACAGATCATAGTCGAACGCAAAGGTATCTAGGCATGTGACAAAGGAGACTATTGAGGAGAGTATGGCAAGTACTTGGTCGTGTTTAGTTTACCATACTAAACTTACACTTGTGCAGTTTCGTGCCAAACACGTTTGTAAAACCCTATACTATTCTTCTATCGGTAAATTCATCGCAAAGTCTCTATATCTATCTAATCACACATTACCTCAGTGATTCCCGAAGAATTTCAATGCATTTCAAATTCGAAGCAACCTACTTGCACAATATGATAAGATTAGCCATGGCTAATGTAGATTGGATACAAAGACAGGCAACAAATCAAATCATTCCTTAGTTGCCACAAAAACAACCCCGTCCATGTTGTCGATTACAAGTCATTCGTCCATGTGGCGACATTTAAAGAAATGGTTCTAGGCCCTCTGCCTCGAACAACTTGGTTTGGTGACACAAATGGAAAAAATACATTTACGACTACCTCAACAACAATGGCCCATTACCACTAACGAACTTCAATAAACCTTCAATCCCATCACCTTTAGAGATGTCCCGTCTGTCTAGCCTTCACACATTTATTAAAATTGTACATATATTATATCTTTAATGTGAATGAGTGTATTAAAGACATACTTTACATAATTAAATTTATTTTATTAACGATACTTTATAAATAATAAAGTTTATTTTTTCTCGAACTAGGGAATTTGACATTCTCTCTCTGATTTTTTTTTTTTTTATTAATTAATGGTAATATAAAAATTAGTTGGTGTTTATTTATTATTGTAAATATAAAAATTTGTTGGTGTTAGTTAATATATGTACAACGTTGGTTTGGCGGTGTGTGCTAATATATGTACAACGTTGTTTCAACCCAAACCCAGAAATGAAGGTGTCGACACTTTTGGAGGGTCTTTTCATGTTATCCACTGAAAAGAGAAGCTTTTTGTGGTCAAGGGTGAAGTGATAAAGGTTGAGAAAACATAAAGAAATATTTTCGAGAATGTGGGTTGAATCTGCTTATATTTTAAGAATAAAACTGTGTGTTCAGATTAGTTGAACAGATAGTTTTATAGATGATGAGATGGCAACATTTTGATGGCCAGATTAATTGTGTTTTTGGTCAAAAATAGTATGAGATCTTGCCACAAGTAAATTTTGTAAACCAAGCGGTAAACTAGGTGGTACACGTAGCATTGTTGATATTTTAAATGAGCATTTAGGAGGTAAGATGATGTCTCTCGTTTTAAAATAATTATTGAGGGGGGTTTGTGGGGATTGGGGGCCGGGGAAGTGAAATCTTATGTTGTCAAAATCAATTGCTTATGCAAAAATTCTAAGTTTGGTAAAAGTTCACATGTTGTAAAATTATGAAATCATTATCAATGACTATTTAATCTTAACAAAATACTTAAATAAGTTTGATTTACTCTAGAAGAATGTGTTCTATTTAGATTATAACTCTCATTGAAACTATATATACATGTATCCAATGTTCTAAATTCGTATATGCACTCTGCTTGGGACATTTTCGAAACACCTCACATATGGGGTATGTAGGTAATAATGCGGTCAACTCATTTCATTGACCGTATATGTGTGTTTAAACTTTAAAATGTGCAATTATTTGTATTAAAAACATGTCCAAATTACGTTATAATGATTTTGAAGGTTCTAGCTTTTTATTATCAAATTTTACTCCTACTTCGATTTTTAAAGTTCAAGTAATTGTAGTAATTATGATTTTGAGTAATATCTTTTTTTTTTTCTTTTTGAAATTTTGAAGAATATACCCATGTTTAGTGGAAATTAAAATTCAGATTTTAATCTAAATCAAAGTAAACAATTAATTTTAACCACATATTTTATAGGATCCACAACTTTTCAACTATACATTCCAATAACATTTATCAAAATCTACTAAAAAATCTATTTTAATCCCCCAAACAAGGGTTAAGTATATAGTTCAAACAATGCATTATTTTATTTATTTATTTATTAGTTTTTAATATTAAAAATTAAAAAATGCATAATTGCACATATGCTTGTAATGCTTGATACTCGATCGAGACACATATACTTGAATTCTTCCTTAGTTTTGCAACATGTTATTAACAAGAGGCTCTAACCAACTGTGAACTTTTAAAAAAAAAAAAAATACAGATTTTTCTTTTCAAAACAAACCACAGGGCTCAATTACAAAGAAATTCTCCATTTCTCTTTAAAATAAAACGTGATCACTCTCCTCTTAGAATTGTATAACAACAAAACATTATTTGGTTTAATCTATCATTTTGACTATATCATTTGATGATAAACATATATTTGTCTGAATGCAATTTATCACTTCTTACCAATGTTTCAGAAATATATTGTGAAATAAACAAGATTCGACCCAACTAACACCTAGATGAGAATGAATAGGTATAATATGCGGAATTAAAAATTTACTAACAATAATTGCAACAAGTCACTGATTATTGAATCTAGATAAACTGAAACCAATTTTAACTCTATCAATCAATCAAGTAATTATATCAAAGCTGAAAAACAAATATCACCAAAAATTATTTATGAATGAAAAAAGTTTGAAGAACTCTTTAATAGAAAAAACATCTAGGCACACGTGCCAACAGATAATCCACTAAAAAGATTAAAGTTACAGCATTGGTCCACACAAAACTAAAATTTAGTAGTCTATGGGGATTGGGGGCCGGGGAAGTGAAATCTTATGTTGTCAAAATCAAGTACTTATGCAAAAATTCTAAGTTTGGTAAAAGTTCACGACATGTTATAAAATTATAAAATCATTATCAATGACTATTTAATCTTAACAAAATACTTAAATAAGTTTGATTTACTCTGGAAGAATGTGTTCTACTTAGATTATAACTCTCATTGAAACTATATATACATGTATCCAATGTTCTAAATTCGTATGTGCACTCTGCTCGGGACATTTTTCAAAACACCTCGCATATGGGGTATGTAGGTAATAATGCGGTCAACCCATTTCATTGACCGTGTATGTGTGTTTAAACTTTAAAATGCGCAAGTATTTGTATTAAAAACATATCCAAATTAGCCTAGCAAAGTCATATTCATTTTTATAACTTTAAAAAAAAAAAAAAAAGACAAATTGAGCCCAACAAACATCAAAATAGTACAAATTACTTAAGCCATGAATTATATATACCAATCGGTAGGGCTTTGATGTTTAGAAAACTAAAAAATCAAAACAAATTTTTCATAGAGTTACAAATCATGTATGTCTCTAGTCTCCTTCGATCTTCCTTTAATTTTACTATTGAAATCTTCATCGATCTGAATCTTTGAAGGTGCAAATTTTTCATTTTTGTAATCATCGATGAACTCTTTTGCTATGTGCTTCATAACCTTTGGACTTCATTTCTCCTTATGGATCACCAAGAACGAACTCATTCTTTACGAATCGGAACTTCGATCACCTCTCTAAATTTTTAGAACTCTAAAAGATATTTGATAGAGATTTAATTGGTGTTTTGATATTTTGGCTTTGGAATATTTTGATCTTGTGGTTGATTATGAACTGAGTATTTGAAGTTCAATAAGGTGTTTTCTTTGATGAATAATGGCTCGACAAACAATAGGGATGGATTTTAGATCAATATATATAGTATTAGAGAGTTATGGGTTGTTTGGAATTGTAAAAAGACTAAAAATCGCGAACTAGATTTCTATTAAAATCGTTGAGCGGTTCACTCGGCGTCCAGAGAACGATTTTTGCCTTGACTTGATCTTCTTGAGCTGACTTTGATTCCTTCCAAAGACACATACTAACCCTTGCAACTTAAATCTAAGTACAACTCGATAAAACGACTTTTTGAACACGGAACTTTGCCAATATACTTCAGACCTAACATATTGTGTTATATCACTCGAGAATTATCAATTTAACATTAATTTACCAAAAGAATATGGTTTTATTGCTACATATCAATATTCCATAAGACTATTTTATGTTGCTCCTGCAGAAGGACAATTTCACGTATATCACTATTTAAAAAGAATATTGTATTAATGCATCGTAAGAAGCATTATACTCTTATCTATATTATAAAATATTATTATGTTGTTGCAATTTAAGAAACATGACTTAATATAAATAGTATGAACAAACTTGTGTTGGTATTTCTAAATAAACACGACCAACTACATAAATATTCACAAAGAATATTATTTTATGCTCTAAAAGAAGTGTGAATATAGAAGAATTTGTGATCTCATATTATGAAAAGATGTTATCTACATGCAACTTATATAAATTTATTCTTATCCATAAAGGAAATTATGCTTCTATCTAGTGGAGAATAAAATTAGATTTTTAGTAGATTTTGATAAAGGTTAATGAAATATGAGGTTGGAAATTTGCGGGTTCCATGAAATATATTATTAAAATTAATTGTTGACTTTGATTTAAGTTAAATTTTAATTTTAATATTTACCAAACTGGGGCTATACAATAAACTTTGTTATAGTATCGATACATCTAAGGGCTTCTTTTCTGGGATTGACCGTCGATTTACTCCAGGTATGACATGTCACTTATGTATTCCTTCGAGACCATGTATGACAGGTAGCACAATCCAAATGATGTAGGGGCCAGAGCAGTGGAATATGCAGAAGCAGAGAGGCATCCTGTTTGCTAAAGATCGTGGATACCAAGTGCATGAACTGTAGTCAGATTTTCTTCGCTTTATTCATAGCCTCTAGAAAGGTTTTACATCAGCCCAAATGCGACTGTTTTATATGACATTGTAGTTTTGTTTAATAATGTTGGGTGTGGTTCTTGTCATCTTATTCGTCAAGAGAAGAATAATTATCATATGTTCAAACCCGTTGCTAAATTATATAGGAATTTTATTCTTTGGACGGAGTCTCTGCCGATTTTTACTCTGTGTACTGTTTTAGTCGACGATTTGATGGAATAAAATTGTTTACTTTGTTTTTCAAAACAAAATAAATTTTCCAAGCTTGGAACGTTACTGATCAACGTAACAACGTAAGACACAGTTTTGTCTCGTAATTGGAATTAAAGAAAAAGTTCAAAAAGAAAAATTGTGCAATAGACTGAGCGTGTTTCTATTTCCTTATGACATGAATATTATGACGACATGATTCAACAACACAACTGACAAACATTGTTAATGCACACATATGCTCAGGGCATTTTCGAAATGCATTGTATATGGGGTATGAGAGTGAAAATGTGGTCAACCCATTTCGTTGACCTCATATACTGGTTTAAAGGCCAAATTGAGCACGCATTTGTATTAAAAATTGTGTCAATATTAGCCTAGCAAAGTCCATTACATTGTTATAACTTAAAATAAGCAAATTAAGCCCAACAAACATCAAATTATCCCAAATCGCTCAATTCCATGAATTATATTCAGCAATTCGTAGATTTTGACATTTAGGATAAAATAAAAAGTCGAAACAAATTTTTCATAGAGTAGCAAACTATCTAATTTGATGTTCGTGTCCAATCTAATTGCAGCATTTGATTATCAAGTAATTGTAGTACTTATAATTTTGAGCAATATGTTTTTGTTAAAAAATTGAAGAATATATAAAGTTCAAGTAATTGTAATGCTTAATGCTTGACCGAAACGCATTTGGCATGCATATGCTTGTAATACTTGATACTCGAGCGAAACTTATTGCCACACATTACTCATAGAACCTTGGTTATTAGATCGTGTGTAATCTTTATATAGTTAAACGAATCAAAGACATCAATTGTGGAATAAGAAATAGAAAGCAAAAAATTTGTTCGATAATGCTAATGCTCTAAATATCACATCATTTTTTTTTTTCTAAAAATAATGATTTGAAGTAGGTATGAGGATACATTTATTTGAAATTTCCTTATCTAGACCATAAATCTGACTGCTAGTAACCAAGTCTTTTAAGTCATTATTCAGTCGTTGCATCTAAACCCTACCAATCAAACCATGAATAGCTAGTTTTCATAACAAAATGCTGCTTATGTGATAAGAAAATGACCCATCATCACCAATCCCCTTCGTGTGTGTGAGAGAGAGGGTGCAAAAAAGTCTTTGAACAAGGACTTGTAAATTAATCGAGAGCGTGCCCTAAAAGCCATTTTCTAAGGACTTGGATAGTCATGAGTTCCAGCATTTTGTAGCACACCCACGTGAAATTTATATGTGAATAAGATATAGTCAAAATATCAGTGGTATAAGTCTCGTCTTGATTTGAATATGGAAGATGTTGATGGTTCATTGTGCTTTGATTTTTCATTTAGTGCTATAGACGCCATTTAGCCTCGAGGATTTGTAGGTCTAGAAATTGTACAATCATGACTTGATTTTAAGGAACAATGGAGAGTATTATTGATGTAGACATTCCGAAGTCATATATGTGTACGTGTGACATGCTTTCATCTTGAGCTCGACTCATCCTAGCTAGAAACATAATGAAAATACTAGCACAACCTTCATCTCAAGTTGGGCCGTCTGAGTTCAACCAATTTATACTTTGATATACTCAATACTTTTGGGTAAAGTCATTTGTACAGAAAATGTGTACACCTTAGATTACAGATGATTATGTGGCAAAAAATGAGCAGCCGAATTAATTGTGCTTGTTAGAAGATAGTGTGAGATTTTGTCAAGCGTAAATTTTATAAACGAGGATGTAAATGTAGCATGATTGACCACTTTTAATCTTCCTCATTACGTCAGTTGGGTCTCAAATTGCCACTTACTTCGAATTGGATGCAACAATTATGATATTCATTTTGCGCCAATGTCTTCTATCAATTATATGAAAGCAGCCATACTTTGTTGACATAAATACAATGAACATAAATCTTCTATAGTTTTTGTTGGAAATTGGTTAGACTTCGTGTCTACGTTGGCCAAATATTCGACCTGATCTGTTTAGGCAAAATAGTTTGTCACTCCGTCACTTCGAGGCTCTGAAACGGGGATTGACTTGTCCGGTCAAGTCAAGGGGGCAGCGCCCCTAGTGGAGGCTCGGGGGCAACGCCCCCTAAAAGGAAATTTGATTCTCGTGTATATTTGAGATGTCAAAACCAATTTCGGATGAATAAGAAATTGCAGTCCAAAATTGGAGAAAATTTAGAGGAAACCATATAACGCTGTCGCTCGAGCGAAGATCGAGCGACCAATTCTCTGAAAGTGTCGCTTGAGCGAGAATCTAGCGAACAGCTAGCGAAGTGAACCGATACTTCTTTTCGTAAAGTTGCATGATTTTGTTCACATTCTTTCACCCACACCACTTCATCCTCTATATAAAGGACCCTATGCATGACCATTTGGGTACACTATCTCATACTTTGCATTGAAAATCATTTTATCTCTTGCAAATCATCTTCCTTCTTCATTTTATATCATTTCCTTGTAGAGAAGAAAACTCCGTCGAAAGTTCGTCGTTTCTTGTGGTTTGAAGTGTTGCTACCACAAGAAGAATCCGTTGTACCTTGGGAGACAAGTGTTGTACACCGTGGCACCATAGCGGGCCAATATTGTCTTAAGGATAAAGTGTCATCACTTGCCTCGAATTGTCATTTCTTCTTCTTTTCATTTCTTATTTTCTGGTTTTGTGGAGTTGTTATACTTTACGGTTTTCATCCGTTTATTAGAGGTTTAACTACGCTCCTGCGAGTTAAACTTATACCCGTTTATTTTATTCTTACACACAACCTTTCCGTCTGATATTAAGCCAAGTCCACAACAGTTTTTACTGTAGGCTCAGGTAGAAGATGAACCCTAATATATCTCACACTCACACACATACTAATTAAAATTCTATGTAATAAGATTTGACAAAGTTTTACACCAAGTATCAATATCTAGTGCAACCCTTTTCCTTAATCCGGGGCTTAGACCGGCTATGAGCGGTTCATATACATGTTAATGCTCGAAATACAGATAAATACCAGGGTAGACCAAGTCTAATTATGAGATCATGAGTCCGGAAAAAGACACCGATCACTCAACATATTTATCTATCACTTTCTATTTAATCTGTTGCTCCAAATTGTTGTAAACATGAATGACACCCTATATATTATGCACCAAAGACCAGTATATTGTACAGAATCTAGCCCAATTAATAGAGTGCCCACTAGTTTTCTTGACTATGGTGAGAAAATGCCAGTTACAAGCACATGGGATATTGACAACTGATTAGCACAACGCTTGAAAAAGAAATATGAAAGAAACAGCAGATGCACGCTTGAAATTGCACGCATCATCCCTTTTTGGTTAAAACCCTAGCCCTAGGGCTATATGTAGACATAAAATGTTATTATGTCAAGGATGTTTATAACAAATTGGACAGCGTCTTCATACAATGATGTTACTACGATTGATATTAGAGAACCCACCACTCGGTAAATGACACTACTAGTACAAGACTCGCTCCGTAAAAACACCCAAGATTTAGTGTGGGGGGTAGTGGGAGTCAGCTGTCCCCACAATAAATTTCAAATTTCAAATTTTACTCAAGATTTTTTTTAAGATTTTCAAAAAAATCCTTATAGTTTTCAATCTTTGCCCCCATGGTTTTTTTTATCGTAACTCCGTCATTGAAGTCACTTATGTTAGTGTTAGATCATTGTAATTGGCTATTTTGTAAACAAAATGATCAACTTAAATATTTTAGAAGTTTAGGGACTTAATTGTAAAGTTTCATAATTGGTTGTAAAGTGTAGGGTTCGGAATCCAAATTTGGAATACAAAGAAAACTCGCTGCATTTTCGCTAGGTGCTCGCGGGAGTCATGTTCGAATGGATGAAGTAGAACATCCAGCGCTCGAGCGACGTCACCCACCTGTCGCTCAAGCGACAGAGCCCTCGCTCGAGCGAACATGCTCCTTGCTCGAGCGACCAATTTACGGTCAGACCTAATTCGCGATTTCGCGACATTTTTATTGGCCAAAATTTTCATATTTGTCTAACATATAAAAGGGGGCGTTGTGTATTCGAGAAATGGGTGTTGAACATTATTCATTCAAGAGAAAACAATTATTCTTTCAAGAGCCAAACATTCAACAGTTCAATCACCACATCTATATGCGTCATTTGGATTGAAAACATCAAAGTTTTCAATCAATACACTGGTACTATTCTTCACTTGGATCTGTCAGAAAGATTGTATCGTCAACTTGGCTGAATGCGAAGATCAAGGAAAAAACTTAAGAACGAGGAGTTCTTGGTGGATCTACAAGAGATAAACTGCGTGAAGAGTCAGGAGTGGAATTCGTGTGCTCACTTCAGGAGGACTACTGTACAATGAAGAACTAGGATTGGTGTTCGTGTACACATTCCAAGAGAGTTGCTTCAAATTTCAGACAGGAGATCAAAAAGCTTGTGTCGTTAATTTTGCTGGTGGTCCGTAAGTTTATAATACAATTTATAGTGGATCTTTGACTGGTAAAGCGCTCAAATTTTTTTTCACGTTGGACTTCTCCGTGAACAATTCTTGTATTGTTTACTGTTTTAGTTATTGCTTTCATATTATCGAGGTAGTTCAAGATAGGATAAATTGAATTGATTGATTAATCATCTAGAAACTAATTAAAGTGACTTGTTATTTTGGTTAGATTAATTCCGCACATAAGGTCAAACTAAAAACAAGTAATTAATAACGGTCTAGCGATATCACGTAACTTTCAACTTAAATCAAATATAGGCAGCTATGGATGTCTGTTATAAATGAAGGGGTGGAATCTTAAGACTCGTGTTACGTCCTGCATCGCAAAGCTAAAACTTTATTTACGAGTCGATCATAAATATTCAGTCATTCTCTCCTTATAAGTAGATTTTTATGTGAGTTATAATTGCTATTGTTTCTACAGTAGTGTGTGTAAGGTTCAAGAATCCTCAAATTGCTTTTCAGCACTCTTGATTAAGCTAATCATGATTACCTTTCCAGCCTAATTATAAATGTAGGGGCTTTTACCTTTCTTGGAGAGGTTGAGAAATAATCCAAAGGAAATCATTCAAGAAACATAATTATAAATAAAACTATTATTCTGGTAATGAAAGTCACAATCGCCATAACACCAGTACATTAATAGAATAGCAAAACTGAAGTTTTCAGTGCAATAATTCTTTCACCTCATCATATGCCAAGTAATTTATTTTTTATTTTTTTATTTTATTTATTTTTCTATTTTTTAAGGTTAAACAGCCACAAAGGTGGAGTACTCATAATTTTACGCAATGGTGTAATTGTAATTGTTAAGTCCAAATTGTAATTGACAATTACTTAAGTCAAAATCAAGTACTAGTTGAATTGTATTAGGTGTTTATCAAGTTATAATTAAAGTCAAAATATTTAAGGACTAATAGTATATTTTTGAAGGAGTTTAAGATGTCAAAGATGTCCAAGAAGATCAAATATGATTAAAGAAATACAATTAAAGTCTAAAGAGTATCAAAGAGTTGCACAAGTTATATTCCAAATTCTTAGTAGCAACTTCCAATGTATTTTTCACATAGAAAATATTTGAATTTGAAGAAGGCTACTTCTAGAAGAATTATAGCCTTTTGGGTCAGTTTTTCAACATATTTTAAATCGCCTCAATCTAATACCAGGAGAAGACGTTATGATGAAAATACTGATGACTCCTTAGCTGTCGTTTGCCTGTCGCTAGCCTAGCGCTCGA